>OX376698.1:46069275-46446814 GCA_947389925.1 Coelopa pilipes
AAAGGCGGTCGGGCGCGGGTGCCCTGCGAGTCACAACAGCAACAACAACAGCAACAACAACGGCAACGACAAGAGCAACGACAGGGGCGAAAACATTCCACCGGCCCTCGTCATCGGCCATTTATCACGTGACGTCGCTCTTCCGCATTCGATCGACTGATTGAACGATAAACAAATTGGAAATCGGTGAGCGGCGCCGTCGAGCGGGCGCCGGAAGGGGCGAGGGCGGGGGCGGGGGCGGAGGTGGGGGCGATCGATCGATCTCGGGCGACGTCGGCGGCCTCGATCGCCCCCGATCTGCGGATTTTCCCACGCGGTTGGGGCCCGAGCGGGGCGGAGATTGGAAAAGATTGTCGTTTGCACTCGACTCCGTGCCTCGGATCCCAATTCGGTGGGGATTCGAGTGAAGCGAGAGTCATTTTCAGAGACATCGCTCTCTCTCTCTATTCTCACTCTCATTCTCTTTTCCGATATTGTTTCGATCGATGCCCTGTCGGCTCCGGGCCATCGCTGACTGCGGAGCACTCGACGAAGGCCCGGCTGAACGTCGTTGAAGGCCCCGTTGAACATCGTTGAAAGTTCTAGTTGAACACCGTTGAACCCCAGTCGGCCCCGTTGAGGCCCGGTCGACCGTCGTCAGCACCCGTCGAGATTCAGCCGTCGCCTGGCTGAGAGCGAACACGAACGTCCTCCCCCCTGCCCACCGCTCCCTTCCCCAGCCCACACGTGCGCTGATAAGCCGTTATCTCTGGGCCGAGCGTGCGATTCGCGAGCCGACGACAGTCGCCGGAGCCGCCGGCCAAGGTCGGGTGAGGCGCAGTCGGCGCCGAATTCGCTGCATGACTCGCCGCACGCACCTTCGCCGTCGCCGCCTCTGCCTTATCGCGACCCGCTCTGGGACCCTCCCCGGACCTTATCGCCGAGACGTGGACCCTCCTGGTCCGGCCGAGACCTCGCTCCAAGTCTATCGAGCCTGGACGCGGCGCCTCCGCGAGGTCCGCGCTTTCATTTCGTTTTAATTTCCTCTGCCCATGGTTTTTCCATTTGCCCACCCCGGGCTCTCGGGGCTGGTGGGAGTTAAAACTCGCTTCTAAACCGACGACGGCCCTCGCAGCGCCTTAATTGACAAATTAATTAATTTTCGTCGCTTATCATTCACTTGCTCTGCGCCCGCGACTCGGACGGACGGACGGACGGACGGCTGGTGGACCGAGCGACTGGCCAGAGGCAGCGCGGGTGGGGCGACGCCAGCTGCCGGTCCTTGGCTCGCCCTAAGCCGACAGCCGACGACCGACGGCCGCCTGATCCGCGCCCGGCTGCCTCTGGGGAAGCGTCGAGTGCTGCAGTCGGCCCCGGCCCCGCCGCTCTGGCGAGTAACAAGTGGATCGAGGTCCCTCCGTCGCCGTCGCATCCTCGACGTCGTCGCCGTCGCCGTCGTCATTTCGAAATCATGAAGTGGATGCTGCTGCTCTTATTGTTTGTTGCTGCTGGTGGTGTTCGTTGTTGTTGTTGTTGTGCAGTCCTCCTCCCGGGCCCGCTCGCCGCAACGACCCACAGGAGCGCGGTCGGGTCGCGGCGCGGAGTCGACGCTTTCAATAAAAACCGTCGCTGGTCGCCGGCCCTCGCGGCGGACCCCGACGCCGGGCGGAGCGGGGCGGTGGTGGGGCAGGGGAAATGAAAAATTCTTCAGATTGAGCAACCTCTCAAGTCCTTCAACCGCCATCGTCGCCGTCGCCGCCGCCCGCTGCGCCTCTCGGTCCCCGGGAGCGTCGAGGGCAGCGAAGGTCGCGAATCGCGGGCTCGAGTGGCTCCACCGACCCCGCCCGGCCCCTCGCCCGAGTGATGGAAGCCCTCGTCACCCGTCGTCGTCCGTCGCCACTCGAGGCCTGCCGTTTGGTGAAAGGGAGGCGGAGGCGACTCGCATTCAAATGAGGCGCGCGGGGGCCACGGCGTGTGCGGTGCGCTTGTGGGCTGGCGATGACGCGTCGCCTGTCGTCGGTCGCCCGTCGCCTGCCGAAACATCGGCCGATTCCATTTGCATCGACGTCCGAAACCGGGCTCCGATCTCGGGTCTCGGGCATTCGAGGCTTCCACTCGGACGCCCGCCCAAGCCGGGGCAACGGCACAACAACAACACTCGCTGTTTCACTCACTTCCTCACTCTCGCCCCTCTCTCTCCCACTCCCGAGGCAGTCCGTCATTTGCGACTCGCACTCGCCGCTCGACCGCCGTCGCCGCCCGCTCTCGGGAGAAATTAAATTCGCATCGAAAAGTTTTCGAGCGACCGGCCCGGCGGCGACGGGCGTCGGGTGCATCCGGACGCGGATCGGCCCCGCCCCCGTTCGGGCAAGGCCACGACGACGAATACGCGGACGAGGACCAACACTAATGCCACAACAACAACAACAAGCAGCAAGCAGCAACAACAGGCAGCGCCAACGTCGGCCAGAGCGGAGGAAAACTGTGCGAATTCGTTGTGCTTGAGCCGAGCCTCTGCCGACCCGAGCCCGACTCCCGGCACCGACTCCGGCGCCGACCGGATCCAGATGCGAACCCGGTCCCGACTGCGACCCCGACTCGTCCTCGCTCTCGGGGTCGGACGCGGTCGGTCTGGCTTTGGGATGTGTTTCTGTGTCTGATCCGTTGTCGCCGTTGTCGCCGGCGATGTTGTTGCCAGTGATGGTGAAGTAGAAGCTGTCGCTGTCGCTGTTGTTGTTGTTGTCGCTCTCGTTGTTGTTGGGGATGCTGCGGCCGCGGCTCCCGAGTCCAGTCGAGGGTCGGCTCCGGCGTCGCCCTCGAGCCAATGAAGCGCCAAATCCTTAAACATGACCGGCTCCGCTGAAAAATCCTCGCTCGAAGTTACGGCCGCAGTCGCAGTCGCCGCCGACGTCGCCAGCTGCGCTCCGAGCGTTGCCACAATGTTTGACACTTTGAGACGTCGGGTTTTCCCCGCCATGGGTCGGGCGGCGGCGGCGGCTGCGGCGGCGAGAGGAGACCGTGTGGAAGACTGAATGTTTTCCGAGAGCAAAAACTTTTCCCTCTCGCCGGGGGTTGGTGGCGCCACCGCAGTGGGTCGGTCGGTCCGGTCCCGGGGCGGCGGCGCAGCCTCCACAAGACAACTCGACATCTCGACACGGCCCAAGCAGCAGCGGCGCCTGCAACTGCGACGAAGACCGACGAGGACGAGTCCGTCGAAGCCTCGACACGGAACCCGATTCCACATGGGGCCGGCGGCTCCGGACGCCCCGACCCAGGCCCAGCCCGTCGCAATCCCGACCCAGACTCCGACCCGCTGGAGCCCCGGACCCCGGGTGCCGTCGTCGCCTCGCCTGGCCTCGCCTCGAGAGTCGTCCAGAAGTCGTCCGAAGGCCGTCCGTCCGGCTGTCCATCTGTCCGTCGGTCTGTTTGTCGCCCGGCCGACCCGGTTCGGATGTTTTGCATAAATTATCGGCGGCGTTCGTCCCGCGTCTGTCCGCAGCTGCTCCGCTCTCGGGCCCTCGTCACCGTCGCCGTCACGTGGCCACAACCGATGATGTTATGGTTACGGCAATGGACGGCGATGGTCGAGCCGCCAGACGACGACAACTGGCTTCTGGGCCGCGCCAGCCACGAGCCGCCGTCGTCGCCCGTCCCCGGTCCGGCCAGCTGTGCAAATACGAAGTTGCTGCGAACAAATTGCCGTTGTTGTCGGCCCAGTTGTTGTTGCTGCCGCTGTTGTCGCCCATTAAAAATTCACTCGAGTGCCCAAACAAACCATCGGCCCATGTGGCGTCGTCCGTCGTCCGTCGGCCGCCCGTTGCCGTCTACGCCCGCTGCATGCCGACGAGTCCGTCCCGGCCCCAGCCCCAGCGCCTCGTCGTTCGTGGATGGCCCGATAGAGCGCGGAGCCGCCTCCACTCGCTAATTGAGCCGTTATCGGCGATGGGCGCGGGCCGCGGCCCGCGACGCGCGCTGAGTTCGTCGGGGCGCGCACAAGGCGTCCATTGTCCGGGTCCGGCCCGGCCCGGCCCGGTGGCTGGGCCCAGATGGCCAGACCCGCGGACGCCGCCGATCGCGATCGCGACCAGATGCCCGCAGTCGCGTCCGACCCGCTCTCGAATCGATCGCCGCCCCTTTCGGTCGTCTTCCCATCGATCGCCGCTTATCGGGAAATTGATCGAGCGCCCGCCCCCCGACCCCCCGGCTGCCTTTGAAGTGCCGCCGCCGAGTGGATCGAGCCGGTCGCGGTCCCTCAAGTGGCTGAAACGCCCCTAATGGGCCTAATGGACGCCAAGGCCGGGCCGAAGACACGCGACCCCTGGCCCTCGCCCTCGCCCTCCCTTAATTCGACCCCACCGGCTCTTCCTCTTCTTCGTCGTCGTCGTCGTCGTCGTCGCCGCCTTCCTCTGGGCCCCGGCGCCGCCCTCCCGATGCCGTTCACGAAAGTTTCACTCGAAGGCCTTGCATTTGATGCTCACCCCGGGATGCGGTTGAGGCTCCGGGCGCCCTTGGGCGGCGCGGCGCAGCGCGTGCTGGGCCCGAACTTCTATCGTCCGCGGCGAACGTGCGGCGAATTCGCGACGACGACGACGGAGTCCGGGCTTCACATGTGGAAAATGACGCAGTCGTCGCGGCGCCCCAGCCTCGTCCTCGACCGCGATCGATCGAGGTGGAAACGCGAATTAACAAGCGTTGGCCCGAGGCACCACCGCCGTCCGCCGTCCGCCGCCCACCGGAGCCCACGGCGGACTGGCGCGGCTTCGCTGGTCGGCCGGGCGGGCGCTCGTCGGAGCCGCGCTTCCGACTTCCAGAACCGGCCGACGGCCGGAACCAGGGCCGGCAGGTGTCGCGACGGCCCGAGTGACGAGTGACGGAGAGAGCGAGCGATGAGCGCGATTGACAGCGGGTGATGTCATGCGTGCGCTCGGCTCGGCTGGACTCGGCTCGGCTCGGCTCGACTTGACGCAGTTCTGTCGCGAGCTTTCGTGACGTCGGCGACTGCGGCACCGGCAGAGCGGGCCGAGCGAAAGCTGCGGTCGCCACTGACACCGTTCCGCTTGTCGTCGTCGTTGTTGTGGTTGTCAATGTGTGGTTCTCGTTGTTCTCGTTGTTGTCGTTGTTCTCGTTGTTCTCGTTGTTGTTGTCGTTGTTGTAGTCGGCGAAGAAAGGTTTGGGCTTGTCGTCGCCTTGTTGTTGCTGTGTTCGCTGTTTATCAACAACTTTCAATCGAGCGCCGATAAGCGGAATCGCCGCTAAAAATACCTGCAGCCTGCCGAAGGTGCGAAAACGATAACGCGAGCGGCCCGATAACCGGCCGGGCAGGGCTGCCAGGCGCGCCGGGTCCTGCGGCGACCCCGACCCGCACCTGGCCGCCTCGGCCGAGTCGGCTCTTGGCGGCTCGCTAATGGCCGTCGCGCGATCTCGACGCCCCCGCCGCCCGCGACCCACCGCGAGTCGTGATCGATCGATCGAGCGCGCGTCGCTGCCGCGCCGACGCCGGCCGCGCAATTAGCGCCGAGTCGAGTCGAGCCGAGCCGAGTCGGCCCGTCGCCAGCAGCGCCCAGTACGCTTCGACCTGTGTCGGAACGTGGTCCGCGAGTCCGCGAGTCCGGGAGCCGCACGCGTTTTCGCCCTTCGCCCTTCGCCACCGCAGTTTCGCGCGATCTCGCCGCGCTTCGTTGCCACATTCGTCAGTCGGCAGTCGCCGCGTTGCGCCAATCGCGCCCATCCGCAGCACCGCCGAAGTAAACACCGGCAGCAACAACAACAATAACAACAACAACAACAACGAGCGCCGCACATGCGAGTCGTTGCTCAATTGGAGGCGGAAGAGCGACAGACAGAGAGACCGAGACCGGGGCTCGTTCGTGCGTCTAATGGGCGGCCGACGGCCCGGACGTGTCCGAGCGGCGTGCAGCGAAAACACAACAACAACAAGGGGAACAGCAGGAACGAGAACCACAACCACGACTACAACAACAACAAGAACTCCACTCGGCGAGCGGAAGTCGCGATGCTCGAGTTCGTGCCTGAGACTTGTTGCCGTCCGTCCGTCCGTCCCTGCGTCCATCTGTCCGCTGTCCGCCTTTGCCCCGCTCTGTCCCGACCGCGCTCGCTTTCAATGTCGCCGATGTCGTTGTTGTCGTTCTCGTTGTTGTTGATGCTGCCGCCGACTGCCGAAAAAGCCGAGGCCAAGCCGAGGCCAAGCGGGACTCCGAGGGGTGCGAGCGAGTCGGAGCCGGCCGAGCTCGAGCACGAGGAAACGTCGGCTCCTCGCGACTACTCGCGCCTCCTCGTCTCGTCCGGCGGCCCCGAAGTCGACGCATGTCGTCGCGGCCCCCGCTCGTCGCCTTCTCAGCCTCCGTCGACGTCTCTGCCTCGCCTCGTGTGTTGTCGCGGGTTCGCGCGAGCTTTCGATGCGTCACCGCGAAAGCTCGGCGACGTCCCGAGTGATCGCAGCTGCACCCGCCGGGCGCAGAGCCGTGGCGGCGAGGGCAGAAGAGGGGGAGACAGCCACAGAAGAGCGAACGACACCGAGCGACCGACACGGAGCGACCGACACCGGGCGACCGAGCGACGAGTCGAGCCGAATGAAAGCGAGGCACGTCGAGCGCTTTCGCTCGCCTCGCCATTCACAAAAACTCTTTGGACATCCGGCGCCCCCCCCCCGGCGTTGCCCACACCTGCACGAGGCCCTCCGAGAGACCGAGAGCCCGAGAGCCCGGCGCGAGTCCGACGCGCGGCCGCCCGTTTCCCGCTTTCCCGGCGGACGGAGCCCTCGGCCCTCGGAGCCGGCCACCAATGCGGAAAAGCGAAAAAGCCGAGCCGAGATAATTGCCAATAAATCTCGATTGCGGCATCCGACCGGCGCACGGTGGGGCGACCGATGTAAACAGCGGCGGCCGCGATCACGGGATCGGAGGCGTCTGTTTATTTCTCAATGTGGGAAAACGCTAATTGTCTTAATCGAAGTGCGATCGAGTGATCCACAAAGGAATTTCTTTACCTTTGGCTCGGGATCCAACCTCTGACATCGCCTTTCGGTCGTTGGTCGTCGGATCTCAAACTCATTCATTTGGGAAAATTGATTAAAAATGTTTATTTCTGGGGAGAGAAAATTCCCCGACACGAGAGGGGCGAAAACTCTCTCGGGAACTCTCCCCGAAATCCGCCATTGAATCGGCCTGTTTTTGATGTCCGAAGTCATTCGTTTTCCAACCACTGTGCGCTGCCCTTCTTCTTCTTCTTCTTCTTCGTGCTCCCGCCCGGCACTCACGAAAATAAACATCGGCTCCGTCGGCGCTCGCGTAGCCCAGTTCCCGAGTTCTCGCTCCCTGTCCCCTCCCCTCTCCCTCTCCATCACCCTCTCCATCGCCCTCGCCGCCCTCTGGCCACGAGCCAGCTTCGGCACGTCAAACACACACACGGGTAGCCTAAGAAGAGGAAGACGTGGTGATGAGCAAGAACACGAGTAACGAGAAGAAGTCGCGGCCGTTTGTGAACTTTCAGAGAGTCGCGAACGATTTTCCATTTGCTCGCCCTCTTCGTCGTTCCTCTCGCGGCAGAGGAACCCGAAGACCGTCGAGGCGACGTCGCGACCGCAGCGACAACCAGAGCAAGAACGAGAAGAAAAAAACACTAACGAGAACGAGAACGAGAAAGTACCGAAAAGCAATAACAACAACAACAACAACAACAGGAGAAGCAAAGGCAAAAACAACAGACTAGGAAGCGACGAAGAGCCGACGGTTCCGAAGTCGGAGACGAATTCGAAAATAAAACAAACAGCAACAGAAAGAATAGAAGGAATCATAACTGAAGTCGAAGTGAAATAAATAAAAATAAACACGAGGCAGGAGGCGGGGACCCGAGCGAGGGACGGAGGGTCCTCGCAGCGCCCGACGCGCGTGTCACCGGCGCGGCGTCCGCCCAGCCCGCTCCGGCCGATCCGATCCGATCCGGCCGACCCGATCCGCGGTCCGCGGTCCGGCGAGTGATCGGCGCTCAGTATTTTTAGAAGCGCGCGCCCGAACGGACCGAACCGCGCGCAGGAGCCCGTGACACGCAGCACGACCGAGCCCGAGACTTCTCGAAGCGCCCCAAACCCGCCCTCCGCCCTCCGCCCACCGCCCCACGCCCACCGCCCCACGCCGGAAGCCCTTCAGCCCTCTCTCCGCGCAGGCAGCGGCCGCGAGTCGAGATGCCGAACTACCGCAGCAAGAACAAGCACAAGCGCAACAAGAACCGCAACAGGAACCAACAGCAGCAGCAGCAGCAGCAGCAGCAGCAGCAGCAGCAGCAGCAGCAGCAGGGCACCAACAACAACAACAACAACAACAGCAACCAGCCAAACAAACAACCGCCGCCGCCCCAGTCGTGCCCGATCGACGGGGAGGAGACGCGGCAGCAGCGCCGACCACAGGACGCGCGGCAGCCGGCAGTTGGCGCCCGGCCAACTGCGCCGGCGACGTCCCGAAGTCCGCCCGGTGACGACGCGACCGCCGCCCGTCGCCCCGCTGCGTCCGGCGCAGAGTCGCCTGCGACTGCACCGGCCCCGAGTGCGCGGCCCAGCGCGCCGAGCGCTGACACAGTTTCCCGCGACACGGCGACGAGCGCCGACCTGCGCCCGACCGACCGCTCCGCGACCACCGCCGACCACGCCATGGGCGCCGTCCACGCCAAGGAGCCCGGAGTCGCGCCGCCGCCTCGCCCCGCGCGCCCCCTGCGCCCGCCGCAGGCCGGCTCCGAGATGCGCACGATCAGCGTCACGCGCCAGCAGGGCCAGGTGATCGTGCACCGCGTCGTGCAGGAGGGCGCGGGCAGCAGCAGCGAGGACGACGCCTCGAGCGCCGCCGCCTCGCTGCTGGACGACGCCGAGCCGCGCCTGATCGTGCACGCGGCCCCCCCACCGACCGAGCCGGTCGACCCGCCCACGACTTCCCACACGCCGGACGGAGCAGAAACGCCAGACACCCCGACGACCGCGGACTCCCAGGAGCAGCCGCCCCAGGAATCGCCCCGTGAGCCGCCCCGCGAGCCGCCCCAGGAGCCGCCCGCGTCCAAAGTCATCATCCACCGCATCGTGCGCGAGGCGTCCCCGGAGGAGGACGACGCCGTCGCCGCACCCGAGCCGCGCGTCCTCGTCCACCGCGTGGTGCAGGCCGAGTACCGCGTGGAGTCGCCGCAGCCGCAGCCGCCACCCGGCGCCGGCTCGAAAACCCGCAAGAGTCGCTCCCTCGACGACGAGGAGGAGGACGCCGGGCCGCAGATCCAGGAGATCAGCGACAACAGCTCGGGCTGCGAGACCGACAACCCGCCCCTGGTCAGCGAGGCCGAGTCCGAGCCCGAGCAGCCGGCGGCCGCCGCCCAGGCCTCGCGCGCCCGGCTGATCTCCGTCCAGACGCTGGCCCTGGGCGCGCCGGCCGAGGACGATCACGAAGCCGGCGAGGACTCCGAGGACGAGGACGACGACGATGACGACGACGACGAGGAGGAGGATGAGGAGGAGGCGGGGGCCGCGGGCCGGGCGAGCGCCGCCGGCAGGAGCGAGAGCTACCGGCTGAGGCGCGCCCAGAAGCGGGCGGCCATCGAGACCCACTTCCTGCCGCAGTTCCTCAGTCCGCGCTACCTGGACAGCATCAAGGAGGAGGCCAGCGACCTGAGCGACGCGCGCAGCGAGGCCTCCGACCAGGCCCTCAGCCGCTCGGCCAGCGGCAGCCTCGAGCCGGAGTCGGACGAGAGCCGCACGCGCCACGCCCACATGAGCGCCCACGCCAACGCCGTCTTCCCGCGCAGCCAGCTGGACTTCTCGCGCAAGCACAAGCACGGCCCGCAGCCGAAGGCGCCCGCCCTGCCGGCCGCCATCCGCGAGGAGCCCGGGCCGCTGGTGGTCGAGGCGCGCATCGTGGAGCAGCCGCCGGTCGCCGAGAGCTGCTCCAGCTGGCGCAGCGCCGTGACGCCCGAGCAGGAGGCCGCCGAGGTCGTCTACATCAACTCGGCCTCGAGCAGCGTCTCCGACCTCATGGAGCTCGACTACGAGCACGACCGCCAGGAGGGCGCCGCCCCGGTCGACCTGGACACGGACGTGCGCGAGATCCTCGCGATGGCCCAGCCGCCGCCCCGAGCCGGCGACGACGACGACGACGACGATGACGAGCACGACGAGCGCGAGAGCACACCTGTTAACCGGACCCAGCAGGAGGAGGAGGCGGCGGCGGCGGCGCGGGTCCACAGCGCGAGAGAGCAGACGACGGCGATCTCGATGACGGAAGCCAGCTCGGTCCAGCTCGGCAGCTCGGCTCTCGCGAGCGGCGGCGACGACGACGACGACGACGACGAGGTCGGGCGAGATGCGCGCGCCTCGGCAGAGCTCGCCAGTTGTGCTTCGACCGCGAACCGCGACGCTCCGCAGTCCGAGCTGCCTCCCAGTTTGCCAATGAACGACATCCGCGAGATTCTGACCAACGACGCCGCGACCCGCCCGCCCCGCGACGCCCCCGAAGGCCCCGACGGCCCCGACGGCCCCGACGCCCGGCCGCCTCAGCCCGTGACCGCCACAGCCCCAGGTACCCGCTCGCCCCCGCCGCCCGTGCCCCCGCCCCCCGAGCGCTACGAGCCCGGAGTCGCAGCGGCCGCGACCGCGACCCCCGAGTTCCGGCTCGGCGAACCCATCTCCGCCCACCACTTCCTGCCCCACACCCCCGTCCACCCGGCCCTCCCCGCCAGTGACTCGCTCGCGCGGCAGGAGTCCGCCGACTCCTACTGCTCGGACAGCACGACCCACAGCCAGGCCACGGCGATCAACCGCGGGTCGCTGCCGCCGGCCGGCGACTTCGACGCGGCCGACTTTGACGCGGAGTCTTCCGTTTCAGGTGGCGTCAGCGCGCCCGCCGAGACCGAGACCGACGGCGACGGCGACGGGGCCCCCTCCGTGAACCTCGACTCGTCCGAGCCCGCCTCGCCCACCAACGAAAGGGACCGGGGCCGCAACCAGCAGCAGCAGCAGCAGGGCCCGGAGCCCGAGTCGGCCATCAAGAAGCTGCGGCTGCTCTGCACGGAGTCCGTGGCCGCGCTGCCCTACGGCGAGGACATCCTCGAGGAGCTGGCGCACGTCGCCCAGAACATCGGCGAGGTCCGCGCGACCAGGAGCACCCAAGGCCAAGACAACCAAAGCCAAAGCCAAAGCCAAGGCCACCAAATCCAAAACAACCAGATCAACCAAACCCAGGGCCCCGGCGGCTCCGACCAGGCAACGATGCCGTACCCGCTGCCCGCGCTGCCGCACATCGCCGACCTCCAGGTGTCCGCCGCCAGCGGCCGCGCCCCGGCGCAGGTGACCCTCGCGCAGGTGCCGCCCGGGTCGCCGCCGCCGCCGCCGGTGCCGGAGCCGCCGCGCGCCTACGACTCGGCCTGGGTGGGCGTGCCGACGGAGGCGGACCCGCGGCTGCTCGTCTGCCTCTCGCCCGGCCAGCGCTCGCTGATGGCAGAGCGGGAGGGCGGCGGCGCGGGGCCCGACGGCCTGCTGGACGCGCACCGGAAGTTCGTGGAGCGGCGCGGCTACCACGAGCTGAGCGCCGAGCAGGTGAGCGCCATCAACAGCGAGCGGGCCGCCGAGCACCGCATCGTGGAGACGGCGGCCCTGATGCGGCGGCTGCGCAAGAGCCTGACGCCGCCGCCCCCGCCGCTGCCGCCGCCGCCGGTGCCGCCCAAGAGCGCCGACACCCAGACCAGGGCGCAGCAGCAGCAGCAACAGCAGCAACAGCAGCAGCCACCGAAACAAGAGCCAGCGATCGACGAGAGAGGCGAAGAGCGGTCGCTGCCCGTGACGAATGGAGCGCGGACCCCCGAGGACGCGGCTGCGGCTGCCGCGGAGCAGGAGCGGCACCGCCTGCTGGCGATAATTCACGGCTCCGCGTCATCGCTTCAAAATAGCACCGGGGCCGCCCAGCAGCAGCAGCAGCAGCAGCCGCAACAACCGCAGCCGAACCTGCCGCAGTCGAGCCAGCGGCCGGAACCCACTCAGTCCGCACCCGGCCCGAGCCACGAGCAGACCCTGCAGACCTCCAGCCAGACGACGGCCTCCAGCCAGACGACGTCCTCCAGCCAAACGACTTCCACGACCATCTCCAGCCAGCAGCTGACGTCGCAGCCCGGCCCGAGGTTCCTGGCGAGCGACGAAGGCGCCGCCGCCACCCCGATGCAGGCCGAGTTCCCCGCGCTCTTCCCCTCGACGACGACGGCGCTCGAGGCCGCCCGCAAGCGGTTCTCGGCCCTCGAGGGGCCCCCCTTCTGCTCGCAGATCCTGAGCACGCAGCCGCGGCGCTTCTCGAACATCGAGACCTCGTCCTTCGAGTCGCGGCGGCGCGTCGAGAACGGCCACGTCGTGCTCGACGTCACCGACTCCAGGCACGAGTCGCGCACGGACGGCGACCCGCCCACAGCCGCTGCCGCTGCCGCTGCCGCCTCCGCCCCGCTGCACTTCCCGCTCGCCGAGGAGCCGCAGTGGCCCCGCGGCGACCGCGTGCCGATGACACAAACAACGGCGACGGAAAACAGCCAGAAGTCGACGACGGCGATGTCGATGTCGAACGTGGACGAAATTATGTCAGCTTTAAAATTAAACTCATCAGCTGCGCCGCCCCCGGCCCCCGAGCCCGCCGCCGCCTGCTCGGGCTCTCGCGCGAGGGAGGGGGCCGAGAGGTCTATAAATAGAGAGCGCGCCGCCGAGTCCACTTCGGCCAGCGGCGGCGGCGGCAGCTACGAGGAATTTCGGCAGCGTGCCAAGGCAGCTGCAGCGCCAGCAACAGCAACAGCAGCAGCAGCAACAACATCAACCACAATGACAGCGACAACGACAGCACCGGCGACCTCCAACGGGGAGCCGCCGCAGAGGCCGCCGGCCGCCCGCTTCGAGCACTTCGACCACGAGAAGCTCTTCAAGGACTTCGACGAGCTCTCGCGCCAGCTGAACCAGGAGCTGGAGTCGGGCAAGGCGCGCCGGGAGCAGCGGGAGCGCGAGCGCGAGCGCTCGGCCTCGCTGTTCGACCTGAGCCGGCTGCAGAGCGAGTCGCGGACGCGCTTCGAGGAGATGAAGCGGCAGCGCCACGAGCACATGCAGGAGCTGGAGCGCGAGATCGAGCGGTCGCGGCGCGCCCGCCAGCTCCGGCTGTCGGCGCCGCGCACCCTCGACATCCCCGTCCACCTCGAGAACGGCCACGACACCGTCGACTCGGCGCCGGCGCCGGCGACGCACGAGCCGCGCACGTACGAGATCCCCGTGCAGGTGGAGCCCGGCTACGGGGAGCCCGCGCGCTTCCGCCGCGCCGAGTCGATGTTCGCGCTCAGCGACGACCCCCAGCAGCAGCAGCAGCAGCAGCCGCCGCAGGACCAGCGACACAGGACGACCAGCTTCGGGCAGGCCGACGACTGGCCGCGCTACGCCGGCGACCTGGGCTCCTCGGAGAACATCGCGCGGCCCTTCGCGCGCGAGGTCGAGATCTGCTACCAGCGCTGCCGGCCCAGCGGCATCCGCGCGCCCCGCCTGACGGCCTCGACCAACGACCTCTCGGCGCCCACGGCCCCCTTCGACGCCCTCAACGCGTACGGGGCCCGCCGCACCCACGCCCCGATGCTCAGCCAGGCGCCGCAGGAGCAGCAGCAGCGCATCCGGCCCCAGTACCTGAGCTGCCACTCGATGATCGAGCGCGACCCGCACCCGACCTACATCAGCACCACGTCGCGGCGCGGCGCCTCGCCCGCCCCGCCCACCTCGCCGCCCACGACGCCGGCCCCGCCCGCGGACGACCGCCAACGGCGCGCGTCGCTGCCGCGCGAGGTCCACGAGCAGCAGCTGAAGTACATCGCCAGCAAGGAGCAGGAGCTGCGCACCGAGTTCGAGCGCCTGGAGCACGAGCGGCGCCGCTTGCTCGAGGAGATGCAGCGGCCGGCACAGTCGCAGCCGCAGACGCGCCTGCGTCCGGCGCCGAAGCTGCCGACGCTGTCGGAGGACGAGGTCTTCCGGCAGCAGATGGCCGAGGAGTGGCTGAACAAGGTGGCCGAGCGCGAGGAGCGGCGCCTGCAGAAGATCATCAAGATCTCGCGGGTGGGCGGCGAGGACGCGGCCGGGGGCCGCCACGCGCCCGCCCCGCCGCCGCCCTGCCCCAAGGCCGACATCGGCGACGAGTTCCTGAAGCGGGTGCGCGAGCGCCGCTCGAAGCTCGCGATGCCCGCGGACAGCGACTGGGAGAGCGGCGCCGAGTCCCAGCCGGCCGCCGAGGCCCGCGACCAGGACCAGCGCGAGGGCGAGGGCGACGGCGACGGCGAGGAGGAGCCGCCGGTGCGGGTGCTCGAGGGCCAGGCGGAGGCCGACCTGCGCCGGCTGCCGAAGCACCTGCGCGAGTTCGCGCGCTTCTCGACCCACCAGCGCGAGCGCGAGCGCGAGGAGCTGCAGGACGGCGGCCACCGCGAGGTGCGCCGCGAGGAGGAGCGGCGCGAGGAGGCCGACGCGCACTCGGCGAGCAGCGCCGTCCGGAAGTCGTCGGTGGTGAAGACGTACCGGGTCGCCCGGTGCCCGGCGCACCCGCCCCAGGGACCCCAGGGAGCCCACGGAGCCCGCCCCGAGGGTGAGTGCAAACCACGTGCCTGTCCTTCTCTCGCCAGCGCATCCGCTTCAGCTTCCGCTCCCGCCTCTCCCTCCGACTCCCCCTCGTGCCCCACTAACCCCCGTCCAGCTGCCGCCCCGAGCCCGACTAACGCCAGCAAGGCCGCCGACGACGAGTCCTCGGACCTCCTGCTCGGCGCCGGCAGCCTCCTGGGCACGGCGCTGGTCGTCGGCCTGTCGCTCTGGGGAGCCTGGAGGAAGTTCGCCTGATCCCTGATCGCCAGGCCGACCGCCGCCGCCGCCGCCCGCCCGCTTCCCGCACACATCGACTCCATCGACCGGTCCAGCGCGACGCACTCGGCCGATCGTCCGTCGGCGGGTTCGCGCGCATCCGCCCAGTGGGACGGCCCGGGAAGCAACGACGACTGAGCCAGAGAATGCGGTCTACTGTGCTCTTGAACTCTCCGTTCCAGATTGCAAAATTTCAAAAAGTCGATTTTACTATTTGTTGATTTGAAGTTTTTTGGTTCTTATGAGTGAAATTTTGGGCAAAAGTTTCGAATTGCAAGAAGTGAATTGGAACAGTAAAGTGAGAAATTAGTGAAAAGTTAGTTAGTGCTCCTCGATAGTCGGCGACCTTTGGCCGATTCTGAAATCTAAATCATTTGGTTATCGAGCATTTCATAACCAACTCGAGAATTCAATCACATGACTGCATGAATCAAGGAGCAAATTTGAATTCACCAAATCAAACTCAATGCGCGTTGCTTCCCGCTGGCCCGGCCAACCCCTTGGTCCCACTGGGCACGAGCGCGAGCGCCTGAGCGTCGACGACCGCCGGCGTGCGCCCCTGTGCCGATCGCCACCTCCGACCCGACCCGACCCGTCCCTCGGCGGACGATTCGACGATTCATTAACCCCGTTCTCCGCTTGCATCTAGCGTCCGACCTCGACACGTGGACGACCTCGAACTCGGAGGCGCCCCTCTGGGGGCCGAAGCACGCGCTGCCGGCCTCCTTCAGCGAGATGTTCGCCGCCTCGCCCTTCCGGAGCCGCATCTTCGACGAGTTCGACGCCTACTGGCGCAACTTCGACTTCGCCTGATCCCGGTCCGCCCGACTGGACCACTAACGCCGCCTGCAGCCTCGCCCCACTAACCCCCACTAACCACGACCCGCCCGACGGCAGGAAGGCCTCCAGTGGACTCCGTCTCCCTCGCGCGCTCTCTCTCTCTCTCTCTCTCTATCTCTCTGTAATGTTGTGTTTCAAATAAATTGTGTATTTTCGAAATGTTTGTGTTGTTTCTTTTGTTCCTAGCTCTAGTTTTAGCCTAACTTTAATTCGACTCCCACGTACCTTTTCGTTTCGTTTCGTTCTTTCGTTGGAGTTCAGTAGTTGTTGTTGATGTTTGCGCTGTTGTTGTTCTTGTTGCTGTTGCTGTTGCTGTTGTTGGCGCCGCTCCTGCCGTCCCTCCCACTCTAATCCAACGGCCGCCGAGCTGTGCATGGCCTCCACTCCACTAACAGCGCCCGCGACCCGCTCGCCCGCCCCTGACGAGGTGCGAGAGCCGCCCTCAGGTGCCGATGACGGGTTCCCTCCGGGCACCGGGGCTTCGCGCCCCCCACGGCATGCTGAAGTCATGGGTCTGGGAACCGATCGAACTCGATCGGTCCTTTTCGCGCTCGAGAAGAGTCGTGGACCGCGGATCTCGTCGACGGTCCGCGGTCCGCGGGTCGGGGCGTCGCTCGCGCCGAAGACGAGGACGACCTTGGGTTAATCGCCTGCTCGCTCGCTCGCTCGCTCGCCGCCGACGTCAGGCGCTGACTCGATCGACCGCGCGATCGGCGGCGCAAGTGGGGTCGGGGTTGGGGCGGGCGGCGGACGGCGGCGACGAAAACAAGTCGAACGATTGCATCATCGCCGGCTTCCGGCATGGCGGGCACCACCTCGCCGTACAGGGTGCTCGCGTTGTTTACGCGATTAGAGATCAGAGATCGCCGTTTGGGATCGACGCAGATCGCGCGGCTTCCAGGGCGAAGTGAACAAGCGGCGCCTCTTGCGCCATGAGTGGCCAGCGAATCGGCAGCGGGCGCTGCACGGTGGACGTGCCAGGGGGTGGGGCTGGCGGCCTCGCCACCGCCTGCCGACGGGCGCGTGACTCACGAATCGCCGCCGTGGCCGAACAAGTGGCCGCAATCGCTTCGCATCGCATCTGCCGGACACCGTTAAGTGCGCCCCATTCCAACGGACGGCGGACGGACGGATGGACGGACGGACAAAGCGCAAAAAGACGGACGGCGCGGGCGAACGGTTAAAAATATTCAGCGATGATGACATTTCCATTTCTCGCTTCGTTTATGCAAACGAGTGTGGCGAATGACGACGGCGCGACTTTCACGTAACGCGGACGAGCTCGCGGCACGCTTCGCGGACGACGGTGAGCGGCGGAGAGCGCGACGAGCCGGGCCGAGACGCCGCAGGTGGGCCGGCGTCGTCAGGGCGACCTCGCACTCTCTCCCGCTCTCCCGGCGTTTTCGACGTTTTCGCGAGCGCGGATGGAAAATTCACGACTGACAATTAAATCGCTGCCAATTGAACAAATTGGCCGGACCGAATCCGCGCGGCTGCGGTGGGCACGACTCGCATGACGAAATCGCCTCGCACTCGTTCCAATCGGCCTGCTTGACGTTGGAAGCATGTTGTTAAACCTGGATTGATTTTTGTAATGCGGAGTTATCAAGAAAATGCATGAAATGCGCCTCAAACGCTGTCGCTAAAAGTGTGGACAAATTGAAAATCGCCCCTGCATTGAGGAACCGCGCGGGATCCCCCGGGCTCCCCGCGTTGCCTCCTCCTCCTCGCCACCCCTTGCTTTGCCCAACTAACCGCAGCCCCCCCCCCCCCCACTCCATCTCTCTCTCTCTGGCGACCCTGCACCCCACAGCCCCGACCCAGCCCGGCCTCCACTTGTTGGAGTCAACTGCGACCTGCCCGGTTGGGCGCAAAAAACGGCCCGAGCTGTCGACGAACGTCGCGCGCTCGTCGCCTCCAGACTCGCCCCGGCACCTGTCGTCGCCGCGGCCCCGTCGACAGCCCGAACACGAGCCCGAGCCACCGCCCCGACTCCACCCGACCCCGACCCCGACCGCGACCCCGACTCCGTCCAGCGCCGTCCCGGAATCCTTTGATCTGGCTCTCATCTCTCTTTCTGGTTTCCGTCCCCAGAGTCGCGACACCGGCGCCACGCCGCCAGGGCCGCCCTCCGACTCCATCAGCAGCAGCAGCAGCAGCAGCAGCGGCCCCCGGAGCCCGGCCGCCACCTGCCGCCCACCTCGACCCAGCCGCCGCCCCAGCGACCGGTGGCCACGGTCCGAGCCACCACCGCAGCCAGCGCCAGCGCCAGCACCGCAGACCCAGCGTCCGCCACGGCCCCCGGCGAGGACGCCGGGCAGGGGGCCGGCGCGCCCGTCAAGCGGCGGAAGCAGACGCGGTTCCTCCTCACGCCCAGCCGGCGCAGCTGGTCCGAGAGCGACCTGCTGCACGAGATCGACAGCGAGCTGCAGCTGGCCAAGGGCTTCCTCTTCGCAGACGGTGCGTCCGGACCCGGACCCGGTCGCCGCCGGCCGGCCCGTGCATGCGGCGCCGGCGGCCCGGGCTCTGCCTGTGCCTGTGTCTGTGCTTGACGTGTCCCGTCCAGTCCCGTCCCGTCCTGGCCCCGTGTGTCGTGTCTCGTCCTCCCTCGATCCCCCGACCTGGTTCTCGTTGACGTTGTCGCCTTGTGTTTGTTCTTGTTCTTGTGCTGCTCCCCCTGCCTCCGCCTCCTCATCACTGTTGCTCCGCCCCCGCCCCCGCCCCCGTCCTCGTGTCGTAGTCGCTGTTGTCTCTGTCTCTGTGTCGTTGTTGTTGTTGTTGTTGTCCGACATGTGCTGCCCGTCGGCCGCCATTTGTCGCGCCGTCAGTCAGGCCTCGTGGCGTGTCCCAGTTGTTTTGCATGCGGTCAACCGCCCTCGACCCCTCCCTCCCTCGTCCCTCGTCCCGCCCATTTCCGACTTGTGCGACTCTTGGCGCCCTGCGAAACCTGCGCCCAAAAGTATGCCACGGCGCGGCGGCTCCGGCCGTCCACGCGCCGCGCGCCAGAACGCGTGGGCGTCGCGGCCGCCTCCGCCAGCGGCCCGAAAGGCCTCCGAATCGCTCCTAATTCGGGTGCTGCTTCTTCCTCTTCCCCTTCCTCTTCTTCCTCTTCGTCTCCCCGCGATGTCTTCGGCGCCGATCTCGCGGATTTATGAATGGGATTTCGGCGCCCGTCGCCCGGCTCCCCGGTGACGCCGCGCGATTTCAACGCTTTCAATTCGCGCCGCCCTCCGCTCGCTCGTCCGCCAGTGACCTTCGATGACAACGGCGAGGACGTGGAGGCGAGTCGGGGAGGCGGGCCGAGGTCGCTCGTCCTCCGGTCCTCCTCCCGCTCCGGCCACGCGCGTTCTGACACCTTCGACGTGTGGCAGCTGCTGCTTCCGCCTGTCAGACGTCCATTTGTCGCCCGGTCAGTGGGCGAGCGCGGGCGGCTGACGGGGGTCGACGGAAAGAGAAAAGACGAGAAAAGACGAGAAGAGCAGCGGCGAAAGTTCTGGCGAGAAGGAGCGAGAGGGCGACAGTCGGAAGCGAGCTCCTAAAAGCGCGCTCCGGAAAGCGGCCGAGCGACCGAGCGACCAGGGCTGCCGCGCGCCTGGGCGGGGGTCGCGGACGCGCGAACAAATTGCTGTGGATTTGTCAACAATGGGCCGGGAGTGGCCCGCGACAGGCGCGCGCTGACGAGATGCACGGCCGGGATGGGGGCGAAGGGGGTCGGGACGAGGGCGAGGGCCGAGGCTTTGTTTTCGGAGCACAATTAATTAAGACGTTAATGGACGCCTTCGCCGCCACCCACCGGCGCGTCCGGACGCGCCGCCGACCTCTCGCGACCGAATGCGGACGGTCGCTCGCTCTCGCTCTCGCTCCCTCTCTCGTCGTCACTCGCTGCCGCTCCTGCTCTCCGTCACTCGCTCTCGCCAGCGACGCGTCGTTGGAAAGCGCGAGCGTTTTCGAAGTGAGTTTTCGAAATTTCCCCGAATCGATCGTGCGCACGAGGCGCTCGGCGCGGCGCGGCGTCGTCGCCCACTTTCGACGAGTTCTCGAAAAAAGTCTCGGGCCCGTCCGCCAAGTCGAACGTCGGACGCAGCGGCGGACGAACGCTGAACGCTGAACGAGCACCGTCTGCGGAAAATGGGACAGGGTTAGTTGGGTCTCGTCACCGTCGTCGCCGTCGCCGTCGCCGCCTCCTGCTCCTCGGTCCGAGTCGAGTCGAGTCGGTCCGGTCCTCCCGGCCCGCTGCGGCCGTCCTGCGGCCAGTGAAAAGAAAGTGAAAGACGGAGTCGCGCCTGCGAGTGCGAGTGCGAGTGCGAGTGCGAGTGCGAGCGCGGCGACCAGTGAAGACTCGGCCCTCCGCGGCCCGCGCGATCCAGTTCCCGGCTCTAACCACCGTCTCCGCCTCCCTCTTCCAGAACCTGCGCAGTCTCCAGTCATGCTGGCGCCCAAATTCAAGGCTCGAGCGCCCCCGGGAACAGGTAACAGGCCCGCGGCAGCCTGGGTCGCCCGAGACCCGGCGCCCTTTCGCAACCCCCTCATCGCATCTCATCTCATCCCATCCCATCTCATCTCATCCCGACTCTTCTCACCTCCTCCCTCCCCACCTCGTTGTTGTTGTCGTTGCCGTTGTTGTTGTTGCTGTTATTGTTTTGGTCCCGCCGCTGGGCCGCGGAGAATTCCAAAGTTTCCGCCTCCGCGACTCCTCCGGAATTTTCATGAACTCGGTCGGCCACTTCGGGCGCTTCTCGAGCAGCGCCCTGTTGTTGACGTTGCGGTTGTTGTTGTTGTCGTTGTTGTCGTTGCTGTTGTCGTTGTTGTTGTCGTTGCTGTCCGACCCCTCGCACGCCGGCCCGCGGCTGCACTTGGCGCGATTCTGCACCCGGGTCGGCCGCGTTCGCAGCTCGCCGTCGTCCGTCCCTGTGGCTGCGAGTGTGCGACTGTGTGCGCGTGTGTGCGTGTGTCCGTGAGTGGATCCCAGAGCGTCATCGGGGGCCGGGGTCTTTTATTATTTGTTTCAATTTATGATTGGCCGCTATTTTCGGCGATTCGGCGGCGAGTTCGTGCTTTGTTCGCGCTCCGTCGTGCCGCGGCCTCGCAGTGGGGCCCGCCGTCCGACCCTCCGACCGTCCGACCGTCCGCCGTCCACTCGCGTCCACCTGCGCCCCTGACCCGCCGCGACCGGGCGGATCAATCAGCGCGCTCGTCTGCTGGAGTCCATCAGCGCCCCCGCCAGCGCCAGCGCCCGGTGCTCGTCACTCGCCCACTCGGGCGGCGACGGACTCGAGTCGGCCGCCGGTTGTCGGAGGGCGGATTTTGTAACGCGGGCAGCGACGCGGGGGGCGGCGCGAAAAAGCGCGGCTGTTAAAAATAAATCGCTGTATAAACATTCCCGACTCGCTTATCGAGCATCGAGCATCGCAGCATCGCAGCATCGGCCTGTAAGTTTCGAACATGGAGATCTCGAACTGTGGAAAGGCGAACTTGGCACAGTGGTCGAGAGACCATTTTTTCCGCTCAAATATGCGACTTTTGCCCGAAATTCATTTCGTCTCCATGTCAGCAGACCGAAACTCGATTTAATTCTGCATCAGTCGCAATTTTCGGCATTTTCCGACCGATTTCCAATTCGACAATCATTTGGTCAATTCAAACGCAAAACGGCTTTGACGCCCAATTGTTGAGAAAAAAGGAATTTATTTCTGTATTTTTCCCTCATCTCCTCAGAAACTGTTGTTTTTGGCCTGTGTTTTTATTTCCCATTTTGCTTTCTTTTCCGATAACTCATTCTGAAATAAGCAGATACACAAAAATGTTCGGTTTCCATCGTGCATTCATCGAAAATGGTGAAACTGAAACCTGCGACGTGTGTCGAGGGCGAGGGACCTTTAGGGAAACCCTTTCCCAACGTGCCGCTGACTCATTTCCGAAACTACTGCGGGGCCGCATTCGCTCCTTCTCGCCCCACTGTGCGGGGCCGATCGAATCGCGATTTGTCCAGCCCGCGGCCAGAACGCGACACAGCAACAACGACAACTGCAGGACGATCAACTGACACCAGCAGCAACAACAACCACGGCCCCAGAGCCAGAGCCAGAGGCCGGCGCGGAAAACTACAGAAGCCGCACACATGGACGCGCGTCAGTTGGCCCAGCGGCGGAAGCGGACGGACGGCGTCCAGCCATCTGGACAGGCGCGACGCGAAGCACCGAATTTAAGTTAAAAATAACGATTCGATCAATCGGATCGCGCTGTCAGGCCCCATCGATCGACGACAAATCTCGACAGTAGCGCGGATGAAGACGTCAAAATCGCGCGCCCCGCCCCGCGCCGTGCCTCGGGCCCGATCCGGCGGTGACTCACGGCCGCCGACGGCCCGAGGAATGATCCCATAAATCGCGCTGACGTCGGCCCGCGCCCACTGACCCTGAATCCCCACCGACCTCCTTCGCCCACAGCGGCGCGGCGGCCCGATCCGGTTCCGGCCACGTTTGTTTACTTGCGATTTCGGCGCGTTCGCTGCGAGGAATCCGGCTCTGGAATTTTCATGGACTATTTAAAAACATGCAGTCAATGTCGGAGGCGCCCCGCCCCCGCCCCCTCCTCATCCTCGCCGAGAGCCTCTGGGGCGCCCGTGCGCCCAGGACCTCCGCATTCTGCGTTTCCGACCCTTGCCTCGAGCTCTCGCGGGCACCTGGCGCGGCCGACGCCTCAGGCGACCCTCGGCCACTCACGCCGTCGGAATGCGCGGACGGCCGGAGTCTCCGAGGCCGCCGCGACTCCGACTCGGGCGACCCGATGCGATCGGAATCGGTCGAATGAAGGCCCATGGGCGCGAATGAGGAGCGGGCGGACCTCGACCGGCGCCCGATGAACTCATCGGGGAGCGGCGGCCCGTGGTCGGGTGGGGTCGACGGGCGTTCGCAGCTCGTTGGCGACCCGGTGGCGCGCGAAATCGCGTTCAACCAAAACTAGCAACGAGACAGCGCGACAACGAGCCATCGGCTCCGACCCCGGCCACGCCTCGCCGGCCGTCGATGGACTGATTTCGCCCCTCGCCCCTCGCCCTAGTCGGCCCAGGCGCAAATTCAGTCGCTTTCGAATCGATGCGAATTCGATTCGATTCCCGGTTGTTGTTGTTGTCTTTATAGTGGTGGTTATTGTTGCAGTTGTTGTCGTTGTTGTTGTTGTTGTTGTTGTTGTTGGTGCAGCGACGCTCCTCGTCCGCACCCTTTTCGCGTTTTGTTTCCTCCGATCGATCGGTCGGTCGGGCGGCCCGACTCGGCCGATCCCGCGCCCGTCGCGCTTCTGATTCCAGCTCGTTATTGCTGTGCTGTTGTTGTTGTTGTAGTGTGGGGGGGGGGCTCGAATTTTCCGATTGATTTGCCTCGGATGCTTTTGTGGAATCCAACGGCCGCGTCCGCGCACCGGAAGCCGTTCAATTGAAGCGTGGCGCGACGAACGGCCCCGTGTGGGTGCGTGCACCGTGTGTGTGTGTGTGTGTGGGTTTGTGACTGTGTGCGACCGTGTGACGGCTCGTGGGCTCGTCGCCGGCCAGTGCCCGGTCCGGCGAGGCCGACCTGTGGCCGACCGAGGGCCGGTGGCCGATCAGGACCCGACCTGACGCGACGCGATCCGCGCCCCGGCCACGCACAAAAGGCTTCCGGTCCACGCACCGGCCCCGGCCGCCCCCGCGCATCGATCGCCGTTCGATCGGCCTCCATTGTGGTGGCTGCGGTGGCCTGGCCGGGCCGGGCCGGGTCGCGATTGTCGCGGTCGGGCTTGGCTGGTCGCGGCCAGGCCCGGCCCGGCGGGCTTCGCGTCGTCGGTCGCTCGCCGTGCGGACGGCTGTCAGTCGCCAGCGAACGCGCGCGCCGACGCCACTCGAGCTCCGACCGAAGCGCGACCCCAGACCCAGACCCAAACCGCATCCGATCCCTTCGCGGATTCCGCCGAGTCCAAGTGCGCGAGTGCGTGTGAACCGCGTCCGAGTGGATCCCAGCGCCCAGCGAGGAGCCGCGGACCCGCCCCGACCGCCGCCAGGACCTCGTGCTCAAGTGCCCGCCAGGTAATTTGGAACAGGTCGGTCCAGGATCCTCGGCTCGAAGGCGGCTCCGGCGCCCTGGCTGTGACGAAGGACTGCGACCGGGGTCTGCGTCCTGGAGTCCGTGCCTGGCCTGCGTCCTGACCCGACCCGTTTTGTGCCCGTCTCGGCGACCGTTCGCGACCCGACTTCGACCCGACTCCGCCGTCGCAAGGTGGGGCGACGACGTGGCAATCGAGGAGGTGCGACTGAGGTCGATTCGTTCCGAGCGGACTCGCGCGCGTCCACGGCCGCGACATCCTTTCGGTCGAAAATAAACTCGTCTCGGACGGACAGCGGCGGCGCTCGGCGGTCGAGCGATCTGTCGACACGTTGGAAACCGAGACCGCCGTCGTCGGCCGCTGCGGTCGGTCCGAGTGTCAACAGTGGCGACAACAGCAACAACAACAACAACAACTGGTTGGGCCCAAAATAAACCGCCGTCCATTGAGGACTTCTCCATTTACAGGTGGCAGATAAATCTCGCCCTGACGACGTCGCCGCCGATCCGATCCGATCCGATCGTCGTCCGTCCGATCGTCGTCCGTCCGTCCTCTGTCGTCCCTCCGTCCGTTCCTCGCTCCCGCTGACCGTCCGTCGCCGCCTGGCAGTCGCGATCGGCCCGAGCGCGGCCAACGCTTCGCGCCAAGAGCGGTGACTCAGCGACCGCCGCCCCCGCCCCGTCGCCGCCTCGACCACGGTGTGGCCCTCGCCTGCGCCCCTCCTCCCCTGGGGTTGTTGTTGTTGGTTGGGTGCCAACAGAGCGATTTGTTGCGACCGCGCCGCCAACGACGGCGACTCCGGCGACTCGCCGCCGACGACAAAATCTTTTATTTACATTCGATCTTCCCTCCGCTGTGTGTCGAATTCGAAGATTCAAAAATAAACCGCATAAATCGTTATGTTTTACGCGGACTCGCGCTCACGCCCCAGCCCCAGCCCCGGCCCCGGCCCCGGCTGCACGTGTGTGTGCGCGGCACTTGCGTCACAGCCGCAGGGCGGACGGGCGGAGGGCCGGAGCCGCCCCGAACCCCGTCACCCGCCGCCGCCGCCCCGCAACTGCTAAAAGTTGCTGCAGCACGGCGCGGGTTTCGCCAATCAACAGGAGCTCGACCCGCCGGGCCACGCAACAGGTGCCGGGGCGAGGTGGGTCGGGCCGTCGGGAAGTCCTCTTCTCTCTCTCTCTCTCTCTCTCTCTCGTGATCTGCCTATGGTTCTCTCTCTGGTTCTCTCCCCTTGCTCTGTGCCTCCTCCTCTGTGTCTCCGCCGTGACCCGTGTCATCTCGTGTCCACCGCCCCCTCTCGCCCCCCTCATCTCATCTCATCTCATCTCATCTCATCCCATCTCATGGCCTCCACCATGTGTCGACCGGACTCCAAAGAGATCCCCGGAGTTGCCTCTCGCTATCTCTCTCTCACTCTCTCTCGTCGCCCCCGCCCGCAGGCATCTGGACCCCGAGGAGCCAAACGCCGTCCTCCTCCAGGACCGACCTGCGCGAGGCCTGCGCCACGGCCTCGTCGACGCCCGCGCCGACGCCGCCGCCCCAGCCGTCGCAGCCCGTGTGGACGCCGCAGCCCTCGCCGAGCGCCGGCCGCAAGGGCTTCCGGCCCGTGCGCTTCGAGTCGCCGACGCTGCCGCGCCGCTACGTCGTCCAGCAGCCGACGGCCCCGGCGCCCGCCGACGCCCTGCCGCCCTGGTCCTACACGAACCCGGCCCAGACGCCCTCGACGCCGCCGACGCCGCCGCCGCCCCGGTCGGCCGCCAGCTGCGCCTCGCTGAACCTGAGCACGCCGAACACGACGGTCTCCAGCAGCACCATCTACTGCGACTCCCAGTACGACGAGGGCGAGGCCGACGCCGCCTCCTCGACCGCCGACTACGCCGCGCCCACCGCGAGCGTCTCTGAGAAGATCAAAAGTATAAACCGCCCCCCCCCCTCTCTCTCTCTCACACTGTCTCTCACACTCTCTGTCGACCTCGTCCCGCGCCCCACTCAAGCTCAGTCCCCTCGCTGACTCGTCCTCCTCCTCTCGTTTCATGCACTCGCCCCGCTCAGCCTTCGAGCGGTCCGCCTCGACGTCGGAGCTGCACCGGCCGCTCGCGCGCCGCCAGCCGCAGCCGGGCCCCGCCCTCTGCAGGCCCAATGAAGTCAGTAAGTACCCGATCCGATCCGATCCGATCCGATCCGGACCGTGGGGGGCGCGGAAGCACCGAACCCGGGGGACTCGCGCCAAAAACCCTCGAAAGGGTCTCGTCGAGCCGGGAGCAGACGAGGAATCGATTCCCATCCCGAGCGACGAAATCGATTCCCATCCCGAGCGATGGAAAAGATTCCCAGTGATCAAAAATATTTCCATCCCGAGCGATGAAATCGATTCCCATCCCAGGCGATGGAAATTATTCCAATCACGAGCGATGAATTCGATTCCCATCCCCAGTGATCCAAAAGATTCCCATCCCGAGCGACGAAATCGATTTCCATCCCGAACGATGGAAAAGATTCCCATCCCGAGCGATGGAAAAATTCCCAGTGATCGGAAATATTCCCATCCCTTGCGATGAAATCGATTTCCATCCCGAGCGATGCAAAAGATTCCCATCGCGTACAAAAACGTGGGGGATGGAGAAAAAGTGCACCGAGATATTCATCCCCGAAGATGAATAAAGTATTATTGAGGGATGCAAAGGAAGAAATTTTGCCCGTTCGCTCCCCATCCCCGGCATGCTGCATGCGCCCTCCCCACCGTCCCGTCCCGTCCCGTCTCGTCACAGCCCGTCTCGTACCCCGCCCTGCCCGTGAGCCGCCGCTAACCGCCGACCGCTCCCCTCTTGCAGTTTACAACGTGAAGCACGAGTACATGAGCGAACCGGAGACGGAGCAGGACCGGCCCCGCAAGATGGCCCAGCTGGGACGGCGCCAGTACGACGGCATCGGGCCCGTCACCCACGACGGGATGCCCATCATCCTGCGATCGGTAAAGGACGAACCACCAGCCCCGACCCGCCCAACGGCCTCCTAATCGATTCCTTCCCCTCTCTCTATCTCTCTGTGACCCGAACCCCGTCGTCTCTGTTGGACCCGACGCCGCAGGAAGTGAAGGAGCCGCACCAGCACGAGTGGTACAAGCGCCTCTACCAGACGATACACAAGCAGAAGAACGGCGGTAAAGCAACGTCCCCGAACCCCTGCCCTGCCGCCGAGCCACGGCCTGAGCGCCCCGAGCGAGCCGCAATTGTTTCCGACTCAGGCCGCCGCCGACGACGACGACGACTGCATCCGAATGGCCGGCGACATCGGCCCGGCTCCGGCCCGGCTCTTGTCGTGGGGTCCTCGCCGTGTCGTCGCTCGGCCCACTGTCCCTGGTCCCGTCGTCCTGAGGCGCTCGTCCTCCCGCCCGCGTCCTCGCAAACATCCTGCGCATTACTTTCCAATTATTTTGCCCCACTTCTTCCCTTCGCCTTCGCCCTCGCTTTCGCCCCATCCCCGTCCGCGTGCTCGGCACTTGCTGGCCGTCGCTCTCGCGCTTTGTCCTTGCGTTCGCGCGCGGGTCCGAAGCAACTTCCTTAATTGTGTTTTGATTTTGTTGCTCGCGCCCAGCAGCCTTTGTTTGCTCCGGCCCCTCGCGCCGCCGCCCCTCGCCGCTTGCTTCAAGCACTTATTGGTTTGAATTTTGCCATTTGTCGCCGCGACCACTGGCCGCCTTCTTAATGTGCGTTTGAGTGCGCGGCGAGCGGACGCGGCCGGGGTCGGGGGCAACGCGCGGACTTCTGGAGCCCCGCCGCTCACTCGCCGGCCGCTCGGCCCCCGCTCTGGTTAATTGAATTCCGCGGAGCTGCCGCGAACTCATCAAATTCCACTTCACGCTCTCTCTCTTACTCTCAATCTCTCTCTCTCTCTCTCCCCATCTGCCCCCTTACTCTGTCTCTCTCTCTGTCTCTCCCTGCCGAACCCCATGCGGTTCGAACCCGTCCGCGCCGCCACCGCCTGCAACGCCGTCGCCACCGCCCCCGCCGCCGCCGACTGCAGAGGACTACGTGATCCGCTACAAGTGTCCCAGAGGTGATTCTTCTTCTTATTCTTATTGCGCATCTGCCCTCGGCCCGCCCGTCCCCGCCGCCGCCACTAACACGACTAACACGACGCCCGCTACTGCCGCCCATTCGTTCCCGATTATGTCGTTGCTCCTCCCACCCGGCCCCACTAACGCTGCACCGCCATTCGCGCCACTCGCTCCGGGGCTCTGCCGGCGCTGGCACGGAGTTCTGTTAACAGGCGCATCAACACCGCCGACTTCCGCCGCTAATTGTGCGCCGAAGCCCGTTCACCGCCCACCGCCTCCTCCTCCTGCTGCTCCTCCTCCTCCACCGCCATCCGCACGTGCATCTCATCTGCATCTGCTTCGCCATCTGCTCGCATCTGCCTCCCGCTTCTGCTTCAGATTCCGCCCCGCTTCTGCTCCCGTGGTCGCAGTCGCAGTCGCTGCCGCGAACGCACGCCAGGCGAACCAGAGCCGCTGCACGCGCGCCTCCGCCCCCATGACCGACTCCCACTGACCCGTCTCCGTCGCTCTCCGCAGGGCGCTACCAGTACAAGGCCAACGGATACGTCTCGGAGCCAGAGCCCAACTACGACTCGGACTACTCCACTGTGAAGTACCGCACCCTGGACCGCCGCCGCCTCCAGTCGACGTCCTCCGCCACGACCTCGGCGACCTCGCCATCGACAGCCAGGAGCGCCGGAGCCCCCCGCCAGGAGAACACGTGAGTAAACAGTTGCCATGCAGCCCGATCCAAGCCCCAGACACAGCCACAGCCCAGCTCCCGCTGCGGCCTCCGTCGCCGTGCGTCCTGAGTGGACGAATTTGTGGCTCCGATTTGGGGCCCCAGTCCGGGAACTTGGCGCACTCCGGCCCACCGTGCGAGGCCGTCCGTCGCCGCCGCGTCCTCGTCGCCCGTCTGGGCCGCGGGACGACGCAACCGGTCGCCGCACAAAGTCCTCGGCATCATTCAGTTAAGATGCTCAGATACGCTTTCAATTGAAACGAATCCACTCGATACCTGCCGATGCGATGTCGACGATGTCGACGGTGCTCCGAGGAGCTCCGCGGGCGATGCGTCGTCGCCGATGCACTCGAGCGGAACGCGCCCGGAATTCGCAAGGAGCCGCCGGGCCGCTCTAAGTGGATCCGCCTCAGGCAGGGCGGGGACGGCGGGGGAGCAGCAGCTCGAAATAAACTAATATTTTTCTTCGCGTCTCCGAACTGGCGCCGGGCGGAGTTCCGGGCTCTTCAGGGGGCCAGGACTCGATCCGGCGTCGTCCACGTGCCGTGCCTCGGGTATGTCGGGATCCGTCCTCGTGTGTCCCACTGGGCCATGCATTATGCAGCAGCCGCCGCTCCTCAGGCTCTCGGCCGTCCGTCCGCCCGTCCTGCGTCGTCGTCGTCGTCCCGAGCGCGGGCCGAGGCGAGCGAAGGCATCTCGTGTGAATAATTCAGGCAGCTCGCATTGGCATTTATGACTTCCCGATAAGATGCATCCGCACTTAAGCCACTCCCGCGCCGCCCGCCCCGCCCCGCACAAGACGCGCCACGGACTGTCGACGCCGTGGCCGTGGCCGTGGCCGTCGCCCGAGCACGGCCGCCCGTCCGTCGAGGCGATTACTTAGCGGCGCCGAGCCGAGCGCGTCCGTCGGCATTAGGGCGGCCCGGGGACGGGGGCCGGGGCGGGGGCGGGACGAGATGGAATGCTGAATAAATCGACGATTTATTTCTCCCGGATGCTGCTCGCCGGAGCCCGCCGTGTATCTTCCGATTTTTCCCGGCCCCGGTTCCGGCTCCGGCTCCCGCTCCGACTCCTCGCCCGGGCTGAGAGCAATTTCCGGTTCGCTGACTGCTGGCGGGGCAGCTGGGAAGCCGGGCAGCCGGAGAGCGGGCGGGTTCCGGCCGGTCGCTTGAGCGGCGGAAACTCTAAATTAAAATAAACACGAAGGACGCGGCGAAGGGCGCCGAGGGAGTCGGGGAAGCCAATCAAAGCCCGTGAAGTCCTCGAAGACGGCGGTCGCGAGTCGGGGGTTGAGCGTCGAGGTCGGGGTCTCGAGGATTCCTTCGACCATCGGCCGCCGCTGCTCAACTTTGGCTCCTCGCCTCGGCTCGCGTCGGCGCCGCAGGCAGGAGGACCGGAGCGGGCTGCCGTCACCAGAAGCCGCAACTGGAGCCGATCCGTCTAATTCTCCCCTTCTCCCCTTCTCTCGTTCTCTCTTTCTTTCTTTGTTCCACACGCCCGCTCCTGGAATCCGCACCCACCCACACATGGCTACGGACGCAGTGTGTACGGGACTATGCCAAATCCGATTAAGTCCGGACAGAACTCGTACAAGAACCAGCCCGGCCGCATCGAGGACTACGTCACCGGCCACTCCTCCGTCTCGGAGAAGGAGAAGAAGGAGGTGAGTGACAGCTTCCCGCACCCCTCTCACTCGCACCAGCAGCAACCACACACCGTCACCCACACCCTCGCTCGCACCCTGGACCGGAACCCTCGCCCACACCCTCGCTCACAACCGACCCCGGACCCGAACCCGCCTCCACTCGCGCTCTCGGGTGTGCGCGAGAGACGCGAATGAGGAGGCAGGCAGGAGGAGGAGTGAGCGAGGCGGCGAGGGTCGGCCGTCGCACGTTCGGCCCGGTCCCTGGGGACCCCCCGCCAGGAGCAGGGGGAGCAGGGCACCAGGAGCAGGGCGACCGAAGCCGAACCGAGCCGGAGCCTCCGAAAGAATAACAAAGTGTCCGCCGCTCGCTTATTAATAATGAACCATGCATCGCGAATCGCCCGCTCATCCCGTCGCACCTCGTCCACGCCCACGTCCCTCGTCCACGTCCTCGCCCCACCGACCGCCACCTGCTTCTGCATTCCATGCAAATCACATGAATAACAAATGAAGCCGCCGCATGAATTTCGCAGTTTATGTAGACAAATGTAATAATAATGCCAGCAACAACAACAACAACAACAACCACAGCACTGACATCCGCACGACCATCAGCATCTGTAGCAGCGTCAACAGCAGGACCCACAACAACAACAACAGGACGGCGACCAGCGACCTGGGAGGTGGGGTCGGGCAGGGCGGGACGCGACGTGCGAGCGCCGAAGCGGACGAGACGGACAGACGGGCCAAGGCGACGAGACGGACGCGGACCCGGAGGGAGCCGCAGGATCCCCTCGAACCGGCCGCACCTCGGGCTACAGAGCGACAGACGGAGGGCGGGACGGACAGGGGATCAGGCGAGGGCCGATGGGCGGCGAAATAAAATCCAATTTGGGCCGACCGACGAAGGTTGCGGCGAGGCGCGGTCCGAGCGCGGACAGAGCGCGGTCCAGGGGCGTCCAGAGGGGGTGAAGAGGGGCCGCGCACCCCGCCCCGATGCCCGCGGAATGCAATTTAGAAAATTTACAGCAATTTAATCGAGACTCTGATTCTGATTTCTGTTCTGTTCTGTTCTGTCTCCCCCAATGAACCCTGAACAACGCAACTAATCCGACTGCAAACACACACAACAACAACAACAACAACAACACCGCCACCGCCACCGCCACCGCCACCGCTTCACCGATCACTGCAATCGTTGTTAACACTCACCAACGTTATTCTATTCGCCTTTCCAGTGGTGGGACGAAGTGATGGACATCTTCAACGGGGTATGGAGCCAATGCCAGGCATTCAATCAATTCTCGTTATATTTTTAAGCCCTCGTTTTTGCTTTCTACCTGTCGTATTTTCGCATTTTCGTATTTATCGTTTCATTTTTTGATTTGTTGTTTGTTCGCATTTCATCACCTCGTTTTAAGTTGAAGTTCTTGGATTTGGTTTGCGATGCTGTTTGTTGCGCTTCTGTTCACGCCTCAGTTTAGAGGGCTCGTCGGAGCCCGGCTCATCCTCATCCTCATTTCATGCCCTCGCCCTCGCTCATGCTCGCATCGATCGATCACTCATCGCCCCTCGCCCCATCGCCTCGCCGACCACGGTCGGTCCACACGGAGGGCGGGGCCTCCCACTGAAGAGCGGAGTCAGGTCGGCAGCAACGCCGAGCGGGGTCCGCCGGCCCGAATTGAGACCGAAGTCCGGAATTATTACCCCCAATTATCCCCGATTTCCAGGCCTCATTCGGCCGCTTCAAAGTCGCATTCGCCCACATCCGCCCACATCGGTCCGTCCGTCCATCACTGTTGTTGGTCGGGCTCGTCATACGGCTCGAATTCGAGAACGACACCAGAGGACACGACGCGATTTGCGTTGCGAAACGCAGTCGCCCGATGTGGTCCGGGCGCCGACAGATGGCCCGAGTGCGCTGTGGCCGTTGGCCGGATGGACGGCGGCCGCGAATTAATTCAATTCCCATTCCGGCGGGGCGACCCGCGATAGCAGCCGCCAACACACGGCGGGTCCGTCCTGGGCCCCGCGACCCACTCGACGCGAGTCCTTTCGACTCCACCCGGCTCCACCCGACCCCATTCGATCCGCTCCACTGCGCTCGGCGTGCCTTTTGGCCCTTGTCCGGCTCTGTTTTGATCTAATTAGGCGTTGCCACCTCGTTAGACACAACCCCGGCCCCGCCCCCGCCCCGATCGCACCCACCGCCGTCGCGCCATCCCATCTCGTCGCTCCTCCTGCCTCGTCTCATGTCATCCCGCTCGCTCACTCACCGCTCTCTTTCCTCTCCTCCCCCGCTCGCCGCTGTCCGTGTGTGTCGGGCCGCCGGCGCCCACCCGCAACTAACAACAACAACAAACGCCACGCCCCGCCACGCCACGCATCCCGCCTCCAGTGGCTCAAGGACCACGCGTCCACGCCCCGCATCTTCGTCGAGTTCGCGAGCGACGTGGACGACTTCGTTGTAAGTGTGCATGGCCGTGATCGACATGGCAACGTCCCGCAGCCCCCACCCCGACCCGACCCGCATCCCGCCCTCGCCCTCGCCCTCGCCCTCCTGTCGCCCACCTGTTGTGACTAACAGCCGGCCCCGGTGCCGAACCCCACAACCACACCACGACCCACTCGCACACCCGAACCCACGCCGAGCCCCGGGCGCGAGGGCCGAGGGACGCAGCCCGAGGCGGCTCCTTCGACCTCCGACGACTGCCAACGCTGCAGCGACCGAGGAACGGCTTCGACACAGAAGTTCGTCGAAGCCACAGCCGTCGCCCGCCCCGCCCCGCCCTCGCCCCGAGCCGCCTCCGTTTGTCCTTCTGGTCCACACCTGTTTGCGGAGCGCGGTTCCCAGTCCGCCTCCGCCTCCGCCTCCGTTTCCGGTTTAATTAATGCACCAAAGACACTCGCTCCGGAGCTTTTAATAAGGCGCTCTTTGAACCGCCCGCCGCCGTTCCCGAGCCCGCCCAGCCCGGGCGAGACGAGTCGCTGCGACGTCTGAGGCGAAATCAAATAAAGTTCGAAATTAGCAGCAAAGTCCACAGAAAGATCTGCATTAATTTCGTAGCCGAGCCACAGAACTCGGCGCATCCCCAACATACACACACACCGACACACCGACACACACACACACACACGTGCATGCCCTCACCCACTCCCTCTCACACCGACACCCGCGTTTACAGCCGAGCAGATACGGCAAGTGCTCGCCTGCTTCGCCGCCCGGCCGACTCCGGCACCCGACGCCAACGCCGACGCCACTCATCCACACACACCCACACACACACACTCACACTCACTCACACTCACTCACTCACTCGCCCCGGCCTGGGCTGCATGCTGGGTGGTTGGCCTCGGTAGCGCCGCCCGAGACCAGTCCGAGTTTTTAAACTAATTTCCGTTCTTCTCTCCCCGATCCCGATCCCGCGCCCGCGCCCGCCGGCCCCTCGACGACGGCTCGTCCAGCAGCACCTGGAGCAGACCAAGCTGTCGCCGCACTACACGGAAGGCAACCTGTCCCGGTAAGAAACCGCCTCGTTCGCAGTCCGCGCACGTCTGCGGCCGGTGGCGCCCACTGGAGCAAATCCGGGCCATGCATTCATGGCACCGGCGCCGGCCACTTGACGACGACGACGCCGACGACGGCGGGCGGAATCCAATAATTTCGAATTGTTTGATCATCATTAATTTTTCACCCCGCCCTCTTCGCTCTCGGCCCACTCTCGGCGGACCCGCCATCGACGAATCCAATTGCAGAGCCTTGGCCAAGGAGTCCGGTTACGCCAGTGATTCGAATCTCGTTTTCCGCAAAAAGGAGGCGCCGCTGCGAAGTCCCCTGAGTCCAGTCGAGCAGAAGCAGGTGTACAGGAGCGTCCAGGCGGGCGGGGAGCCGCCGCTGTTCGGCTTCAGGAAGCCAGCGCCCGAGAGGCCCAAAGGTAGGCGACGACCCCAACCCCGCTCACACTCACCCGCTCACCCGCTCACCCACCCACTCACCCATCGCCGTTGCACTCCGATAACAACCACTCGAGCAGCAGCCACGGAGCACTTGCGCGGACGAGGACGACGAGGACGACTGGAGGCCGTGGCGAGTGTCGCCGCTGGCCGCTGACCGCTGACGGACCCGCCCGACTCCCGACCGGCGCTCGAATTACGCTGTGCACTCACTAAAAAACCCACTTTGTTCATCGGTTCCAAACCGAGCGCCGCTCCTCGACCGGCTCCGGCTCCGGCTCCGGCTCGAGTGGCGGCGGCAGAGACTCCGCTGCTGCTTTTAGACGGTGGCCTTAGTGTGGTAGCGTAGAGAGGGAGACTAACCATGGTGCTGGCATTACATGGCACTAACAACAACAACCCGACCCCGACCCCGCCCGTTCACTTCACTTCACTCCTACCCGCCTCCCCCCCCGCCCTGCTGATGGAGTGGCTGCGGCAGCCCGGCCCCGAGCCGTTGATCCTGCGAGCCAGGGCTCGGAACCGAGCGATTTCCACACTCCAAATGGACGAATCACGGACTCCCGTCCGCAGCGATGTCGAGTTTGTGCATTTGTGGTGAACTCGCCAAATGCCAATTAGTTCTGGCCGACGTTTTGGGCTCTGTTTTCCACTCGTGTTTGTCGGGCAAATTTGTTGACACTATTTGGAAATTTCCAAAGTCCTGTATCAGGAAATAAATACTTGATCGCGACAAATGGTTTATTAGAATTTTTTGATATCAAATATTCGTAGATACTTTTATTGTAATTTGGTTTTTCGGAGCCATTTTAATTTTAAAAATTTCGACTTTCATAAATTTCATACTTCGAGTGTTCGAAGTCAATTGACACAAATATGAGCCCAAAGGAAAGAAGATATCAAAGATTAATTTTCGTTTTTCCAAGAAACTTCTCCGACAAAATGCGAAAATTTTGCAAAATTCAAATCGATATCTGTTTTCGAAATCGCGACGATGGAAAACCCTTATGCATTTGATGATAAAGCGTCGAACAGAAATAATTGGTATCGGGCGATTTTCGTCCCGAGAGCGCCGCGATTTTCACTTGCGAGTCAAAATCGGTCCCCGAACACGAGTTCCGAACACCACACACACACACACACACACACACACAAAACACCAACACCGTAGTCCTGCGAGCCGCGACGCGCTGCGCACGGAGTCCGCCCAACCCACCGCGCACGCCCCGCACACGGACCCGGACCCGGCCCGGCCCGGTCCGGCCGCAACGATGTTGGTAACGCAATGTTGGAATCGCACCCTAACCACGCCCCCAGCGAGCGACTAATCGAGCCGAATCTTCTCTCTCCCCGCCCGCGCGAAGACCCCGAGCTCGTCGAGGAGTTTGAGTTCCTGCAAATCACGCCGACGCTCACCAAGATCCGGGTGCTCACCAGGGAAGTCGACGCAGCTCCCGCCGGCGAGGCCCCGTCGCAGCCCCCGCCGCTGCCGCCGACGACAGAGGCCGCCCCCCCGAAGTCGCCACCGCCAGCCGCCAGGATGTTTAACCCCTTCGCCAAGCACATGCCCTCGTTTATCGCCATCACCACCAGCCAGGCCTCGACGGCTGCGCCTGCGCCTGCGCCGCCCAACCGCAAGTCGTCGCGCACCCGCACCACGCTGCAGGTCTCGACGACCGCCGAGCTCCCGAAGCGGCCGGGCTCGGCCAGCTCCAGCCGGCACGAGCAGTGCTTCCAGAGCGCCGAGTCGCGGCTGCCGGTCGCGCGGCCGCCGAGCAGGTTCGGCACCTTCACCGTGCGCAAGGCGGCGCCCCGCGAGCCGCTCTGCCGCTCCAAGTCGGCCGGCGCCGTCGCCGCGCTGCTGGCCAAGGACGCCAAGGACACCAAGGACGCCACGCACGCGAAGGACGCGAAGGCCGTGCGCCTGAGGTCCACGAGCCCGACGCGCCGCGGACCCGGGCCGGCGCGCGTGGCCGCCCTGCGCCAGTCGAGCCGCAGCCCGGTGGCCTTCGGGCGCAGCATCTCGAAGGAGCGCACGTTCGCCGAGGAGAAGAAGCGGCTCGAGAACAGCCTGCCGGCGGGCCGGGCCAACTTCGAGGCCAGCACGAACATCCTGCGCGACCCCTCGCTGCGCTCGCCCGCCGAGGTGAAGCGGGCCGTGCGCTCGTACGCCACCTGCCCGCTGCACGCGCGCAGCCGCTCCCTGCCGCGCGTCGCGTCGCCCCGCGGCGTCAGCACCACGACGCGCCACTCGATGTGCGTGCCGCGGGCCCCCGAGCCGCGCCACTTCAACGCCGTCGCCCGGAAGACGCCGACCGCGCCCGCCGCCCCGACGAGCCCAAGGAAGGGCTCCGCCAAGGCCCTCCCTAAGGTCCTTCCCAAGTCCCGGTCCACTGCCAGCCTGGCCCGCACGAGCTCCACCTTCTCGGTGGACTCGACGCCGAGGAGCCGAGTCGCGGAGTGCACGAGGAGCGCCCGGCGCTCGGCCGCGAGGCCCTCGGCGCGCGCCCCGGCCCCAGCCCAGGTGCGGGCGCCCCGCGGCCTCGCCGCCAGCAAGAGCGACACCAACGTCCTGCGACGAGTGAAGCAGTCGTCGACGTCCACCTCGGTCGTGGTCGCAGCCCCGGCCCCCGCCACGCTCCACTTCGCCTCGCACTACCGCCGCGAGTCGTCGCCGGCGCCCCCCGAGCGGCCCGAGGACGCTGAATCGGCCCGCCGGACCTCGGTGCACGAGCGCACCCGCTTCTGGAACGAGTTCAACAGCAGCCAGGCGGCCTCGCTCTCGCTCGAGCACGCGCGCAGCCTCAGCCCCGGCCTGGCCCGCGCCGGCCACGCGGTCGAGGACGACGAGGGCTCCGAGTTCGGCGAGGCCAGCGGCACCGACGAGCTCGTCTGGCGCATCGAGCAGCGCAGCCGCGGCGAGCGGACGCCGACCGTGGTCAGCGACATCGCGCGGCCCGAGACGGCGTCGTCGTCGTCGTCGACGCCGCGCCGCGAGTTCTCGCCGACGAGGGAGGTGCGGGTGCCGCAGACGCCGCGCTCGCCCTCGCGCCGGCGCATCGAGAGCTGCCGCCCGGCCAGGTCCGGCCTCGCGCCCGAGCCGGCGGCGCGCGCCAGCAGCCTGAGCAGTGCCGACGACCGGTCGCGCCGCGGCCTCTACCTGTGCGGCGAGCGGGCGCACAGCGCGACCGAGCTGCACAGCCCGCGCTGCCGCTACCGGGACCGAGACCGGGAGCGCGAGCGCGAGCTCGGCCGGGGCCACTCGGAGCGCTTCGCCGAGCTGAGCGGCTTCTACAGCGCCCTGGAGCGCGTCGGGCAGCTGGAGCGGGCGACGTCGGCCGGCAGCCTGCGGCCGACGCGGCGCGCCGAGGGCGGCCCGCTCGACTTCGAGGAGTGGCGGCGGCTGCGGCTGCACGAGCGGGCCGAGCGCGAGCTGGGCCAGCTGGTGGAGCGGCTGAAGCAGGACCAGCGCGAGAAGGACCTCGTGTTCCGGCCGCGCGACGTCGAGGACGTGCGCTGGCGGGGCGAGCAGGACTTCGGGCTGCGGGCCCGCGACAAGTCGGTCGAGGACCTGCGCGAGGGCTTCGAGCGGCGCCTCCACCGCGACTGGCTCGCCGAGCGGCGCGAGCTGGAGCTGGAGGCGCGCCAGGACCTCTACAAGCCGCACTGGCGCAGCCACACCGTCGCCGACCTGGCCTCGTCCATGGAGGTCCGCTTCCACCCCGAGAGCGGCGCCTTCGCCGTCCAGCAGCGGTCGTCGCGCACCCAGGCCGCGGCCGGCCGACAGGACAAGGAGGCCGAGGGCGAGGGCGAGCGCGACGTGCGCCTGAGCAACCGCCTGGTGAGCACCCTGTCCAAGGAGCAGTTGCTGAAGGTCACGCACCAGCTGAACGAGATCTACGGGCCGCCGGCCGACAGCTCGGTCGGCGAGCAGTTCGTGGTGACCGTGGACCATGACTCCCTGGACCATGGCGGCCTGAAGGTGCGCTGCAACTCCTCGCTCACGCGGGAGGACCTGCTCGGGCCGGTGACGCGCCGCCGGGAGGCCGCCCACCGGGCCCTCGCGCCGCGCCAGGCCCCGCCCGAGACGCGCCGCCACTCGGCCGCCGGCCTGGAGGAGGCGGCGGCCCAGCGCGGCCAACGCGCGCACTCGCCGGTGCTGCTGGCGCGGGAGACGCGCGGCGCCGTCGCCGCCGAGAACGCCCGGGTCGCGCCGAGGCCGCCGGCCCCGACCCCGCAGCCGCCGCCGCCGCCGCCTCTGCCCCCGAAGACCCTCGCCGTCGACAAGGACGAGGACAAGAGCCAGGACCAGGGCCAGGGCGAGGACGCGTCCGCGACCGCGGCCAAGGAGCCGGCCGCGACCGTGGGCCACAAGATCCAGTACTTCGAGGAGCGGCGGTTCGAGGAGCCGCCCAAGACGGTCTACCACGCGCGCGAGGACTCGTCGCCCGACGAGGACGAGGTCCTGCGGCTGGTCGAGGAGAGCCTGCGGCGGCGCGCCCAGCAGGACGAGGCGCAAGCCACGGGCCGACGCCACGCGGAGCTGACGTCGTCGCAGGCCGACCTGCGCGAGCTGTTCGGCGAGCGCCGGGCGCCGCGGGCGAATTTTCCCCAGCGCCCCCCGCCGCCGCAGCCGCCGGACGAGGACGGCTCGGAGTCGCCCGAGCGGCCGCGCAGCGCCTCGTCGACGCCGCACCTGCAGCGCGTGCACACGGGCGAGGTGCGGCGCATGAAGGACAAGTTCGAGAGCCTGGGCCGGCCCGCCAAGCGGCGCCATTTTTTTGGGCTTAGCCCGCTGCGGAGGGCGCGCAGCGACCCGGAGCTCAGCCAGCACGAGGAGCAGGACCGGCTCGACTCGGGGCCCAAGGACGCCTTCAGGACCGTGGTCAGCTTCGACGAGGCCGGCGGCGTCTCCTGGATCGCGCACAAGTTCGAGCGGCGCCACCAGGGCGCCTCTGGAGCGACGCGCGGCCGCAGCCGCACCCGGGGCCAGCGGCAGATCTCGCCGGTGCCGCGCAAGGACCGCCTGATGCCGCACATCGACGTCATCAGCAAGACGGCGGCCTTCAAGCAGGACGTGCCGCGGAGCCCGAGCCGCAGCCGCAGCCACAGCCCGAGCGCGAGTCCCGGGGGCTCCGTGGAGCGGGCGCGCGCCGTCTTCGAGGGCAGCCGCGTCTCGCCCATCGGCGGGCAGGCGTCGGGCTCGAGCCCGGACCTCCGGGAGGCCGCAGACGCCGCCGCGAAGGCCCTCGCGCCGCACCTGACGGCCGACTGGGTCGCCCACCGGCACCCGCGCCCCGCCGACAACGCGCTGCCCGCGGACCCAGGACGGGAGCACGTTCGGCTGGTGCAGCGCCGTCTGCGCCGCGCCGCCTCGGCCTCGCCGCCGCGGCCGCCGAAGACCGCGCTCCACCACCGCTCGAGCGTCCGCCGGCGCTCGGCCCTGAAGCCGGGCTCCGACTTCTTCGCCGACCAGGAGTTCGACCCCGAGAAGCACCGGCCGAAGGCGCGCTACGTGCCGGACGAGGCGGACGCCGGCTTCTGGAGGCGCTCGACGGCGCACCCGTCGTGCTCGGGCACCTGCGCCAGCCTGCGCCGCACGACGGCCGTCACGTTCCAAGGTCCTTACAACAGCCTCGGCAGCACCCAGTTTCACCCCTTGCACCCCGGACCCTTCGGTTCGACCTCCCGCCCCTGTCCCCGCTTGCCTAACGACGCTTCCGCGCGCTTCCTCGGCGTGGCCGCTTCATTAACCAAGGCGCCGGTGCGGCCCGGCCCGGCCAGGACCAGGACTCGTCCGGTCTGGGCCCGGCCGACACCGCCCCGCCCCGCCCACGTCTCGCAATTGAAATCACTAACGACGACTCTGCCAATTGGTCTAAATCTCTGTCTTCTCTTCTGTTCCGTTCTGTTCTCTTCCCCTCCCCGCCCAACCGCGCCCAGACCCCGACGCCGCGCCTCCCGTCCCGCCACAGCCCCCCCGAAAGGGGGTCCCCCTCGACGGCCATGGACAGCAGCCAGGTGAGTCCCCCCACCCCCTCCTTCCCCTCCCCCGACCCCTGCGCCCGAGGAGACCTCGATGGCCGTCCCGGTTTTTATCGATTCCCCACCGTGTTTAAGTTGTGGACGTGGCTCGAAATGTCTTCACTTGACTCGACCTCGCCTCGCCTCGCGTGCGGCACCCGGTCGCTGCAGGACGAGGAGCCGCGTCCGTCCAGCCGTCCAGCCGTCCGTCCGTCCGCCCTTCTGACCGTCCCTCCGTCCAGCGGTTTGTCGGTCCTTCGTCGGGCCAATAAAAGCTGCAGCAATCACTCGATGGACGCCCGTGAATGTGGGAGCCACGCAAGCCATTCCACGACGACGACGACGCTGCAGCCGACTGCGGCCGCGGCCGCGACGCCGCGACGACGACGATGACGACGATGACGATGACGATGTACGACTTTCAATAAAAGCACTTGCGGTTAACGCCCGATTAGTATCAATCGTGGCCTGCTATTGCTGTGCTCCGACCTCCGTCGTTCCGCGCGCACACACACACACACCCACACCCCCGAGGAGTCCCGTCGCGTCCATGTGGGTCAGCGCGACGTCTCGTCGTCCACTCTCGCAATTACTTTGCGGGCCGCGGGCGCCGTCCGTCGATAGGGCCAATAATTAAAAACAACAAAGTCGGAGTGGGAGTCGCCGTGGGCGAGGGAGTGGGCGTGGCAGAGGGCGACAGCGGTATGGCTGTGCTGCTCGTTGCGTGCCGAGCGAGGACGAGGCCGAGGACGCGCCCCGAGAGAGCTGCGGCGATAAGAAGAGAGTGAACGGGAGCGGGTTTGGTCCGAGACGAGACCCTTCCAACGGAGGCACCGAGAGGGAGGGAGGGAGAGAGAGAGGCGAGCGCAAGTCCCGGGTCTCGGGATGTCGTCAAACCCGGCCGAACCTCGACCTCGACCCACCCTCCCGCAGCACCTGTGCCGCCGCCAGCGGATCCCGGGGCAACCGGCGCCGGCCAAACAAAGCGTTGCCGTGGGAAACGCGTCCCCGCACCCGCGCCCCTCGCCCACCCTCGGCCGAGGTGGCCACGTGGAGTCGCCGCTGGCCGTCGGCAGTTGCAGCGCCGCGCCCCAGAGCCCCAGACGTAGCCGGACCGAACGCGCGCGAACTCGCGGACGCCCACGAGCGAACCCAACCCAACCCCGACCGAGCCCGAGCACGAGCACGCGCCAAACCCAGTTACGAGCCCGAGCTGCTCTTGGACTTGACTTGGCCACGTCCGGCGGTCCCCGGTCGGTGGCCGCGAGAACGTCCAGGGCTAATTGGATTCCAATCGCTCGCCGCACTGCGGAGATTCCGCGGAAGCCCCGCTAACGAGGGCCAGTCGAGAACTGAAAGCGCTTCAGCCGCGCCGCGCGCCGCCGATAAGCGGGAACAAGAACGAGCCGAAGCAGGCCAGAGACCGTTAAGGCCGACCGCGACCGCGACTCACGCCCGAGGTGCTTCCGAGCCCCGGGTCGGCCACGGCCAACGCGATCCACTGCGGCCCATCGCGGCGAGAAACCATTCGTCGCTCGGCGGCCCTCGTCGGCCGCTTCGTCGTTCGCTGGTCGCCGGCCCTCGGCGTCGGTCGGACTCGGCCCCGGCCTCAGTCGCGCGAACTCTTCCAGCCGAGCGGTCTCCGCGCCGCCAGTCTCTGCCTCTGCGCCTCTCTCCGTCTCTCTGCGAGTCTCCGTCCGCGTCTCGGGCATGTCAGCGAGTGCGCGGAGTGCGCGAAGTCAGTTGTGAAATCGGCCCGCGATGCGCCGGAACCCGCAACCCAGTGCCTTCGTGTCGCCGGGCGACGCCGGCTTCAGCTTCGGCTCCGGCTCCAGCCCCGGTTACTACGGCCAGCGCGCGTCCGTCCACCAGATCGTCTTCGAGGACGAGGCGTCGGCGCCCGGCGTCCGCCAGCAGCAGCCCGGCTACCACGGTTGGCAGGCGGCGAGCGGCCGGGCCGCGCTCAGCCAGTCCCAGGAGGGCCTGCTCGACTTCGACCTCAACAACAACGACAGCACCGGCAGGGTCCGCCCGACGACTGCGTGGCAGGCCCAGAGGCTGCACCGGAGCTGCAACAACCTGGCGACCGCCGCCGACCACGGCAACCACAGCGGCGAGCTCCACCGAGGGCCGGGCATCTGGCGCGGCTCCGGCGACTTCCCGGGCGAGCCCGAGCTGCACCGCGCCCGCCTCTACAGCGGCGACCCCGGCGAGGGCCGCGCCACCAACGGCAGCGGCGGCTCCTGCGGCATCGGCAACTGCGGCAAGGTGCTGTGGATCAGCCGCGACCGCGAAGGGTCCCTCGGGCTGCCCACGCCCTACGGCGAGGCGCCGCAGTCGCAGCAGCAGCCGCAGCCGGGCGTCGTCGTGCGCACGAACGCCCAGGGCCTGCCCTACACGCCCGCGCCGCACCAGCGCCAGGCCTTCCTGGCCAACCAGCACGCCATCGAGGCCGCGATCCCGCTGGTCGTCAATGGCGGACAACGCAGGACAAGTTAGTACAGGGCGACGTCTCTCTCTCTCTCCCGGTCGCTCGCTCGCCCGAATTGCACCGCATGGGCGTCGGGAGCGTCTTCCAAGCGACTTCTCTCTCCACACTCACACTCGCACTCGCCTCTCGCCCGCTCTCGGCGCGCGCTGTCGGCCTGTCGGCTGATCTGCCGGTCTGCTGGACCGTCTCGATCCCCTCCCCGGCCCGGTGTCGAGTGTCCATTAGTCAATTAAAGTGAAGTGCTGCTCAAGCAACGTCCGTCCGTCCGTCCGAGGCATCCAGCGCAGGCCTGGGCGGCCGTCATCCTTAAAGTCTGGGTGGCTCCGGGCTCCGGCCCCGGCCCGGACTGCGGACTGCGGACTCCGAGTCGTGGGATTCCTCGGTCAACATCGGAAATCTTGGGAAATTAGACACACATCTTGGGGCAATTTGCAAATTGGTCTGCTCGGCCGACAAACAGCCTGTGTTCTCATTGTCGGATGACTTATTGCGGCCCCCAACCGTCGACCGTCGCCCCCTCCGCCGCCCGTCCGGCCGGCCGCTCGCCATTGTGCGCCAGGAGGAGATTAGAAAATTACAGGGGTTGCCAAATGCCGGGCGCACAAACAGGACGTGGCTCCCCTCGCCTCGCCTCCGATCGGCAGGGACGGGCCCGGCGTGGACGGCGTGGATGCCGCATTCCTGACCGCTTCCGATAATTGCATTAAAATGTGCCGGCTTTCTTTCGGTCCGTCCGTCCGCCTCTGGTCTGTCGTTCGCCCCTCCTCCAGCTCCCGCTTGGCTCTCCCGAGGGCCGCAGTCGAGGCGAATCGCGAGCTCCCTGCCTCCGTCGCCCTCTCCTGCTCCGTTGCCCGCCCTAGTTGCGCACCTGTGCTCAATCTTCCGAAAATCCGATCTTGAATACATCGAGGTCACGGCCCGGAGCCGCTCTCGTTGTGATTGAGCCCGTTGTCTCGGACCCCGAATCGATGGCACTTCTTTGTGCGGCCCGTGTGGGGCCGGAGAAGACGAGAAGCGTCGCAGTCGTCGATTGGCCCAGAAGCGCGCCGCGATTTCGTTCTACATTCGATTTCCCGACCTTGGAGTTGCCGAGGGAGTCGAGCGGCCGGCTCCAGTCGGGCTCTTGAACTGCGGGCCCCTGTCGCCCGCCCGCTCTCCCTCCCTCTCTCTCTCTCACTCGCCACTCGCTCGCATTTCTGACCCGACGAAGCTTAAGCAGAAGCCGCCGTTTCCCACACTCGCCCGCTTTGTCGGCGAAGAAAGTGCCGCGGCATGGGCACGAACGACTCGTTTCCGAAACCAGTCGCGCGCGCTCTCTCCCTTTCCCTCTACGTCTTGCCGTGACCATTCGCTCACTCAGTCTCTCTCTCTTCGTTCTCCGGACCGCAGCAACGAGGAAAACGGCGAGATGCAGTGAGAGTGACGCGCGCAACGAGCCGAGCCGAGCCGGTCGCGTCTCGTCGAGTCGAGTCGAGTCGGCGGAACGCGAACGTGATTCGCGCGATCCAAGGGCCCGACGGCCGCGCTCCAGCCGGCGCTCGCTCGAGTCTCCCAACGAGTCGACGGCAAAAAACGTGCTCAGTGCATTGAGTCGGATCGGCGGCTCCCCGATCCGCACCTCCGCGCTCGCCAACGGGCGGCCACTCACGACGGCTGCTCGCGGGGAAATCGCGCCGGCCGCAGAGCAGTCGCGCTTCGGTCTCCCTCGCAAGCGGTTCGTGTCCACGCGCAGGACGTGCGAGCGTCGATTATTCGCAAACTGAATCGCCCCGCGATCGTCCAGAACACACAGAAGTCCACGAGATCGCACGGCGCGAATCGCCGCCGACTGCGCGCTCCAATTGACTTCCCGCAACGATTCCAATTGACCTCCGCGCGGTCGACGCCCGGTCGTTGCGAGTGAGTTTTTTGCGACCACCGACCGCATCGCCGTCGACGGCGCTCGTCACGAGGCGTCACCAGCCGTCACCAGTTGGCGGCCGCAGTGACAACCAGTGAAAGTGGAAATCGTCCGTCACGGCGCCCGGAGAGAGCGAGGCCGAGCTCTTGGATGCAGTCGTCGCGTCGTCGCCATGGATGGTAATGGCCTCTGAGCCCTCCCCGCGTCTTCGCGAGGTCGTCCCACTCTCTCTCCCTCTGCCCTGAATTGACCGATTGTGCCATTAAGTACTCGGCTCGGCGACTGCAACAAGTCGGTCGGTCGTGAAGCGAGCCCAGCCGGCCGAGGGCATCGGATTCGGCCGCAAATGAACTGAGAGCGAGGCTTATGCGGTCGTTAAAGTCATTCCCAATCACGACAACGCGCCGATTGTCGCGCGATCCGCGCCGAGGCAATTAAATCGCAGTGAAAAGAGCCGCCCGTTTAATCGCGTCCCGTCCCGTCCCCTCCCGGCGATCCGCGGCCTCCTCCGATGCACCGGCGTCTCGCGCTCCGCGGAGCATCTGCTCGCACGAACGTCGTCTGCACGAGGCCCGCGCCGACGACGGCTCCCGGGGTGGGCGGCGGATCGGTGTCCAATCAACATGTAAATCCGCTTTAAACAAAGCCATCAAGCGCGCCCGTCGCGGTCCGCCCTCGCCCTGCGTTGCCAGCGAGTTCGATTATCTGGCCAGGCAGCGGCGTTCCTTGTTGTCCTCGTTGCTTTTGTTCGGCGCCGAGACAGCGTGTCCAACAACAACCGAAACACGGACACTGATTAATTCGAAAACAAGGAGTTTTCACTTGTACGGCAACGCCAGACCATCCCCTTCCCTTCCCTTCCCGCCGCCCCTGCCAGGGATTACCGCGGACGAGTGGAGGCGACGAACTCGCACCGAAACCCGACTCGACTGGACTCGCTTTTAAGCCGCCTCGCCAACGAGTCCTGCCGACGTGCGCCGTTTCAGACGAGCTCAGACGAGGCGGCTCGTTTTTCACTCCTCTCCGGCCGCCGTGACCTGCCGAGCCCTCGCTCGCCAACCCATTCGGCTCTCGCTGCCGCGCTCTCCCTCATGTCCGCTCACAATCGCCCAGCTGGCTCTCGGCGAACCCTGGTCGCTCACTTCACTTCGCTTCACTTCACTCTCCCCACGCTCACCCTGATTTGTATTCCGCGACCGACCGCCCGAACGACCGACCGACGACATGTAAATCATGTAAATATTTACGTCGACTACGGCTCGGCTTTCCATGCCACGAGGAGAGCGAGCGCGCGACGTCGAGATCTCTCTCGCCTTCATTCGCTCGCTCGCCGCCCGCCCCTCTCTCCGCTCACGACGAAAGTCGTATGAATTACATGCAATTGATACAGTGGGAACCCGAGAAACCCAACCGATCGGGCGGCGACTGCGGACTGCGGACTTCGAGCTTCGGACCCTGCCCTTATATGGGCCCTCGAGCGCGCTGATGGGCGCCAAGGTCGTGTCTAATCATCGCAGCCACTCCCAAGATCTCTCCGGCTGCGGCTGCGGCTGCGGCTGCGGCTGCGGCTCGGTGATAAATGTATTTGTTTAGCGAGCACACTAATAAATAAATAAAGCTGTGCGTCTCGGGCTCGGGCTCGGTCTCGGTCTCGTTTCCTCGTCGTTCCTCGGAAGCCCGCCGTGCCCGATCAGTGCGAGCTGCGGTCGGGCTCCGGAAAAACGTTCGCTGCGAGTCGAGAGGCGCAAATTGTAAATTAATAGTTATAGCAAATAAATCGCTCGGAGACGACGTACTCGATACGAAGCCGCGACTGGCCTCAAAACGAACTCTTCCCTCTCCCTCTGTCTCTCCCTCTGTCTCTCTGGGCACAGTCGGCTCCCGGTTCGCCCCGCCGACGAGGTTTCGACACTTTCTTATCTGGGTGGAAACGAAACTGTTGTCTTATCGTGCGGTGCTGGCGAGTTCCCCGGCTGTCAGTCAGACTCCAGTTTCGAGCGAGTTCCCGCTCCGGCTACAGCCCCGAACCTCGAACCAGGTCGATTCGCCGCCGAGTCTGTCCCGCCCTACTCCCACATCGCCTCTCACTTCGCCCCTCATCGATCGGGCCACCTCGGCCCGTCCGACCCGTCCGAGCGCCTGGAATAACCGTTCTTGCGTTTCTTTGGCAGAATCTCCCAACCGGTACTTCGAGTCGGACGTGAACATCCACTACAAGGCGCCCGTGCGCTATGAGTACAAGGAGCCGGTCCCCGAGGAGGAGCTAGCCGTTCGCCAGGCGGAGCAGATGCAGCGGCTCTACCAGGAGGAGCGCCGCCGCAAGTACCTCCAGGAGCTGCAGGACATGAACGCGCGCCGCCACACCGACCACTTCACGCCCTCGCAGAAGTCGCCGATCGCCCTCAACCGCTACGACGACTTCCCGTCCGACCTGGCGCCCCCCAAGTCGCCCGGCGCCGCCCTCCAGCCGCGCACCGTGGCCCGGGCCCTCTACAACTTCCAGGGCCAGACCGCCAGGTAAGCCAACAAGCCAAGGGCTCGCTCGCCAATGGGCGGAAATCGCAGTGGGTCGCGGCAGCCGGCCGGATGCGCCGGGTGCCGTCCACGCGACGCCTTCGCCCCGCCCGAGCAGCCTCGCCGGGATATAAATTGTCGATCCTTATTGACGGCCGTAATTCACGCCCGCCGTCCACACGTCTTGGCGACCTCCCCTCCCCTCCCCCCGAAGCCCCGGCGACGAACCTATTAAAGGCACGCACTCACACACGCACACACACTCGTGGTCGATTATTTATATGCGCATATCCGCACTAATGGCGGCCGCTCACGTCGCCAGGCCGCTCGCTCGGCTCGGCTCGGCTCGGCCATTTATCTCGGCAGACGCACAAAAAGAGATGCCACGAGCACCGCCGCCGACGCGGGTCCGTCCCGCTCGCTCCCGACACGACACGACACGACCTGTCTCGTGCTATTCCGTCTGCAGGATACGATTTCATTTCCCCGAGCAAGGCGGGGGCGGCAGCGACGAGGACGACGAGGCCGACGGAGACGAGGCGGCCGGCAGCGAACGACAAAGGAGGGAGTCGTTTGCATAATTCGATGACTACTCGTTTTTGCCCGACCTCCCCGCCCGGCGCCTCGACTGCCGTGGCTGCCGTGGCTGCCGTGTCTGCAATCGTTGACACATTCACCCATTCACGTCCTTTAAATATCCTTGACTGCCTCGGTGCTTTTGCGAGCCGTCGGCCGTGCCCACGCCCCACATTCGCCCCGAGTCCTTCGTCGCATTCCTGTCCTCGTCGCCGAACTCGGCCTCGGCCCAACTATTTGCCTCGGGCGCCGCAGAGGCCCGCTGCAGACATCAGCAAACGGCCCTTGTCATAATTTCAATAAGCAATATCCGTCGTCTGCAGCCCAGATTTCTCCTGCGGGGTCTTCGCTGGCCTCCTCTCGCCCCGCTCCCCGGCTCGATTCACCTATTTTTATGCGGCCGTTCGGGGCTCGTGAAGAATTAATATTCATAAAAACCTCCTCCGATCGGAGCGGAGGACGGAGGCCGTTCGCAGCCGCCCCCACACGGGACCGGGACCGTCCGGACATGTCAACAAGTTCCCGGACATTCGCAGAGGTCGTCAGGAGCCCGCCGTGCACGATGTGCAGAGTCACGAGTTCCCACTTTGTTTGTTTCGTTCGCCCGGCCCTGACTTTCGCTGGCCTGTTCTTGTCTTTGCAGGGAGCTGACGTTCAAGAAGGGCGACGTGATTTACATAAGACGCCAAATTGACAAAAACTGGTACGAGGGCGAGCACAACGCCATGATTGGACTGCTGCCTGCGAACTACGTCGAGGTAAATGGCCTGAAATAACTGATACGATTTTTTATCACCCAGCCGAGTGGAAAGCGCTGCCGGAGTCCTACAGCGGAGACACAACGACAACGACGGAGCCGGAGCCGGAGCCGGAGCACGATGGACACGGAGATAAGTCGGAGCCCGGACCGACCGACCGACCGACCGCCCATGAATGCCGGCATAATGAGGAGGAAACACTGCTGGATCTCGTTTCTGTTCTTCCTTTCCTTTCTGTCCGAGAGAAGTGGGAGACCCGCGCCTAATGCAGACGTCTTTGCTCGCCTCTTTGCAGATCGTCAGCAAGGACGGGCTCCGGCAGCCGGCCCGCAAGCCGGCCGAGGGCCACGCGCGTGCCAAGTACAACTTCCAGGCCCAGTCCGGCATCGAGCTGTCGCTGAACAAGGGCGAGCTCGTGACCCTCACGCGCCGCGTCGACGACAACTGGTTCGAGGGCAAGATCGCCAACCGCAAGGGCATCTTCCCGGTGTCCTACGTGGAGGTGGGTCGCCCGTCCCGCGTGTCTCATGCCAGAGCGCCCTTCAATTGTGTTTGTTGCTCTCCGCAGGTCCTGTCGGACATCGGCTCGGAGGACTACAGCGCCCCGCGGGCCCACGTCTCGTCCACGAGCCTGCGCCCGTCCCTGGACTCGCTGCGCACCAGCATCAACAACGAGTTCAACACCCTGACCCAGAACGGCCACCAGCCGCCCAACGGCATCCTGCGCGAGACGCGGAACGTGCACAAGACGGACGTCCTGCACGTGGACACCTCCACGGAGCCCATTGCGTGAGTAGCCGCCAGTCCCGACCGGCCAGTCCAGGGCCGCCCACTCACCGCCTCTTGCCTTGCAGCTACCGCGCCCTGTACAAGTACCGGCCGCAGAACTCGGACGAGCTGGAGCTGCAGGAGGGCGACGTCGTGCACGTGCTCGAGAAGTGCGACGACGGCTGGTTCGTGGGCACCTCCCAGCGCACCGGCTGCTTCGGCACCTTCCCGGGCAACTACGTCGAGCGGGCCTAGAGCCGTCCCGGAGCCGCCGCCAACCGTCAGCCGCCAGCCGCCAGCCGGAGCCAACATGGAAATTCATGCCAAAAATCAACCCAATGTTAACCTGACCCCGACCCTCGTCCCTCGTCCCTCGACCCTAGGAAGATAGATCTAGCCCACTTTCGTTCTGGCCAATTTAGTTAGTTGCAAGCGTTCACTCGTGGTCCGGGCCGCTGGGCCTCGACTCGCCGGGCACCCGTTCGCGATCATTTCGTTAGTGCAGCCTAGAGACGGTCCTGCAAATAACCGATTAATACATTTATTAAATCTATAATAATCTATTGTAAAGTTAATTTATTTACTTCGTTGTTGAATTAATTTTTAAACATTAAACATTAAACCATTATTTATTCGTGTTATGGAACAATAACGCAGCAATAACATAATATTACCGTTAATGGACGTGTTTTTCGAGCAGAGCCACTTGATTTGTTAAATTAATAATAAACCGTTGACGTTGCTTTATTTGCACTCGCACAAATTCAGTGAAAATTATGGAAGAAAGCCGAAAACGCAGAGTCGAAAACAAAACAAACAAAGATCCGAAAAATGTATGCAAATATTTAATTCAGTCAGGCAGCCGCACGGCACGGGAAATTTCTCTTGCATCGAGCAGTGCGAGCCCATAATCAATGTACTAAATTACCTAGTCATACGGACGTCCCAAGCAGAGCCTATATTTACCATATGGATATTGATATTAATAGCCACAGTGCCTTCGCCTCCGCCTCCGCCGGCCCCGCCCCGCCCAGCCAGTGGCGCCCGACCGGGCCGCGGAGCAGCAGCCGTGTAGACTTAAAACTGACACCGCGTTTGGCTTAAATTACGTTTTTTTTATTTGTTTTGTTCTTTTTCCAGGACCAGCCCCTGGTATTAACTTAGGCCATCAGTTGTAAATCACTCACTGTTTTTCACATAAATGACTATTGTACGGAACAAATGAATAAAGTCAATAAAATCTACCACTCGTCTCTCTTCGTTACTGGGCGGGCGGCGGCAATGATGAGATCCGGGAATTCGCCAGGGACTCGTGCACAGCGAGCAAGACTTTGTGCAACATGAGAGCTCTACGAAAATCTTGGCCATTTATAAATTTGTTTCGACAGCCATTTTCTGTCAGTAATGAATTGTTGGATTTGAATTAGTGATTTAATATTTTCATCTCTCGAACGACATACAACGATTCCGTTTTGTATGAACTACAAATAGTAGGTTCTTATTCTAATTTTATTGTAAATTATAGCAAACTCTAACACTGATCACTTCCGCTACGAAAATTTCGAATTTGAACTGCACAATTTCTGAACGCACCCAACGGTCTTCCGCAGTGTTGCAATATCAGAGAGAACGCAATCGGTTCATTTCCCTCCACCTGCACCACTTTTAATACTAAAGCGTTGCTCCCCACAAATCTAGTACCAATTTATTCAATTGGAAACACTGAGCAATACTGGAGGGAGGCAAATGAGATGCAAACAATAACAATACTGGAATTTGTTGTGCCTGTTTTCCACTGGAAGATGGCGCTGTCAACAATAATAGCATTCCTATTGGAAAATTCCCGGCCAGGGACTCCACTACCATGAATCACACGATACTCGGCATCAAAACAGAAACACCCTCACTCTGCGATTCGTGAAACAACAGAAGACTACTTCAAGGCCATGAAGGTAGAATCCGATAGGTTTTGAATGACTGAGAGAAACAAAGACGTGACGGGACGTGCTTCCCGAGCAATGCGGTGCAGCCCTGGCGGTGTTATTTTGGAATCACAGTGGCAAAGACCAGAGCAGCCAAACCGCATCCAGTCTCGAAACGTCATTCAATTCGTTACTGCGGCCGCTGGGTTCGTCTGGATTTTCAAGTGCAGTCCGTTCGTGGGACGCGACCTGTGAATTTTCTGTTTTTTATTTCAATTTTATTCGACTGAAAAACCGTGATAACCACCCGAAAATATTCAAAAAAAGCCGCCGAAAAGTGTAAATGTGCGAAAGGTCTGCATTTGGAATTGAAAAGTGTGTATTGTTTCGGGGACAGCGATTTTTCCAGCACATCCGCTCCGAGTGCGTAGAAGAGGCGAAGCGAAACTAAATGAATCGCAGTCGACGAAAATACAAATAAAAGGTTCCCACGGGAATGAGAAATGCGGAAAGTGAGAAAATTACCATAACGAAAAAGAAAATCTAATTTATCTGCCTGAGGAGAAGTAACGCTTGTGGACACGGACTGCTGTAGCCAGAGGCTCCAGACAGCGCCAGACCTATTGCAATTATGGGTGAGTATGGAGCGGAGTTCGGGAGACAATCGGGGCCCAAATTAAATTAATTTAAATCCCCCGGGCTCCGATGCTCGTTCCTGGCGTCAGGTTCGATTGTTGATATCGATTTATCTTATTTTCGAACCGCACTCAAGGACAATGGGGCAAAACTGCGAAGAATGCACACGAGCGCAAGGGGTGACCATGTGGCTTCGCTCCAACGTCGGGATGCTTCCTCCCGAAGCAGCGTAAATGCCTTCCGTGTTGAAATCTTTATTGATGCTTCAAAAGACCAGCAGCTACTCGAGCGTGTCAAGCGCCGGGCCTCGCCTTGCCGATGCCCAAATCTGTGGAAATCTGTCCCCACTTGCGTGTGTTTCTTGGCCTGTTGTCCCATAGCTGTTGTTGTTCGGTCGGTCGGTCGTCATTAAACGCGACAGGCTGGCGGCGCTACACACCGCGCCCTCTCCCCCACTCCCGCTCTTTATCGCTCTCTCTCTCTCTCTTCGCCGCGTTCCCATTCCACAGAGCGGGCCACTGGTCGGTCCCCGTCCCCGTGCCATTCACGCGGACGGTGTACGCACATGCAGTCGTGTCCGTCCTCTCCAGAATTCGCCAAACGAATTTTTTATGCGTTACTCATCAAGCGATTTTCGTCGTTGTGTTGTTGTAGTGGCTGGTTTGCTGTCGCTGCTGGCAGCCGGTTCGAGACAGGAGTCGCCACCCAAGGGAGCGCTCCCTCCTCCGCGAAGGGTGGAGCCGGCTGCCTGGATGGGTGACTGGCTCTACGTCGACGCCGACGTCGACGTGCGCAGCGTCGCCCGCTCTGATTTTAATTCTTGTTTGCGAATGTGCTTTGGTTTCTTCAGATGCCTCGCTCGCTCCGTGCTGTGGAATTTTGATATTAAATTCTCCTCTGCAGCGAGCGCTCTTGATCCCGAGCCCGGCATTTCCTTTGTGTAATCGCATTCCCGGAAATAGTATGAATCCCCAACTGGAACCTGGTGTGTGGGATTTAGATCAATGCCATCGAGAGAATTGGCTCCGTCGAGATTGGATCCCATGCTTCCATCCCAAATGGGGGAGATAAAATCCTTTGAGTAATGAACTATCGGAGAAATGAGATATGTCAACTGTAAAACGGAAACCATTCGAGGCACGTCTTTTCATTTATTGCCGATCGTGTTTCCCGCCACGCCACTCCAGGCACTTTCCGCCCACCATGCTCCAGATCTAAATAAACCGCGGGCTCCAGCCGTCTCGGCTTCGACGTCGTCGGAACAGCCGCAGCGACAGCCCCCGCCTCGCAGATAACAAAGCGGCAATCAATGCATTAGTGTCGATCTATTTCGGATGTGTGTGGGTTTGTTTGCTGCAGATGTGGCAACAGTTTGCTGCATTTCCATTGACTTTCTCGCGGAGATGGACTCCTCGCTTAAGTCCGTTCTATTTTTGTGCCGAATGCCCGTGTGTGGGGAGGGAGCGGTGAGGGGAAGTCGCCGAGGAATGCTGGGAGGAGGCTGCGTCGGAGGCGGAGGAGGAGGAGGAGGGGGAGATAAGTGTAATTGGATACACAGATGGAGGCTGCACTCTTCTGCGTGGAGTACAAACTCATTTGTTGTGATAAATATTATTAATACCTCAAACAGTGGGAACAAATAGCGGAGGATATTGCTTCACGCAACTGCATTTGCGGTTGTTTTGTTATCGTATCCATGAATGATTCACTCGACAAAGAGGGAGCCGTTGCGAACGCTGTTTTCCGTGAAAACAGCCGCCTGATCTTATCATCGAGACCACAACAGTTTCTCTGGTCAAAAATGGACGCTTTTACTGAACGAGGCAATAAATATTTTGTACACATTTCCAGAAATTATTACTCCGACCTACTTGGCCCAGAAAATTTATTTTATTTATTTTACTTCAATTTAATCGAGAAGCAAAACAATTTCCTGGATGTGAAAAATGTTGTTCTTTGCAGATCCTGTGCACATTGATTTGTACGAATTTCTAACTGAATCTGAACTCCAGCAGTACTACAATTCAATCAAGTAAGTCAAACTGGTTTATTTTCAATAACTATTTTCAAAAACTCATTTATTGTTCTTTCGCGCAGAAATGAGCTTAAAATAACGAACGCCACTCAGTTCAAATACGCAACCGACGAGGACCTCAAGCAGATTGGGCTGTCTCGTCCCGAAATCAGACGTCTGCGAAAATTTCACGAAAAGTACTTTCCCCATGGCTACTTGAGCAAAATCAAACGCCTGCTTCAGGCGCCCACCACCATTGTGAAGCGCGAGGATGGCAGCCCTACGTTGTCGCACTCGTCCGCGCACTCCTCGGATCCACAGGCGTCGGCGAAAACCGCCAGTTCGCCCAACAAGACTCCGAACAACAAGCACATTATTCCAGCCGATTCCATATGCGTCAACAAACAGCTGGGAACTGGCGAATTCGGCATAGTTCAGCAGGGTGTGTGGACGAATGGCTCGGAGCGGATCCAGGTCGCCATAAAATGTCTCTGTCGCGAGCGAATGCAATCGAATCCCATGGAGTTCCTCAAGGAGGCCGCAATCATGCACTCGATCGAACATGAGAACATTGTACGACTGTATGGCGTTGTGCTTGCCACGGACTCGTTGATGCTGGTCACTGAGTTGGCGCACTTACGTTCCTTACTGGAGTGCCTTAAGGATTCGGGACTGCGTGTCAGTTTTCTCACCATTCCGACATTGTGTGAGTTTGCAATGCAAATATGCAATGGCATGAAATATTTGGAGAACAAACGATTGATACATAGGTATAAAAAAAAAAAACTTCTTCGCTCCATATGCGCGTCTATTTATCAATATTTTTCTTATTTACACAGAGATCTGGCTGCCAGAAATATATTAGTGTTTAGTAAGAACAAAGTGAAAATCTCAGATTTCGGGCTTTCTCGTGCGCTGGGCGTAGGGAAAGACTACTACAAGACGAATTTTAATGTCAACCTGAAGCTACCTATTGCTTGGTAAGCACTGATATTGCTTGGTATTAAATGATAGATTAGCAAATACACCTATTTTGCAGGTGTGCCCCTGAATGCATCAATTACTTAAGATTTACAAATGCCTCGGATGTTTGGGCCTACGGCGTGTGTTTGTGGGAAATGTTTTCATATGGATTTCAGCCATGGGCAGCTTTGACAGGACTACAAATACTTGAGGCAATAGATGCGCCCAATTATCAGGTTAGGATTTTGTGAAAATTCTATCTGGACATAGATGCATTTTGAATTCTTTCCATTTCAGCGTCTTGAACAACCAGAGTGCTGTCCCCGTGATTACTATCAGTTGATGATTAAGTGCTGGCAAGACGATCCACTGAAGCGTCCCAAATTCAGTGAAATTTATGAAATGCTTCCTGAAATTAAGCCTGAACAGCTAAAGACTGTCGTGAATTATTGCGAGCCTAAGAAAGATCATTTGTTTTATCGTCAGGGAGATATCATCACTGTTTTAGATCGCAGCACAAATTCTCCGTATTGGAAGGGAGTACTGAGCTCTGGTAAGACAGGGCTTTTTAATCCAGCGAATACGGTGGCTTATCTCGAAGCTCTTCCAAGTTCAAACAGGTACCGTTGCAGATTAATGAATCATTCTTTTTCATATTTACATATTTCAAACTTTATAGAGACTCATTTTGTCGTGCAAATGAACGTTGCAGCAAAAGAAAACTGAGGACTGAAATGATTTCTAAGCCCCAAAATGACCTGAAGCACACGGGACACATAGGTATTGATGGTGATTCATTCGGCGATGTTGCATTCTTAGCTAATTCTCAGAACGTAAGTTTCAGTACACATGTAATCCTAATTGGTCTTCTGTTTAATTCCGTAATTTCCGTAAATTCATTGCAGTATAATCACTTACCCCGTCAAATCGTTACACCTTATAAGCCATCAGAAGACATTGAGCAAACTCCACTGTTACTTCCACCAACCCCTACGAGCCCCGACTCATTGCAAACAGCAAGCAGTTACTTTCCAGAAGAAGGTCCAACTTCTTCGACAAATCCAACATTTATATCATCAAACGAAAACACTCCCAAGCAAATCGGATCCTTTGGACAGTCGTCATTTGATTTCCCTGGCCAACAACTCAAATCTCAAACTAAGAGCACGAACCCTTTTACCAATAACGACTTGAAATCACAAGCCGGTAGCAACTCATTTGCAATGCAAAACAACAATTATGACTTGGAGTCAAATGCATTTACTAATGTTAATATGATAGAAGATTCAGTAGGAGCCGAGGGAGGCGCTGCTGTTTCGAAACGATCCACTACTACAACCTCATGGGCCTCTTCGTCAGGAAGTAATATTGAGGAGCACCATGAATATCATGAAATATCAGATGACGAGATTCCGGGCGACAAATTTGATTTTGGGCCTTCTCTATTGGACGAAATCAATTCAATGTTTGGTTCGATAAGTGCCAATGCATCATCCGGCAGTCACCCCAAATCGCCAGACTTTGAGCACATGAACAAAAAGAACGAATTAGCTGAATTCTCAAGTAAACTGAATCGCAAGAATAGTGGTGGTGATTCTAATGGGAACAAAAATGGCTCATCAAAAAAGAAAACAGCTGGAACTGTGAAACCTATTTCGGTAAAAGATGAAAAAATTCTTAATCACGCTATAGAAATAGCAAATGAAATCAGCGCCAGGTAACGTTCAAAAGTGTCTTCTGAAATGCCTCAAGTTTTGAAATTTATTTGCGTTTTCAGATCTATGACGGACTTGGTGTCAGAACCAGCCCCATCTACTCAAAGCCCGAAACGAAAATTCAGTTTTCGGTTCCCACACTTATCGCATCACGGATCCCATGACAAATCCAATGCTGGCGAATCCGCCACAGGTGCAGGCGCGACTTCCACTTATAGCAAGAACGGAGTGAATGGGAATATGGGAACAACGACATCGTACTCCAAGGAGAAGAAGAACTTTACGGAGGAGCTAAAAAGCATTCCCGACCTACAGGTATGTGTTTTGTTAAAACTTTTCAATGGTGTCTTGATTTCGATTACAAATTTTTTTTAGTTTAAAGCATTTTCAAATTCTTTTGTAAATAGCTATTTAGTTTGCATTTCTTTATAACTCTTGTTTTAATTTTTAATTATATTTCCGTCCCACGAAAATCCCCTTCGTCCCTTGTCCTTTACGCATAAACTTCTTACCGTTATGAACTAATTTAATAATTTGTTTGGTTGTTTTAATTCTTTGGTTGTTGCAAACTAATTGTGTTTGACTTTGCTCTATGTACACGTAAATAACCCTTGCCTTTATAATTGATCCTAACAATTTGCTCGTTTTTAGTTTGCTGATTACACACAAGACTCCTCTGTTGATTTATGATTTCTATATGTGTAAACTGTATTAATTTGTGCCTCAATATTTAAAATTTTATATATACAAATAATAAACATAACATGAATATGACTTACACGAATCTAACAAACAATTCTCATTGTCTTCTCTCTTCTTCCATTCGAACTCGCCTATTATTTAATTATTGTTTATTTGTCGCTTAACCTGCTTCTGTTTTTCCACCCACACCGAAGCGTTTCCGTTCGCTAAGTGAAATTGAGAACTTTAACAAGTCCGAATTCCGAATTCCGCTCTTCGACAAGGAGAGCTCCGACTATTGCTTCCAGAAGTCCCGAGAGATTCTCACTCGTCCCTTCGTCCTTAACCCGCCACCTCCGAGCGAGGCCCTTGGCGACCACACCCGCGATCGCGATGTCCTGGGGGAGAACATTATCGATATTGAGAACACGCTGAAGGCGATCAACCTAGACTTCATGCAAAACTACAATGAACTGGACAAAACCGACTCGGCCGAGACCTTGCTGAACGAGAAGTTCTCGAACATCGTCTCCTCGCTGGAGGACGAGATCAGCAGTGCCACGGGGAGCCTCAAGTCGGGGGTGTACGACTACGGCAACGGCATGCAGACCAAGTTCGACTTCTCGGCGGCCACGAGCCACCTCGACAAACACATCCAGTACGTGAACTCGCAGGCCGCCAGCGCCTCGGCGCACAACGAGGCGGCCCACGAGAACAGCAGCAAGTTCGTCGACGACAAGCGCTCGAGCACCCCGGACACGGGGTTCGCCTCGCGCGACACGAACCTCTCGCTCTCGCGGCGCAGCAGCCAGAAGTCCAGCTACAGTCCGCAGGACAGCTACTTCAGCCCGAAGGACGTGGGCTTCGGCGGCACCAGCTACGTGGGCCTCAAGAACGAGAGCACGGGCTACACGCCGGAGCGCACCCCGGACAGGGTGGCGTCCAAGTACATGGCCTCCTGCTCGTCGCCCATGAAGACCACTCTGAACACCAGCAACGCGTCGATTCACTCGAACAACATCGTGGCCCAAGCGGCGAAGAACGGCGCAGACCAGTACAGCAGCTGCAGCTACCGCCAGCGCTCGATGTCCTTCACGGACAACTACAACCTCAAGTCGCCGGTGCTGTCGGAGCCGCAGCAGCGGCCCGTGGCCCAGCAGCCGACGAGCGCCCAGTGCGCGCAACGCAGCTCGGGCTCCTTCCGGCGGCCGGCGCGGCCCACCGAGAAGCCCGCCATGCGGCACTCCTCGTACAAGCCGCGCTCGATCCGGGCCCGCACCCTGCGGCGGCTCAGCTACAACCCCATAGTCCTGGACTCGAGTTCGTCCAGCGCCGAGGAGAGCGAGTGCGACCGCAGCATCGCGCGGTCCGAGTGCGACATCCGGACGCGCGTGTCGGTCTCCTCGCGGCGCCGCCGGCAGTACCTCAACCGCAAGGTGTTCTCGGCCAGCCACGACGACCACGAGGTGTCGCTGGCCACGGAGAAGCTGTACGGGTCCAACGCCAGCATCCGGTCGGCTCCGCACTACAACTACGGCGGCGTCCGCAGCACGCCCTCGCACCGGCACCGCCAGGCGTACGAGCCGTACGAGGCGTCCGCGCTGTACGACGACAAGATCTACGACTTCGGGGGTCGAGGGCCGGGCAACAACTACGGCGGCGTGGCTTCCGGGATCGCGGCCAGCGTGCACCTGATCAAGCCGCCGAAGGCGTTCGCCATGAACGGCGCCTGTGTGGGCTCCGGCTCGGGCTCCTCGTCGGCGGCCTCCTCGGCCGTGCCCTACAACGGCGCCCGCAACTACATGTTCGAGTTCGACGTCAGCAAGCTGACCGGCAAGAGCCCGACTTCGAACAGCTTCTTCAACTCCTCCCCGGAGGCGCTCACGCCGCACACGCCGAAGCCGCCCTCGTCGCTGCCCCTGCCGCTGCCCCTGGGCAGCAACGCGAGCGCACGCGGAGGAGCCCCGGGCAACGCTGCGCACTCCCAGACCCAGAGCGGCTTCCACTGGCCGGAGAAGATCCACGCGTCCACGGTGAAGCAGAACGACCTGCTGTGGCGCCAGCAGCGCGCCACTCAGGTGGCCCAGGGCGGTGGCGTTGGTGGCGGCGGCCCCTTCGGGAGCACGCTGAAGGTGAAGCCGGCCTACTCGAGCGACAGCTCCTCGTCGAACTGCGAGGAGTTCGAGTTTCGGAGGGACTTCTTGCCGCACATGCCTCCCAGTCCCGCGCCATAACTAAGGAAAATGCTGAAATATTTGATCAATTTACTGTTCGGAAACGTCCTGCCCGAGAACTAGAGTTGGCTGCCGCCGGATGAAGTAGAGGTGGAGTTTGTTGTTGCCGCGATGTGTGTCGATGGCGATGGTGTCCGTGAAGTAGGGCCGCGTGTTGAAGTCGTCATTGCTGCAGACAGAACCAGAGAAGCGTCTCGATGGAGGAGTAAATTGACAAAATATTTCCAGCATAGACCCAAATTACAAGGGAAGGGAGTGCCTTAAACTGAACGCACTAGCATTGGAATTCGCATTTGTAGATTTTCCCGGTAATGATCAAAACTGCGTGGTCGTCATCATATAACATAGCGTTAGCCGCGCTCTCATTGGCGAGTTGCGTCTTCTCCGTAGATCTTTCGTAGCCTTCTTAGAGATTTTGTTTTGTAGACGGATCGTGGCTACACCTTCTATGAGTTTCCATCATGAGCTTCAACATCAACCTAAATAGTACAACCCTCTAACGATCGAAGTCGAGTGGCCACGACGGCCACGGGACGTCCTGTCTCCAGGACTCCCCACGGCTGTCGCCGCAAATCGAACACACGCTTCCACAGGTTCATCCACCACGGTCGATGAAACGATGCTAAAACGACAATCTTGTAAATCTCGCGAACACACAGAACTTTAGTGAATTTGTGAACCAACCAACTTTCAAACACAAACTCGTTGTGCAGGCTTCTGGGAGGAAGTTGTCGCCACTTGCAGAGCTCCCGAGTGGAGTTGTGCACTTAATCACAACCAGCGCTATCGAATCTAAGCAATATACACATAATACGTTGGGTGATGGGGCCGCGGGGTTTCTCGCGGCTTGTAGTCTTATTGGAGAATCTCTAACACTTACGTGATTACACTTAAATACTCTTATAAACTAATCATGTTCAAAAGTATTGGTACCGGCGCGGCTCGCTGAAGGCGGCCCCCAACAGAATTAGTCTTTAATTAACATGCATATGTATATGTACTAATATGATATTTTCTTTATACCTTAACTCCTACCTTAACTTATATGCTACTTAAATACTAAAATATACAACAAATATAACAGAACTTTCGACGTAAATATTTAGAGTGGGAAACAGCCACGTTTTGAATTTATCGTTCAAGTTTCGAAATTAAACACGTGTTGAATAAACGCTAACGGAGACAGAGTTGTTGACGTTGAGATATTGAAATAATATTGAGATGCAAATAAAATTGATTGAATTCATTGATTATTGACTACGAGCACTGCCTTCTTACTGAACTGCTGTCGACCTCGGCCCCGTCCTTGTCGTTCGTGCGTCCGCCGTCTGCCTCCTTCTCACCCCCTCTCGCAGTCTCTCTCTCTCTCTCCCTCTCCCTCTCCCTCTCTCTCTCTCTCTCTCTCTCTATCTTCCGCTCTGCGCCCTCACTAACGAATCGCTGATTTCGCCGTTTGCCGCTTTGTTGATCTCAGTTAGTTTTTGTTTCCATCACCGCTCTCTCTTGCTTTGCTTCAGTTGCCATAACACTGTTTAATTTGTATTTGATTTCTCTTAATTAATTCTTTTTTTGTTATGTTTATTACTCCTATCCTCACCTCCGTTTCATTGCGATCCCTGTTCCGTTTCATTACGCTTACAACACTTCATCGTCCCACCGACCCACCCTCCTCTCCCACGGTCCGCTCCGCTCCCGCCCCCTCCGACTCCGACTCCTCCCCATCCGCGTACGCATTCTCATTTGCTTTCTAGGCCATCATCGGCGAGGAGGGCCGCGAGGCCTACAACAGCCTGATCGAGCGCAAGACGGCGATGATCGGCGCGGGCATCCTGAGCCCGGCCGCCAGCCTGCTCAGCAAGCTGGACACGAACGAGTTCGAGCTGACGGCGGCGAGGACCCTGCCGCGCCGCTCGGTCCACCTGCGCGGCGAGGACGACGGCCTCGGCGACGACTTCCACGGCCAACACCACGAGCACCACCAGCAGCAGCTGACGATTCCCCACCAGAACGCGCCCCGGCCCATGACGCTGCCCACGCGCGGCGCAGCCGTCAAGCTCCGCAAGTCGGAGATCCTGATGCCGGGCGCCAAACTGCGCCAGCGAACGGGCTCCGGCTGCTCCAGCTCGGCCGACGGGGAGAACGACGAGAACTGCAACCTGGCCGCCAACGGCACCGCCGGCGACAAGGACTCGCCCTGCGAGAGCCCCAGCTACTTGACAAACACCTTCTGCGCCTTCTCCGACAAGCCGGCGGCGATGGCGATGGCGACGACGCCGACGCCGCCCCTGCAGTCGCCCCAGACGGAGGAGGGCTCCGACTCGAGCACGAACCCGATCCCGCTGCCGCCGCGCGACGGCAAGAAGCACATCAAGACCAACGCCAAGCGCCACGTCCGCAAGTATCCGCTGATCATCCCCGCGTACGGCGTGCAGCGCACCCTGAACAAGGTGACCGAAGCCACACCGATGGACGACGACGGCGGCTCCGCGTCGCACACCGGGCTCTCGACCGACCGGAACCTCAACCACCTGACGCAGGCGGTGCAGAAGTCGCAGAGCGCCGTCAACCTGCGTCGCTTCACGCACGAGGTGGTGGCCGCCGTGCGTCCGACCGCCCGGAACTCGGCGGCCTACGAGAACACGTCGCGCCTCGCCGAGGACCTGTCGCAGCGCACGTACCAGAACCTCCAGGAGGTGCAGAGGACCAACGGCAACCCCGGCGCCGAGACCTGCACCGACTCGGCCTCGCTGCAGTTCGAGTCGATTCTGGAGGGCGACTTAAACAAGGTCGACGTGCTGCAGTCGCCGGACGTGACCGACGGCTTCTACAACTTCTCCATCCAGAAGGAGCAGTACAACAAGAGCAAGGAGGTCGAGTTCAGCAAGGCGAAGATCTCCGGCCTCTACGTGAACGAGGACGAGCTCAAGAACCTGGACATTGAGAACAACCTGAATGTGGCGAAACCGACGTCCCCACCGATAGTTAATGCCAGGTCTGCGGCAACAGAGGCGGCGGCTCCCATGAGCTTTGCTCCACCATCGTCGGTCTCTGAGAGCAAGAGTGCTGAAGTCGGGCTCTCCGTGACCACGAAGCCTGCTCCGGTGTCCGCTGCGACTGCCTCAAAGGAAGTGCCATCGAAGGGAGCGAAAGATCACGACAACGAACTCGCTGGCCATGCTCTGTTCAAGAAAGTCCGGGAGTCCGTGGACATGGCCATGAGCCACAACGTCAGTGCCAATCACAAGACCAGCAAATCCAAGTTCACAGCAGGTGCAGACGCCGTTGATGCTGCCAATGCCACGACGAACAACTCAAAGTTGCCGGAGGGGAAACAACTGAAGACGGAAGCCGAATACTTTTCGAACGCCGCGGCCCGCCTCAAGGACTCCAACTCTGTCAGCTGTGAGGATCTACTGGAGTTCTCCGACAAGAAACCCAAGGGCTGCGAGCGCGGCGTGGACTCGGATGAGGTTCGCATCATGATGAAAGTCTTGGGCAAGGACGTAAGTGCGATTTCGTTGATCTCTTTCAAATTTTACCCCGTTTAACCCCGTCGTTCTTGTTTCCGCAGACGACTCCCACACGCTGCTTGCATGTGCTGGAGTTCATCGACTGGGATGTGCACAAGGCCATTAAGTTGATCAAGCTGCAGAACATACTCGTCTCATCTGAACTCAGTCTAACTGAGTCGGTTGAGGCCCTGCAGAAGTACGAATGGGACTTACAAATCACGGCGCTGAGGCTGCGGGGCCTTAAATAGAGCGGCTTCCCGAACAAATCACGGTATTGAACATAATGGGTTCAAGTGGACAGGACAGCGGTTCCATCGCTATCAAGCAGTAGCCAACGCTCCAAAAAAGGGGGCGGCAACAAGGACAACATTTGCATTTAGTTTTCCAGTTATTGATTTCGAATGTTTACTCTAAATTGTACAACTATTTTGCGCAGTTTATGGACAACACAAGTCTGAATCTCAAATAAGTACTTATATTTGCACATTGCATCATTTTATCCATTTTTGTTGTAAGTTTTTTAAAATATTAATAAAATTAATATCTATCCGGCGATATTTTATATCAATCCCGTGTTTCAATTCATTAGATAGTTCATTCATGGAAAACCAAATTCATAAATGTAAAGTCCGTTCTCGTCGACATTCCTAAATCACCATCGCCATCACTGACTTCACCCTTCTCATATTCGACACCAGCACCAAAGCTTATTTCCTTCCCCCTCAAGTGAGGGAGTGAGAGCGAGACATTCGTCGCTCTTGTTTACCAATTGTTGACCGTCGTGCGGTGGCCGCTGCGGTGTTGCGCTTGCACGTTGTTCGCTTTCACCCTGGCGTAGGAACAGGCGATCAGAATTTGCAGCAGCTTTCTTCTCGCATACGAAAGCTCTCGCCGCTTTCATTCTCTCTTTCGATCTCACTCGCACCGGCCCACCTCCCACCATCCAAACTTGCACTTCTTCACCGTTCATCTCTTGCTCTCCCACGCCACGTTCGCTGAGCGAATGCACGAGCTTCGCAGCAGTCGCTAAACCGTGTTCTGAGCGTACTCATTTCAAAAATATATTCCGCAATAACAAGTGTGAATAAATTCTGTTTTATTATATACAACGCCTAACAAATGTTAAACAAATGAATCTATATTTTTAAAAATATAATACTACTACGAAGTAAATTTAAATAATAACCATAATAGAATAGATTTGTATACGGTGTGATGAGTTGCCTCTTAATAACATAATGATGATTAAACCAGCGTGCTTCAAACTCTTCTCTAAAAATGTACGGATCACATTTTGAAGAACGCTGCTTTAAACAATAAAATGTCCTTAATGTATAACATTCCCTACGCGATATTAAAAATATATTTATATATATTTATAAATTTGATGAGTGTAGAGGACAGTGAGAAAAAGCCATCGAAAAACAAGTTAGAAAAATATCAATAATACAAGAAGTTCAATTTGGTATCGAGCTTTCCAATCATATATAAATTTTAAATAATAAACATATATCTTAACACGAAAGGGTCGTGCGAATTGGACTAGCCGCGGATATCAGATAGGTCGTCTACGAGAATATCTGCTGCCAGTTGGACCTCCTGACGGTGGTGATTTGGCACGGGTTGGCCGTGCTAGCCGCATGGGTACGGGGCCATTTTTACTGGTCACCAAGTTGATTTTTGTCATTTTCGTAGTGAGAGCCCTGCGAGGACCCGAAGACTTCGTGGACGAAGAATCATCTGCACCGGAACTGCTGGATGCATTTTCACTGGATGTGGAGGAGGAGCTCGCTTCCTTATGTTTGCTACGCACAGGAATTTTGCTATGGAAATGTTTTTTGACAGCCTTCTTGACGGGTTGAACTCTCGCGGGCGATAGAGACTTCACACTGCTGGCACTGCTGGTGGGTTGATTCTCCATGGACAAACGTTTTCGGGTCATTATAGTCCTGGACTGCGACTCCTGTCGCGCAGTGTTTCGCGTATTTATTCCAGAGTTGCTGATACGGTCGATCACTACGAATCCCGGCCGATGTCGAATGCGTTTAACTTGGCTGCTTGTGGGTTGAAAGCTCATCGATTGCTTATTTTTGGGTGTTTTATTTATGGCCTCTTCGGACTGAGAGCTCGATGTCCCCTCATCGTCGGCAATAGAGGGGATGGTTGAGACACCGGCTATAACTGTTGATGGCTGGTTGCTTATTTCATTTTCTTTCGTGGAAGACGGACTTCCGTCGCTAACTGGTGGTTCTGCGCGTTTTGATCGCCTGGTCGACTTCGAAGCGGCAGGCAGTGGAGATTTTCCCCCGATTTTGGATGATGATTTATCGATTTTGGACTGTTTCCGCATGGGAGACAAAGCACTTTCGGAACTTAAAGGGGATTTCGGAGAAGGATGCAGAACACGTTTTCGACCATTCCGCAGAGGCGTCGACTTAGGGGAACCACCGCCGCCTCCTGCCCCATTGTCGATCGTTTCTGTCGAGGTCTGAAATGTTTGCGAAAAAAAGTTCATAAACAAAAAGCACACAAGTAAAATTTAGCAATTACAACTAGACTGCGTCTATTAATTAATTGTAGCGACTTGTGAAACCCAAAATACTACCTAGTTCTATGTCATTCAATTCACCCACATATCGAAACATTAGAAATAAAAACAGCACAAATTTTCTTAAGTTATTGGTTTTCATTTGCGATTATAGTTCTGAATTACAAATTTAGTTCAATTCATTCACAAATTTTTAATACAACACAAATTAAAGACATCTAACTAACTAATACTATGTAAGTTAAACATACACTAAATATCGATAAATTAATGAATATGGAAGCAGTGCAAGAGGTGAAATTAATTCAACTCAAACTTGCTGTTATTTATGGGAAATGTTAAAGTGAATAAAACTTAATTGGTATGGTTTTATAACTGAAGCCCTTTTCTTCTGTTACTCACTTTGGGCGTGGTGGGAACCAGACTTGTATTGCTGCGAGTTGATCGCAAGCTTATAGATTTACCAAGCACTGCTCGCTTTCGCGTAAGTATCGAAGTCTGGTTTATATCATGAGTCGTTGGTGATGGAGGAATAACATCGGAATTGTTCAACTATTTAGTTATAAAAGGAATGGGTTATTAGTAATAAAACATACAAAATGCATATAATTTGTATTTACCTCTTCAGAAACTTCTTCGACATGATCTTCTGGACTTTGATTTTTATTTGCATGTGGGCTTCCTTTGCTTTTTTCAACCACTGCTGCTCCTCTCCTTCTTGTGACTCGGGTTCCTTGTCTTATTTCCGATGTTCCTTCTTGAACCCTTATATTATTCTTTTCCCCATTATTTTGTTTTTCTGTCCTTTTTTGCCTAAAAGACTTTCTTCGAGGTGGTGATTTTGGTTTATCCCCTGAATCAGAAACTTGCGAAGAACCTTCATCAGTTAACCTTTCTGCCAGCATTTCAGTGTCATTCGTTTGATCCTCGTTTTGTGAGGCAGTTTCTTCATCACCATTTTGTCGCAAGTTTCGACGAACCCGAGAATTCCTTAAAACTAACTTCTTCTGATCTTTTGTTTGAGCTTTTTTGTCAGAATCAATCCGAGCTTCAATACGAATTTTAGGGGGCCGCGAGGGCCCGTCTCCACATTCAGATATCGAATTATTGCGTGATATATTAAGTGATTTACGGAGATATGGAATTCCAACGGTGTTGTCACGACCATACGTCGTAGGTATGGCAGCAGAGGGGGAAACTATTTTATTTGATTCAGTGGATTGCGTTTCTTCAACTGTTTGTTTTTCTGGTTCGTCAGTTAAAGTAACCTCTGTTGTATTATTTTTTGAATTATCCAAGTTATCGGGTATTTTGTCCGTACTCGTTCTTGGCATTTCTTTTTCAGAATTAGTGACAGTTTCGTCATCCGACTTATCCTCCTAAAAATTAGGGTTATTTATAGGTTTCATATGTTTTCTTTAAAGAAAAAATACTTACATCTTCAGATCCGTTCTCGTTTACGTTTTTCGCAGGTGGATTAAAAACTCCATCAATCAGATCTTTGAAATCAATTATATTCTTAATGGTTTTCGGATCAAACTCAATCTGAAATCAAATAAAATAAAACTTCACAACCTTAATTTTTCGACAATTTTTTGCGGTTAATACCTTTAACAACTTATCTGCTGAACTCTTCAGTTCTTGTTTGAAAGTCTGACTCTCCGCAACATTTAACTCCAACGTAATAAGCTCTTTAGCGAGCAGCTTGCACAAATCTTTATTATCGGAATTATTTTGCATTTCTTGCAAAAACATTTCAGCTAATTTATTGTGAATTTTAGAATCACTAGAACAAAACTCTTGGCGTGTTGCATCGATCACGAATCGCGTGATTGTCTCTGGTTTAATTTCCTGCAAGGGACTATCATACGGTGCACTCATTACCGTAGAAACGGTAGGGAGAAGGCACGGGTAAAGGAGGTCTTGTTTCTTTCGTTGAATAAGGTTTTCTAAGAAAACTCCGAGAATTTGATTGATTTCGGGATCTGCAACTTTCACGTATAAGATATCTGAACATATGGGGATGAGCCGTAATGAATTTACCTGTTGCTGGGTTAAAGTAACGTAAGAGAAGCTTTTCAATTATTTCACTATTCTTAATGTGACCTCTCAGTATGAGACGACAAAAGCCATTGATTATTGCACTCATAATGCATATATCATCACAAGTATCAAGGAAATGCGACATCATAAAAATAACATCAACTCCCTGATTAACAGTTGACGTTCCAACCTCATCTTCAGAATCCAGGATTTCCAAAGTGTTATATAAAAGTCGACCTGTTTTCTTAGATTTATTCGGTTGTTCCTGGGCAACAAGGCTAGTCATCCCATATCTGGAAGAACAACATGTTAATTAAATATCAGTACGTTATTGACCAATTTCTTACCTATCGAGTAGCTCGAATATACAAGTAATCGCGGTTTTCCAAATACGAATATTATGGTTCTTATAGAATTGAGAATACAGTTCTTCAAACACATCCTTGGACAGCGCTTCATATAACATACTGTATGCAGTACCACACTTAAGCGCCCAGTCCCGAATTGCAATTTGATTAGAAGCAATATGTCGGCAAATAAAATCCTTTGATAAAAAAGTAAAGATGTCGTATTCATTTCTTAAATTAAATTATTTCACTTACGTTGTACAATTTACAAACATTTGGTGTGAGGGATTGCACATTTTTAGACACAACCATGTAGAAGGCGATTTGTAGACTTTTTAAAATGGATTCATTTGTGACTTTTTTAGTTTGTTGTAACGGAAGAGAAGCCTGCATAATAAAATACAGTAAATAACAATTTCAAGAATATTCACTTGCAGAATTTACCGAATTCGAATCCGAACTTGTGTGTTGTTCTAGTAATGGTTTCAATAAATTTGAATATTCATCTGAACACGCATTTTTTTCCTCTGTAATTTTGTGAGCATTGACGTAATCCTTTTTCTCAACGAAATTCATTTCCTGCTCTTCCAACTCAAGAATCTTGAATTTCAAAGAAGACAGTTTCAAATTCAAAGCAGCATCTGATGATTTCTCCATTAACTCGTTGATGAGATTCCGATCATGAATTAGGTCGTTATGTTTGGTGTTTAAACCGCAAATGTCTTGAATTATTTCGACGAAATACTAAATTGAATCAATAGTTAATTAATATTAAAATTACAGTATATACAAAATTCATTCGTCTTACTTGCAAGCGAATGTTTTGATCGGTAATCAAATTTTCTGCACATTTTATTATCACGTCGATAATGTTCTCATATAAATTACAATTCTTTAGTATAGTCGTTATCAACTTCTTCAGATTTTCTCTTCCAATCTCATCGCCCAAATCATATGTGTACAGAATTTCCATTAACGATAGTAAAATATATTGAAATTCCATTTGTTCGAACTTATCCATTTCCGACTTTTGTGATTCACAATATCTACAACGTGAATTAAATATGTATTTAAAACCTCTTATTGCGGTCAATTAACCCAACTAACCTTTCCACATATGCACAAAAAGTACTCAGCTCCGGTAAAATCACATCTAACTCGTCAGCCATCTCCGATTGAAGATACTCCGCCAAGCACTGCCAGTACAGAGAGATTTCGATGGTGAGCTTTTCATGTGGAACACATTTGTGGAATTCTCCATCTTCCTCCAGGGGTATACAAGCGATAAGATCTTCTCTTGGTTGTCGCCTGATTTGAAAAAGAAAAATTTATAGCCTACAATCGCAATACATTTTCTAAAATACTAACTTGAAAATTTCTTTGAGTGTCAACTTCGTAATTTTACGAAACCGATCGATTTCTGCTTCATTGGAATCAAGCTTCAATCCAGAGACGAGTAATATCAAATTTTTTTGATATGACTCGATCCACTGTTGCAACATGATAGTAATCACTACCTTGCGCACCATCTCTGAACGATCATTGAGTCCCTGCTCCATTAGTGTAAGACGTTGAGACACTTTATAGGACTTAACCGGGTAACTGCTCATATGAAGATATGTATGACGTCGTACTTTTTCATCAATGTCCCACAAACGATCCAGAATATATGGGATGGTATTGTAATTGCGTCCCATAGAGGTGATAACGGCTTGGCGCACGCGTGGCGATGGGTCCGAGCACAGATGAAACTGATACGAACGCAATACAGGATCATCTGGGTTATCCGGCACTTGCAGACGCTGGAGAGCGAGAATAGCTTGAACTCGCACGCTCGGGGAGACGTCGCGCAGCCGCGCCAACATGTACTCCATTATGTTATCGCAAATGACATCATCTAACGCTGCCTCGGCTCCCAGAGCATTGAGAATCATATTTACAAACTGACAGAGGCGAAACCTGATGTGTGGATTGTGTGAAATTGTCTGCGAAAGTAATTGGTGAGTTACGAGAAAAGCAATTGTTAAATGAATACATACGGTCAAAAGCCACTTGCAAATATCAACGAGAATAGGATGCGTGTCCTCTCCGTCGTATGAACTAACAAATTTGGCACAGAAGATCAGAGTCGTGTTGGCGTAGTCGTTTCCCTCGTCAGCTTCCATTGCGGATTTAATCATTTTGATGAACGTAAATATAAAGGCGTCATGGTCCATCTGCAAGAAGTGTGTTGGTTAGATAGGAAGAATGGATTTTCCCAGCGCAAGGGATCGCAGTATTGCAACAAATGTACAGTTACGCCCCCCGTACTCAGGCGACCAACCACTTACCTTGGCGTACAACTGCTGCATTTCCTTAATGTACTTTTTGTGGAACGTCTCGTTGAGCTGAACATTGGACATGATGGTGTACATCGGACCATGGTGTATCGTAGAGTTAGTGGAAACAGTGGAACTGTTGTGTGTGATCTGAATTTGTGATCCAGCAACGCTTGCGTCCTCATTTTCTTTTTCCTCATCAATAACAGGGACTTTTCGCTTTCGCCCCATTTCGAACCCCTTTCGATTCGTGTAGAGTAATTTTTATCAAAAAATTTACAAGCTTTCTTCAAATAAAATATTTAAAAAAATAAAAAACCTCTCAAATGGTAAATAGTATAAAAATAATTAATTGGAATTTTCTACAGCAACAACAACGATACACAAGAGTGACGCTCGTTTCGTTCGTTCACCGTTTTCGTATTTCACTTTGTGCGTTGTTTGTATGACAGAAAATGCCGTTGTTGATTGTTTGAATGTGTTTGGAGAAGTGTTGCCGTTTGAAATTTGTTGAGCAGCACTACTAACTAGCACACCAATACGAATACTATGGAAAACACATTTCATGTGAATAACTTTTTGCTTACATATGTTGGATGTTTTTAAAACGTTTATAAATAATTTTGTTTCATACTAATAAAAAAGTGTGTGTGAAAATAAGAATTGATGTACCATTCTATTTTATTCTTGTAGATACTTTCATTTTAATATTTCGGCAACACTGGTTAGGGGTTGTTCGAAAAGTTCATAGCACAAGTGAACATGAAACCCTAACTGCGAGTAATCGGTTTTTATTTGACAAAACATGAATTAATAGTTCATTTTTTAATAGTTTTCTGAGCATAATCCGCAAAATAGTCTCAAAATAGTGATCAAAGAGAGATGTAAAAGATTGATACCAAATCGAAATCTACTCTTACTGATGCCCCAACCGGGGGTTTACTGCAAGCGTGACATTTGACAATTACATTGACAGCCAACCGCTCTTAGCGATGGGGTTATTTCTGCATTGAGTATTTACGATATTAGTTATTAACAGATAAATATCGGTAATTAAACAGAATGCTGTGCACTCGGCTACTGTCGAACATCACCCACGCCAAGTACATCTTGCCAGGGGTAAGTACTTCAAGCGTCACTGAAATTAAGCTTCAGTGAACGATACCCAAGTGTCGAAGTCTTCATTGTGGTTCTTACATAAACATAGGCATAACGCTGTTGTTTACAATGCATTTTACTCCTGCAGATATCACAATTGCAAGCAATACACGGGGTAGCGATAGGGCATGAGTCCAGAGTGTGGGGAGATCTGGCTGCGCCTTTGACAATCCCTGCCACCAACCCGGAAGTTTTTCGGTCACGTTATTGCTCTAGTACTACTGGTTTTGTCAACGATCAGGAAAAGGAGCAGACAATACTGAAACGTGTGCTTACCAAAGTTGGCTTTTCGCCCAACTCGAAGTCGGTAGGTTTGATTTATGAATGTTTTGTTTGTTTGATATTAACTATTCCTTTTATTTCCTTGTTAACTCACAGCGTCTGAAGGTGGCCAGTCACATCTTATACGAGAGTGTAGCTGACAAAATAAATTATTTGGACTTCTTCCGTGATTTTCACCTCCCAAATACTTTCAACTCTTGGTTTCTGGTCACAGAGTTACATGTGTGGATGTTGCTGGTACGTTCCATGGCCGAGGGTTCAGAATCCGGAGAAGATGGACGTTTTTTGAGGAATTGCATTGTGGAGGCTATGTGGGGTGATGTGAATACTCGTGCAAAAAAGCTGGGCGTAAGTATTGCATACTCCTTTATTAGTTTGCTTATTAATTTGAGTACTGTTTTGTATAGGCACATAATCCGTCAAGGACACGTAAGCAGATCGAAATACTCTCGGAGCAGTTTCAAGCTGCGCTTATAGCATACGACGAGGGTATCATGTCCGATGATCGCGTCTTAGCAGCTGCCCTATGGAGAAGATTCTTTGAAATGAACTGCGACGACTACGAGAAAATTGAGCGACTTGTAAAATATGTACGCAAACAGATATTCATGCTCGACAACCTTCAAAGGGAAGAGTTTCTCAGTAAACCTAAGATTCCTTGGATCAAGTTAGATAAGATAAATGTTTGAGTATAACAAATAAACATCAACCTAGAAACCAATTATAGCGAATAACCAATGAATTTTGTTAATAAAAAGTTTAATATTTACATACAGTAATAATTCATATTTACATATGTGAATGTTCTATCACCACATAATTCCAATTCGACAAATGAAGTCATCATACAATCAGATCGTCTACATCTTCACTCACCAGTGCTCTTAGCTGACATTTGCAAAGGAAAGCCAATATTCGTCGTTCTACCCGAGCCCGGTTTTCATTATCAATGCCCTCTAATAGTGCCGCCATTCTTAGAAAATTCGACATGGTTCTTTTTTCTGTGACTTGCTCCTTATTATTGACAGTATTAAAGTGGCCTTCTTCAGACACCATGGTATCTTCTACGGGTTCGTTATCCGCGAAGCCCATAAATCCATCCTCATCTTTTGCACTGTTGGAGGAATTCGCACTTTCAGTATCATCTGTAAATATATCCTCATCCGGGTCAAGATCTTGCTTCTCTTGCATTTTCTTTCTTTTCGGAACCTTAATACGCTTTGGCCTGAAAATATTGCATTACATCGAACTCATATCAATCTTGAATAATACATATAATACCAAATACCTATTGAATTGAATTGTTCCTTCAAGGAAACGTAACCTTTCGAGATATGGCCACGTCGATCCCTTTATGATGCCCAATTTCGGGCACAGTTCTCGACAAGCTCGCAGTTCTTTTTGAAACTGACACCTTAGGTTACTCCATCGACTAATGCAGAAATCAACTATGTAAAAAACAAAAAAAAACTAATTATTTCACCCGTCAATTAGTAATACATTTTCTACCTACTATCGACTCCCATCTCGGCTGCAACTTTCTTCCAGATCTTGTTTTTCATCTTCATATATTCAAAGGTCGAGAGTCCCAATTGTCGCTGATACAAGACTTGGTGCGGCTCCACTAGATCAATGAGTTTGAAGTCAAAAGGACGATTCTTCTTGTGACTAGTTTTAGTCATATTCTTTTAGGAAGACTCTCATCTGAAGCAGAAAGCAAACTATTCCTCTGTGCTTCTATTTATGGCACTGCAAAATAACAATGTTCCTTGAATATGTTACACTAAAGGCGAAGTAAACAATTGAAGCAGTGTGCTTACAGGGCTGCTATTTCAAAACTCTTAGTTGAGTTTTCAACTAAAAAGTGAAATTATAATTCATGGTAGGATTTTTAAAAAAGATATTCTCCAAATAAATATATTTTTTTTTTTATAATTAGCCACGGTTTTTTTCACCATACATATCAAATAAAAAATTGATCTAATGATGATTCCATAAATGTGGAGTAAAAGTGTTAACTCAAAAGTAAAACATTTCGAATAAAGAAACATCCCTGGGGATCAATATGAACGGCACACTCCCAGAGTTTCATTTATTGATGTGACAAAAAATACTACTTAAAAAAAGTTTATACATTCACATAAAAGCATTCTTTCAAATTACAACATCCTCGATGTCTTCGTTATTCAGGGATTTTAGCTGACATTTGCAGAGATACGCCACAATCCGTCGCTCCGCCTTGACACGGTTCCTTTCGTCGATGCCCTCTAGTAGCGTCTCGATTCGCTTGAAGTTTATCACAGGCTGAGAGAGTGTGGATGTGGTTGTTGAAGTCGCAGCCGCTGTGACTGCTTCGCCTCGATCCTTTTCGTAATTACTCTGCTCGTCCATTGCCTCCTGCAAGGGGTCGTCCTCATACACTTCCTCGACAACACTCTCTGCCTCCATAACGCCCCAGGCATCTCCCTGTTGATGCGAAGGGCTTCTCTTGCTGCTTTGCCTGAAACCAGGACTGACATAAGTTACTCTTCCAGAGTTGGCTAAAACCTACCCATGGTGGTATTTAATGTGGCTGGAAAGAAATCGCATTTTTTCGTACAGGATCCAGTTGGAATCCTTAGAAGAGTCCGATTTCGACCGAATCTCTTTCAGTCTTTGGACCTCCCGTCGGTACCTATCTCTTAGGGTCTTCCAGCGAGTGATGCAGTACCTGGCTGAAAGAGCGAGATTGCGGATCAATCGATTCGGTTACGAATTTGGCAACTTACTGTCAGCCTCCAGGGACACTGCGATGCTTTTCCATAGTTCAATTTTCTTCTTCATAGTGTCGTAGGGACTTGTTCGCAGGTCCCGTGCATAGAGTACGGGGTTGGCCCGTACCAGCTCCACCAGCTTTGTATCGAAATCCGAAGTGGGGAGATTCATTTTCGTAATACAAAGAGTGTTAACAATTTAAAGTGAGCCTTTGAAGGCAATGCAGGTCAAATGATTTATTTCAATCCGACAAATTTTCACACGAATTACGTATGTAAACAAGAAAGTGGTAATAGAGAGCGAGCAAAACAAAACAGATGCTAGTTCTGTTCGGTGGGTGCAACCAGTGTTGGAAAGCGTTGATTTTGACTGTACCTTTGTTACATGTAGTTCTTTTTATAGTCATATTAAATTGTTTTCTCTATTCTTATACAATCCTACACTGAGTCCTAGATGCTTCCGATACCAATAAATTTATACCTCGGTGGAAGGAATTGCACTGGTTTCTGTCACCCCGCAACCCTGGAGACTGATGGATTGTTATGGTTTATTGACGTCATGCGAAGACTTGCATTGGCTGTAACTCTGACAGCGATGACAACTGCGAATCAAATCTGAGGAACAATCTGTGAGAGCTCCGGCCCTGAGTTATTTTTCTCTTATTTTCCTCAAGAATAAATTTGACTTGCATTGCTGATCTACTCGTCTCGAAATACTTGTTAGTGTTCTTAACCCTCCGCGGGATGTGAGGTTTGACCGGTCGCATTTCGGTTTCTGTTCACTTGTTTTGTTTCCATTTGATTGCGTGGATGGGTGACATCCAAATAAAATCGATTTAGCCCGTGGTCAGGTGAGTGTCGTGGAGAAGAGAGTGTGCAGAAGAGTTTGATGAGATCAGTGGTCGCAACACGTCAACAAAGCAGCTGAAGAAGTGTCAAAGATCGCAGAATGAGTAATAGCAGTGGACGTGAGGACGGCGGCGCCCAAGGGGCCGGGTATCGACGAGCGGAGGTCGACTGGAATCGGTGAGCCCAATATGCAACAGTTTAGGTGGTTCAATGATTCAAGCTATGTTTTATTCCCTAGTTTCGGACTTGGTGACGAGGATGAACCAAACTTTCGTCAACGGTCCAACAATGGGGGCTTTGTAGACCTTGGCAATGAGTACACCTATGCCGCAGGTGGACATCACGCTTCTGGTGCCAACGAGATATTCGCCGACGAACAGGGCGACAAACCATGGTAAGACCCAACCAGGTTCGGAACTTTGTACCTCTCACAGCCCGGCTCCATCAACAGGTGGCGCTCAAACTTCTTCATCTCCCAACCAGTATTATTCGGCACCTGGGACGGCGTGTTCACCTCCTGCCTCATCAACGTGTTCGGAGTGATTGTGTTCCTCCGTTCCGGGTGGATTGTTGCTCAAGCGGGCATCGTCAACGCGGTGCTCATCATATTCTGTACGGTTGTGATCGCCCTGGTGTCTGTGCTATCGGCGGTAGGCATCTGCGAACGGTGTCGAGTGGAGAGTGGAGGCGTGTACTTCCTGATTGCTCATACCTTGGGGTCCCGTTTCGGCGGGTCACTCGGACTTTTGTATTGCTTCGGTCAAGCGGTCGGCTGTGCGCTCAACGTCATGGGTTTCGGAGAATCCATGGCCGGACTAGTGGGCCTCGAGGGCAACAAGTGGGCCATTCGTGGCTTCGCTACGGCGGCAGTGTTACTTCTAGGCTGCATCAACGTGGCGGGAGTCAAGTGGGTTATCAAGTTGCAGTTCATTTTGCTGATGATTCTGCTGATGTCAGCGTTAGACTTCATGGTGGGAAGTTTTGTCGGAGAAGATCCTGGTTCGTACAACATCTCATCTCTAGTAAAACACGAATCAATTGTTCTTCAAATATTCAGAGAATGGATTCGACGGCTGGGTGAGCAGCAATTTTGTAGACAACCTTTGGCCAAAATACGAAGACGGCTACTCTTGGTTCCGTGTGTTTGGCGTATTTTTCCCCACTGTCACTGGTGTGCTGTCAGGAATCAATATGAGCGGCGATCTGCGTGCTCCGTCTACAGATATACCCAACGGTACTCTAGCTGCATTTGGAACATCGTAAGACATCTGAGAACTTCATGGAACAATCCTTTCATTACGTTCTTCTTGCTTCTTTAGCACATTCCTCTATATGGTGTTCATTCTTTTCCTGGGATCTACTTGCAATCGTGCAACGCTCTTAACTGATTTCATGATTTCAGTGAAGGTGTCTGCAGTGCAATTTCTGCTCTTGGCCGGTATTTATGTCTCCAGTATGTCCTCCTGTTTGGGCGCCATGTACGGAACCCCTCGAGTTTTGCAGAGCATTGCCAAAGAGAATGTGATACCAGGGATTGATATGTTGGGAAAAGGAGTTAGTATATATTCATTTAATCTAATTACAATCTCGACTGAAGCCAATCTTTATTTCAGCGTGGTCCTAACAAAGTCCCCTTGTACGCTATGGCAGTAGTCGCTGTGGTAACGGTGTCCTTCATCATCGTTGGCGACATCAACTTCTTGGCGCCTATTGTCACGATGCCATTCCTTTTGACCTACGCTTGCATTGATTACTCGTACTTTGCACTGGCCCAAACCTTTGACATTCAGGAACAACGCGAAGAGCGATTCCGCATCCAGGCCTCGAGTCCGTCTTATGAAACTCGTCGCTACGGAGCAGTGCAGCACAATGATAACGATTTAGACATGTTATTCCCAGACCGGGTGCGCCACAAGAACTTACAGGTGAGCCACGAAAAACCAAAATCAGACGGCCGGAGAAACCCATATCATCTACTCTATTTCTTTGTCGCAGAGTCCGCAAGCGTCCCAGCAAAATTCACCGCAACACGTGCCTTCAACAAGTACCACCAGAAATTTGAGCAATGAGACTGAACGGAATAATATCCAGCCAGATGGCAACAACTCCGCCGACGCAGCTAATGTAGACGCGGTCATTTTCCGCGACGGCGTCAACAGTACAAATGCCGAGAACGTCCTAGAGGATGTGACCACCAACAATGAGGACGAGGAGCCGATTGCACCCATCCGGCCACCGATTCACTCGAAGACGAAAAATTGGTACTCCGGGTTCTGCAACCGCTGGGCATCGCTGCTAGGGGTAAGTGCTCGGTAAGTCTGCCGCTTCAGTGATATGAACGAATCGGTTCTTCCAGGCATTGACGAAGCTGCTGGTGATGTTGCTCGTCAACTGGTACTACGCGCTGACGTGCTTCGTGGTCGTGTTCATCGTGTGGTTCTACGTGGGCACCGCGAATCCGGCGGTGAAGCCTGGTCTCACAGCGGAGTTCAACTTCTTCGCCTGGCTGAAGAGCGTAATATTCCGCTGCTTCGGGTAGGTGTCTGTTTTTTATTTAATTCCCTGTTTCCCCAAATCATTGTTTAATTTTGTGTGTGCAGCAAGCGAATGCATGAGTATGAGCAGATTGTGGTGACACCAACGTGTCCCGGAGTCGACCTGTCGCCCACCCAGTTGAACGAGGAGAACGAAGACTTCTCCCAGCGCCGACGCTACCATCATTCGTCCGTGGTGCAAGGACATCTAGTAGATGACATATAAGTAGACGTCCCAGTGAGTGCAGCTACTGCCGCAGTCGAACTTGTTTGCTCCCAAAGCAATAACGTCGATGTTGTTGATTATTGTACTAACCAGAGAGACCCGTTCAGTTTAAGTTTAAAGAATTGGAAACAAATGAACTATAGCGCAAATGGAACCTATTTACATGTTAAATTAAATTTAGAAAAGGCATTTATATTTAGTATATCATTTAACCCATCTATATATGTTGAGATTATAAGGAGGTCAGTGGAGTTATCTGTTTGTTTAGACCTTCTCACTTAAGTTGTTCCTTCCTCGAAAGTGACATGACATGAATAATCGCAACGTCGAGATAATAATAAGATTAGAGTTAAACTTGAAAACAAACTAAAACACAACACACTACAAATACAACTCACGACACAACCACACAACAACAGGAACACAGATACCGCTGACACCGCAAACACAAGCGAAATTATACAATTGGAATTGTGGATAACAATAACCTTTCTACTTAATGCAATATTTATATACATGGATGTGTACTGAGTATTTATATTGATATGTGTATGTATTTACTATTACACATTGGATGTATTATAGAAGAACCCACTTTTGTATTTGTAAAGGTATTTATATTTTGTTTAAAGAAACTCAAAGAAAGTGTACAATATAATGTAAACAGACTAATTCCATTTAATAAACTCATTTGAGAAACGAAGCAGCGTGGATTTATTCGACTCGACTTTGCCGCTTTCAGTTCGGCCTATTTGCGTTTTCTGAACTCCAGCCAAGTGCCGTGCGCGGCTGCCGTGAGAAACGTGGTGGGGTCCAGTTGGAAATCGTGCCCCGCATGCTCGGGCAGGTGGACCGAGTACTTCGCCAGCAGCGTCACGAGGCCGGCCTTCGACTGGACGAGTCCGAACCGCATGCCTGAAACGAACGCCGGTTGAGGGCTGAGGTCGGACTCGGGCGTGGACAAGGGTACCTGGACACATGCGAGGGCCCTCCCCGAAGCCCAGGAAGGCACAGCTGGGCCGCTGCTTCTCGTGCTCGCTGAAGCGCTCCGGCTTGTACGCGGTGGGCTCAGGATACAGTTCGGGATCGCTGAAAGTGGACACGGGGCTGAACGTGGGAGGGGACTTCGGCGAGAGAGACCGATACAAACTAATGGATCGCCCGCACCGGAACGACCAGGACCGTGCCCTCCTGGACGGTGTGGCGCTCGGCACCGGGGGCCTGCGGCGGCAGCTCGAAGGGCTTCGTGCAGTGCTTGAGCAGGGCCAGCATCGGCGGGTGCATGCGCAGCGTCTCTGTGGGCGGGAGTGGGCAAGTGAGTGGAGTGGGTAACGAAACACACCCCGAGCCTGAGCCCGAGCCGTACCGAAGAGCGAGGCCTCGACGTACGGCATCGCCTGCAGCGCCTCGTAGCTGACCTCGCCGTGGTGCTTCTGCAGGACGTCGTCGATCTCCCGCAGCACTCGGGCCTGCACGAGGGGGTCCCTGGCGTACTGGCGGGGAATGAGAGTGAGTGGGGGAGGGGGCGGGGTAGATGTTTTCTTAAGCGCTGCGTCTACGAACCTCGAACAGCGTGAAGGCCATCAGCGAGGACGACGTCTCGAAGCCCTCCAGCAGGAAGGTGCTGCAGTGGCCCACAATCGCGGCCACGTCCACCGGCTCCCGCGCCCGCTGCCGGGCCTCCAGCAGCCACTGGATGAAGTCGCTGCCCGCCGTCGCAGTCGCAGTCGCCGCCGCGCGGTCCGCCACCACGGAGCCAATTATCGTGGAGAGCCATTTCTGCACCCCGGGCGGCACGTAGCTGAAATCGGAGAGCTTTATGAGTTGTGCTCGCTGGGGGGAGGCGGAGTCGCCTCACCGGTACTGGATGAGGCGGCCCAGCGAGGGCGAGAACAGCAGGGCGACGGTGTCGAGCAGGCTCAGGGCGCTCGGCTGGAACAGGTGCTCGACCAGCCGCGTGAAGTCGGAGTCCGCCCGGGCGAAGCACTGGGCGTCCAGGCCGTACGCCGCGGAGGCCACCACGTCGATGGTGAACTTCGAGAAGAGCTGCGGACGGCACGAGGCGGGAGTGAGCTCGAGGCCTGTTGGCCGGCTTCTTGCTGGCTACTTACGGCCTTCGCCTCGAGGCTCTGGTGCAGGCGGCCCGCCACGAAGTCCTCCAGCCGGCGGCAGACGGCCCGGATGTGCGGGAAGGAGGCCCTGACCTGCGGCCCAAAAAGCCCTCGTTATTCACGTTCCGCAGCGCAGACAACGCACCTTGTTGGGGGTGAAGACGGGCACGAGCTCGGCCCGCAGGCGCCGCCAGTCGTTGCCCCTGGCCACGAAGGGGTTGCTCATGATGAGCGGGTCCCGGCGCGGGTCCACCCAGAGCACGTTGTTCTGGCAGTGCTGGAAGCTGCGCACCAGCACCTCCTTGACCACGGCCAGGTCGCGCAGCAGCAGCGCGGGCTCGTTGAACACCCGGTAGATGCCGACGTAGCGCAGCCCGGGGTGGGCCCTATAGAGGTCCTCGTAGACCTCGCCGTAGTGGCGGCGGCCGGCGCAGAAGCGCCACATGTTGCCGACCAGTGGGCGGCCGGGCGGACCCCTGACCCCGCGGCGCCTCCAGAAGCCGCTCGTCCAGCAGGCGTAGCCCAGCAGAGCCCCAGCCACGGTCGCGGTCGCGGCGACGAGGAGCGCGATCATCTCGTAGTCCGGCAGCACCTCGACTGCTGACCGCCGGTCGGACTCGCGCTATATAGGCGGACGTGGGGCCTCGACCCGCCATTAGCTGCACGCAGGCTGGGCCCGGCGGCTTTAATTGCGCTCGGGACGCGCCACCCGCGTCAATCACGGGACTGGCGCTGCTACATTGATCACTGGATTAGCAGCAGCTGCAGTCAAAGGCTGACGGCTGACGGACGGGCGACGGCTCGGTCCGCAAAGCTCCGGCTGAGGAGCAGGGGAGGTCGCCACGTCGCACAGTGTGACGAGTCGCCCACCCAGCATCTCACAGCTGTAACCCGAGAATTACTCAAGGTACACTGGACTGGGCTTTCGGACAAGTGACTTTAGTGAAACCCCCGAGGGTATCGACAATTATTCGTTTGGGACTTTTTGGGACTTCTGTAGCTTCAGCTTACCTTTCGCGAATCCAAAAATCCACCATTGGAAATAGTGCTACCGCTCCCTGCACAGGCAGTTATGAAATGCACGAACAGAGACGACTTCAGTTCGATGGTAGCCACCGCGGCCATTCGGCGCCCTGTGCGTTGATGGACAGTGGCGGTGGCGGTGGCGGAAGATGGGACTCCCTGGGACGGAGCTGGCCATTAATCCGGCCCACACCCGCGCCCGCCTCTCGTTTGCCCGCCTCCGTGGCCGTTAAGCCCGCCCTTATCTCTCGAGCCGAGTCCGGCCGCAGCCGCCCTTCACAGCGATGACACCCCGAGTCGGTGGGGGCCGCCCGCCGCCCCTGATCCCTTGTGGTCCAGCACAGTCCGTCCCATTAAGAGGGTGTGGGGACAGGAGCAGGAATCCTTTGTGGAGGCTCCGTGAATTCCCGCAAAGCCCGGTCGTGCTATGCAAGTTGTAGTGTGTTTTTGCCACCCGTGGCCGGTCCGCGGCGAGGACGAAGGAGGGCGGGACGGCACGGGACGGGGCGGGCCGGCTGTTGCTGAGCCTGCGGTGGCCGTGGCTCCGGGCGGCGCGTGCGTGGGGCGGACTCGGCTCGGGTGACCCACCCGCCGACCGACCGCCCGAATGCGGTCTCGCTCTCGGCGCGGTTCATTAGGGAGCCCCGGTCGCCCCGGTCGCCCCGTCGTCCCTCCGCCGGAGCGGGCTGCGTGCATCGCTGGCGTGCCGCAAATTGGCGGGTCCGCGGTGCGTCCACGCACGCACAAATGGCGCGCTGCAGTTGGCGCCTACAAGTGGTCGGCTCCGGCACCGCTGCAGGGCCCGCTGTGCTTCTTCTTCTTGTTCTCCCCGGGCCGTGCATACGCCGTGCACGCGGCGTGCGTGAGCAAACGGCGAGGAAGTGCGTCCTGCAGCAATTATTTAATTTTCTAATTCGCGTCGCTCGGAGCTGCGCCCGGCCCGTGGGGTGTCCCGCACCTGTGTGTGCGCGTGTGGGCGTGCGGGCGTGTGTGTGGGTGTGGGTGGCCGAACACTTAATTAAAAACACCAATTAGCTCTCCCGAGGGATCAGCGCCGTCCTCGCACCGATCCGAGCTCGGATGTCAACTCAAGTGGACGGCGCGCGACCCGACAACATGTGGAACCATTAAATTAATTCCTGCCGTCGCCCGCGTTGATGACTCGGCCGCAGGAGGGCCGAAGGACGAGGACGCGGGCCGGTCGCCCGGTCGGACACCCGTGGCTGGCGATGATGCAGTTAATCGGATTTGGGTCAAGACACCAGCGCGCATTTTGAATTGCAGAACATTCAAATGTCCGGTAGCCCGCGGGACGGGCCGGGCCGGGCCGGGGCGCGTCCGAGTGCGCCGGTTCGGGAGAGAGAGCGAGAGAGAGAGCCACGGGTGAGCAGCGAGTGGTGGCGCCCGAGTGGACTCCGAGTGGAGAGCGCCGAGCCCGCGAGTGGACTCTGCGCACCTGCGGCGAAGCCACTCACCAGTTGCTCATTCAGCGCGCTCTCCGGCTCTCGCACTCTCGTCCGTGGAGTTGAGTGGAGTGGACTCGAGTGGATCGCGCTCTCTCGAGTGGGAGCGCGCGCTCTCGCGCCCCACCTGCTGCTCCGGCTGCTCCCGCCGCGGCGGCATGTGGAGATAATACGTTTTTAGGTACCCAATTCTTCTCAAATCAAGTAATAAGTGAGCGCCGCCACCTGTCCCGCGCCCTGCCCTCGCCCTCGCCCTCGGCCTCGGCCGGGGCTCATGTGCCACTCCCGGGCCGCCGCCCGCCACGCGTGGCGCGGACTGAAGTGGCGCTGAAGCCCCCTCGACACAGCCAATTGATTGCTCGGCGGATATGTATGCGAAAGTTGAGAAGTTCAGGAAATTTCAGCGGAAGTGCTCGCGAGGGGAAGGGGAAGGGGGCGGGGAAGGCGCCAAGTCGCCAAGTCGCCCTTTAAGGGTGGCTCCCTGTGTAGGTATCTGTCATGTGTCTCCGCGAGGTGGTCTGGGGGTGGGCGAGCGTGGTGTGCAGGAGTCGAATAAATTCCGCGCGGAACCCTTTGAAGGGCCGACTCGAGGAGCCGCGGCACCGCCCCCGCCGCCGGGCCTGCAGCTGCCACGGCGCCCGTGATTCACGTCATTTCCATGGCGCCCCGTCGAGTCGAATCGAGCCTGGCCCCGTGCTCGTGGCCCGGATCCGGGCCCGACTCCCTTTCGTCTTTCGCCTGCGACCCACCGACCGACCGACCCGCGCAGAGGCTCCCGGAGTGTCGTCGATAATTTCTCGCAATTATTAATAATGCTCCCGCCGGCCCTCGGGACCCGCGGCATTAGGAATTCCCCATGCACCGTCGTAAATTTGGCCCAACGTTTCACTCGATGCGATGCGATACGAGCTCCTGACATGCACGCGGTTCACGAAATCCCCGGAATCCACGAAATTGAAATAACCTTTTCGAACGGAACGACGGCCCCCGCTTCCCCGCCCCACCCGCAGCCGGCTGCTAAACGAGACGCGACGGACGAGGCCAGGCGAGGCGGAGGCGGAGGCGGGTGGGTGGCGTAGGCAGGTGGAGTGGAGTGGAGTGGAGTGGAGTGAAAGGAACGGAGGGCGGGGCGGGGCGGCGGAAGGCGAAAGAAAGTCACGGAAATGGCTTCGTAATAAAAGGCCCGAGACGCAGGGAACAATTAGACCCCGCGTCAGCCCCGAAGTATGCAATAAAAAGGCAATAAATTACAAAATCACTCGCTGCAAAGCGAAGTTAACTGTTTTTTATGTAAACATATTTTTTTATACCCTGGTGAATGTGACACAATTTAAGCCGTACATTAGGCCAACAACACGAACCGCCGTCGCCACCGCCACCGCCAACGTCAAAGTCGACGACGAGGCGACGACATGGAATCGCGGGGGGTCGGCCGGACGACGACAGGAACGTTTTATCCGAACTGCCGGCTTCGACCGCACGACATCCGCCGCAGGAATTATTACTGCTATATGTAAACTTCCCGCCGCCCTCTGGCAATTGCCCTAAATTCGGCCCCCAAGGCCTGCGCCCCGGCCCGGCCCGGCCCCGGCACAGTGGCTCGGGCCGCGCAGCAGGTCCGAACAGACGGAAGGCATCCCGGGTCATGGCGGGCATATGCGAGCTTTTGTGGACTAGAGTAAAAAATTATTTTTTCACCTTCCCCTGTCTTTGGGCGAATGGGTCGAGGGGTTGTCGAACGTTTTTGCCCAGCAAATTGAGTTACCTCGAAGCAATTCTATTTGCGAAATGCCACTGAAACCTTGTTGAAGGGAACTAAAAAAGGACAACCTGAACACGACCTGGACACGGAGCGATTCCACTGTGGGCCCCTGAGCGACGTCCACGTCCACGTCCTCGTCCTCGTCCACGTCGATGGCCGTGTTTGCTCTCCGCGAGCTCCCCCCACGAGTTTCTTCCGTTTGCCGCGATTTCCTCGGCCGCCCCCTGCCCGACCCGACTCCGACCCCCGCCGCTGCTCTTGACAAACATCGACAATTAAACACGAAAAACTTTTTGCGAACGCCAACAAAACGAAAATCATTTCACACCATGTCGAAGGGCACAGCGACAATAGCAACAACAACAACAACAACAGCGACAACAACGACAACAACACCAACGACAGCGCCAATGTGTACAATAAAAACAATCAGAGCCACCCGAGCCACCCGAGCCACTTGAGCCGAAGGAGTTGGAGGAACAAACGGGCGGCCGACAAATGGACACGAGGAGCAGGCGCTGGGCGGCGACCGGGAGGGGGAGGGGGCGACAGGGCAAACATCGAACCCCTCGATTCCAGTGCCCGCTCACGTTCGTCGGTCGGTCGGTGGTCGGTCGGCCGGGTTCCGCCCCGGGCGTCGCCAGGGGACGGGCGGCGGTGGCGGAGGCGGAGGACGTCCGGGCCATTATGCAGGCGAGTGTGATTTCCGTCTTAGGCGCTCACTGTCAGGGGCCATATATATCGGAACAACAACAGTCGTAGCAACACCAACAACAGCAACAACAACAACGAAAATATCCACTCGAGGAAGAACCCGACGAGGAGGAGAACGGCATTAACAATAACACCATTACCAGCAGCTCGAACAATGGCAACAACGGCTATAATGACAACAACAGTAATGACAACGACATCAATGGAGCAACAACAACCGCATGACTCTGGCAGCGCGGACGGCCACGACCAGGAGCCCGAGCCCGGGGCCGGGGCCGATTCCGAGTCCGCAGACAAAGGACTGGGGGACGAGGACGGGGACGAGGACGAGGCGGTTGAAAGGGTTGCGAGACGTCGATTGCCATTGACAGCCAATTGCAGGCCTCTGTTGTCCGCAATCTGGCCATCGCATTGGCTGCCGGCGACCCCAGGCCACGACCCCACCCCTACCCCGGCCGCGAGGTCGAGCGCTCCACATTCGCCCCGGGCGGGTCGAATCGGCTCGGCTCGGGGCGTCTTAATTAACCCCAGGCCGCCGACAACAAGGTAAACAATTTGCATAAGCGATGACCTCGCAGCCGACGCCGGTCGCCGACTGCTGCGGGCGTCCGAGCGGCTCGGCCGGGCCACGACTCGCGCGACGCCTCGCGGACGGAGCACGTGCGGCCTGTCCGCCGAGCGCCGTCCGGCGATCCGCTCGACTGCTCCCGGCCCGCCACTGGCCACTGGCGCGCTGGCCGCTGGCGGAGTCGGCCTACCCCAATTACAGTCCAATTGTCCCCGCATTAAAGCCGCCGTTACTTATTCACAAGTCGCCGCCCGGAGTCGTCCGGCAGCCCTCAGCGAGTCGCGACATCGATTGAGCCACCCGGCGTCCCCACAACTGATGAATTTATTATTGCTGCATCGCCCTGCCCCACCCACCCCGACCCCCTCGACCTGGTGCCGTGTCTTCGCCTTCGTCGTCATCGGCGTCGCTCTCGAGTCGGGCGGGCGGTCGAAGCGGGGCGGCCGCGACCTGCGATCGTCGCATCTGCGGCTCCTCCACCCACCCCAACCCCCACGTCCGGTCAGCATAAATAACACCGGTGACAACAGCAACAACAACAACAGCAGTGCAAATAAAATAAAGATAATGGCAGCACTAATGACAGCAACAACGACAAACAACAACAAATCGAAGTCAGCCCTCGCCGCCGAGATTCGGCGTCACGTGGGCCGCGCTGTCCCAAGGCGAGCGGGAGGCCGGCCACAGCGAGAGGGGCGCCACAGAGAGAGGACGAGCGAGAGAGGGAGAGACGAGCGCCAGAGCGACCCGCGAGCTTTCGCACGCGAACACGTGCGCGCGTGGAACGTGGGCCGGTGTGGAACGCGTCGCGAGCCCACCGCGGCCGCTGTAACGGCCCTGTTAGCGCCGGGCCCCGTCGGCGGGCGGGATGGAGGCCACAAAGGCGGACGGGGCCGCCCTCCTGCTCCTTCCCGGCGCTAATTTGTGGATCTTCCGGATTTGCCGAATCCCCTCGAATCTGCTTCCGCCGGAGATTCCGCGCAAATCCCCGGCCCCTAATGGCCGGAATCGCTTTTCGGTTTCTCTTAGAGGAGGGCGGGGATTATCGGGTGATCAGGGTGGCCGCAGGCGGTCGGCGGGGGCCGGGTCGGGGGCAATCAGACAAACAAACACATCGGATCGATCGGGCCATCGTGCCAACGGATCCATTGAAATCTTAAGCCCGGAATTCAATCAAAGCAATAGCAGCAAGGACAACAGCGTCGGCAGCGGCAGCGGCAGCAGCAGCAACAACATCAGGGCCCGAGGCGGCGACATCTGGGCCAGGGACAACAACAAAACCAATCGACATTCGAATCGCTTTCCTCGACGTCCTTGTCGGGCGTCCCGGCCATGTCATGCCGGGTTCATCCACCGCCGGCCCGCCCCCATCAGTCCATCAGTCCATCAGTCCATCCCGACGATGTCCGTCCGTCCGTCCGTCCGTCGTTGTCCTCACATGTTTCTCGCCATTTAACAGCATTGTCGTCCCGAGAATTTCCCCCATTATTCCTCGCCTTGTGCAAATTGTAGGTCCTTGAAAACTGTTTGGCAACTCGACAGTAACCCGACCCACCCCACACCCTCTCGCTCCCACTCTCGCTCTCACTCTCCGCGACAGACACATACACACCGCACTCGCCCGCACTCACACTCGCACACACTCCCTTCGCCAGTCTCACACATGCTCCGAGGACCTCCAGCAGCCGGAGTCCGCTGCAGTCGTCGGAGCAATGAATTTGTCATGAACGACGAAATGCGAACGTGCTCCGGCTCCGGCTCCGTCGCCGAGCGGGGCAGGGCAGGTTCGGCAGGGACGGGGACGGGGGCGAGGCCGAGGCGGGACCCTCACAAGTGTGCAATGAATTCGGAACACGGCGGGGACCGGGGACCGGGGGTTTAATTAATAAGAGGAAGCGCCCGAAATGTAAAACGCCAGGGCGCTGGGCCGCCGGGCACCCGCAGGAGCTGCGACCGGGCCTTCCTCGGGCCCTCCTCAAAGCGTGGCCCGGCCCGCCTCGAACGTCTCGAGCGCCTCGTCACGGCGTCACGGCGTCGGCGTCGACATCAATTAATGATGTTTATGTGGCCGATTGCGTTCGCCCTCCCAGTCACAGTCACAGTCCCAGTCCCAGTTCGCGTCCCGCTCTCCTCCCCGGGCAGTCCTCATTCGGAATCTGGGCCAATGGACGCCCCGGCCAGGGCGAGGGCGAGGGCGTGAGCGGAGCCCTTAACAAAGGATCTGCTGCAGGTCTTTAAACATGCTGCGGTTTCCGGGTCAGGGGGCGCGTCGGGCAGCTCGCAAAAATTCAAATTACAAGTGCGATGCAAATGCCGGGGAGGTGGGTTGGCCAGGGAGGGGGGGTGGTGTTGGGGTGGTCGGCTTTCCGGGGTCGTCGTGTGTCTGCAGCGGAAGTTCTTGAAATTGAGTGCGGAAACTTTCGCCATATCGTGTTCGCAGTTCGTCGTTCGCCGAGTTTCGCAGGAACTTCCTCGAGCTGGGCCTGCGAAGACGAGCACCCCATTAGCATACACACACACACACCCACAGCCACACGCAGACACAGCCACAGACACAGTCAGACATCGCCCCGGCGACCCAACGACCGACAGACCCAGAGAAGGGCGGACGGACGCAACACTTGCGATGGGGCCCGGCGGTGGAGAGGGGCGGGGCCGGGTGCTGCCGGCAGCCTCCCGCCGGTGTCGTAGCCAGATCCGGTTCCGGGATTCCTTATGCAAACCGAGCAAACTTGGCGCGGCTCCGGCTCCGGCCCGGGCTGTCGGCTGTCGGAGCCGGGTGTGTGTGGATGCAGTTTTAATTATTAATCAACGGCGGAGCGAACGGAAACCAGACCGACATCGGCACGGCGGCCCTGCCTGCCCTGCCACCAACCCCCGACGACGACGACGACGACTTCAAGCGAAGTCGTTGCATGTCCTGCGGCGCACACACGAGCGCGCGTCCTTCGGCCTGTTTAATTAGGAATCGGCGACGCCTCCCTCGTCAACGCCTGGCCCTACAAGTTAATTTCCGCTGCTCCTTCCAATTAAATCACTTGCTAGCACAATGAGCCAGAGAAATTGGTTCTGGCTTCTGATTTTGAAATATTTGAATAGTTGGGATTTTTGAAATTTTTAAATTACTCCTCTCAATTTTCGTAGGCTTCCACCAGGCCCACTCCGCGAAGCCGAGGATGCAATTCAAAGCACTCGCTCTTTGCACGGTGTTTGCTTTCCTTTGTCCGAGGAAAGGCGCCCAGATGAACTCTGAAATGCCGCACTCTTAATCCTCAAGTGGCTCCCGCTGCCTGCGCGCTCTGGAGTTAAAACTCCCTGCCTTGCACCGGAAAGTTTTCCCTCCGTGAGCATCTGGCTATCTCTGTATCTCTGCACCGCCGTGTGGCTGAATCCGTCTTCTCGTCCGCCAATTTGGGAATCGTCGTCCGTCGTCCGACGTTCGACGCGCGTCGCCATCGCTCAGGCCATCGCCGGGTTGTCGCCACCCTCATCGACGCGGGGCCGCCGAGTGCCGTCGGGGGCGACGGACGACGTGCACAGCGTTGATCTCAACATGGCATTTCGTGCATGTGTTGCGAGCGATCAGCGGGGCCGGGACGGGCAGGGGCCGATTTACAACATTGTGGAAGCTCGTAGAGGGAAATTGAAATTTGGAGCGAGCGCGGCGGAGGGACGGAGCGGGTCGGTCGCAGTCCGTGCTTTCACTCGCCTCGGCGGGCCGCTTGTACGTGGCGTCCCGAGTCGACCTCGAGACGTCCCTGCGGCACCCGCTCGCCCCGCCGGCGGGGTCGGAGTCCGTTGACTGCGACTCGTGCCGGATCGATGCGGGCCAGGGGCGGAGGGGCGGAATCGAGCGAGACCGAGTTGGGGGACTGCAGGAGCCCATTCGCCACAGGTCGCATAATCGAGTTCAACCATCGGAACGGAGCGCCAGGAGACGAGGCGGGTCGGGTCGGGCCGGGCCGAGTCTCCGTCGTCCGGCCAGGTCCGGGTTCAGCTCCAGGGCCATCGCGTCTTCCGCCATGTGCTCGAGCACTCGGTTTAGTGGCCTTCGAGCGTCCTCCCCCGCCCGGCCCGTCCGGCTGCTCTGGAGCCGCCCAGGCCTGGCATTCATCGTTACTGTTACGGTTATTTCGACCTCCGTTTCCGGCGCCTCGCTCTCGACTTCGGCGACTGGAGCACGAGAGCGCGGGTGCGGAGCGTGATGGAGTCAGGGCAGACGGGCCAGGGGCTGGAGGCGGAGCACATTCTCGAGCCAAGTCGGGACCAGGGTCGGCCCGGCCCGGCCCGGCCCGGCGCGAGTCGAAGTCCGTGCGAGTCTGGAGCCAAATATTTTTCTGCATTGTTGCCTCCTCATTGTGCGGAGATTGCCGGTGTGTTGGTTGTTGTTGCTGGGGCTCTTGTCATTGTGGGAGTGGAGCTCGTCGTTGTTGTTGTGCCTGTTTAAATTTCCCATCCGACTGGCTGCATGTAAAAGTGAAATATGATTCTGGAATTCAAAAGATTTCCGTTCAGCTTTGTGCTCGTTGTTTTATTTCGTTCGTTTCCAGCTCCGGCTCCGGCTCCGTCTTCAGATGCCCTCGACCTCCCGTTCACCCTACACCCGGGCCCAGGGCTTCCACTGCGAGCAGCTGCCCAGCCCGACGCCCGACGCCCGACGCCAGACGCAGAGGCGTCCGACATGCACCGTCTTCCGCTCCCAGTGCTCCACGTCCGTCCATGTGGCGGACGTGACGCCGCCGCCGCCAAGGTGCGAGAACTCGGCTCGAGCTGGGCCGCCGCTGGTCCACAGACTTCCGCCGGACTCGCGGCTCCGCTGTAGGGCGCCGCGCAGTCGTCGCGGCCGGGCCGTCGCCGGACGTCCTTCGGATCCCCGCTCGCTCTGAGTGCGGGCGAGGGCGAGGGCGGCGGCTGCATCGCATCGCAAGTGGCCTCGGAAATTAAATGCTGATCTTATTCTCGCATTCGCGGCGAATTGTGATCTACGCGAGTGGGCGGAGGGGCGTGGCCATTAAGACGCGCGCCCGCTGCCGTCGAGTCGCGTCTTTGTCTTAAGCCAAATGAATGGCGGGCTTAGGGGCTTCCGAGGGTCGCCGGCGCACGGATGCCATTCGGAAAATTGCTCCAAATAACTTGATCGTCTTGAGCCACAGGCCGAGAGCAGCAGCAACAGCAACAACAGCTTCAGTCCACACACGCCCCGGGGGTGGGGCGGGCCGTAACAGGTTTAAAGCCAGCGGGCGCCCGACGAGCGCCAGGGCTTAACGAGCCCGAGCGAAGGGCGGAGGGCGGCGGTCGGAGGTCGGGGAGCTGGTCGTAAATATTCCGGCGGAGTGCGCGGCCAATTATCGACAGCAAGCTTCGCCGGGCAGCGGGCCCGGGGGCGCAGGGCGGAGCGGCTCCAGCTGCACTCCAGGGCCTCCCCACGCCCCGTCCCCCAGCCGGCGGTGAATCAAGCGGCGAGCGAATCAGCCATGACTGCACTCGGGAGGAGCAGGCGGCGAGCTCGCGTTGCACTCAATTGAGCAGTCAGAGGTCAAAGTCAGAGGGCGGCTGCCGGCAGGAAGGGAGGGGGCGTCGGAGAGGTCGTGCTCGGGAGCGGCGTCGGAAGGAATTGAAAACTCAGCGGAAGCGGACGTGAATTGAAATTCGGAGCCCTCGCCGGGCCAGGTCACGACTCCGCGAATCCGGCGAAGTTTCGCCGCCCAATCGCGACCTGGAGGAAGCAGAATTATGCAAATTAATTTGTTACAAGGGGGCTGGGGGGCGGTCGGTCGGCGGCGTGGACGAGAGGAGCCCAGGGCCAGCAGCTCCCGGCGGGGAGGCCGTCGGGAGCTCAGGAGCAACTTTGAGCATAATCCGGAGTTCATTAAAAAATCATTAAATCTGGAAATGTGGAACATCCCCTGGCCACCCCCAGCGCGGGAGGGCGACGGCCATTTGCCCGAAACGAGAAACGAGAATGAGAATCGATTTCCGCCCGGAGAGGTTGAGCGGGCGCCGGGGGCGGGGAAATAGTTCGCTGACGAAATTCCGTTTAATTAAGTTGGCGCTCGTCGACCCGCCCGGCCCGAAGACCGGGATCGGACGGGGCTGGAGGAGGTCGGGGGCGTGAACGAATACGAAGAAGACATCATTTATTTTAAGCCAGCCCGCGTCCCCGCCGCCGCCCGGCGTGCCATCGACGAACTAGAAGAGTGACCTTCGGACGCTCCACCGACTCGACCGACTCGACCGACTCTCGTGCGACATTCACTCAGCTTCTCGGGGCCCGCGCCCCCCGCACCCCCGCCCGAGTCGTGTCTGCGGCTGCCTGGGTGTGCGTTTGTCCACTTTCTGCGTTCGCTGCTCTAAATTCCTCCCTCGTTCGACTGTCGGCTCCGTTCTGGTTGCTCTCCCTGTATACACCATTGTATTAATGTTGCTGTGGTTGTGGCTGCGGTTGTGCTGTTGTTGTTGGTGTTTTTATTCTCCTCGCCCCGTTGTTGCTGCTGCTGACAGGGGTGCCGTTGTGTTGTTGTGGTGGTCGCATAAGCGAATCCGCAGGATAATGAAGCGAACGAAAATTAGCCGCGGGGCGACACGAGACCGAATGCGAAACCGATGGCCGCGGGCCAAGGAGGGAGACGACGCTGGCGCTGACAACGACGAGGACGAGGACGACGACGTGGACTCCCATTGTTGCTTTATTAAATTGCGGTGTAATTTGCGAATCGAGGGAGCGCGCTTGAGTGGCCGAGGGACGGCCCGCTCCCCGCCCCCCGGGAGCCGGCTCTGGAAGCCCCGGATCGCGCCAGGCGGCGGCGAGGGCAGGGCGCGCACTCGGCTTGCGCAGCCGGGCTGCTCTGAGCAGGCTGCGAGCCAGTCGTCAGACGGCAGGGAAATTCTCGATCGTCGCCTCGAGAACAACAACAGCAACAGCAACAACAGCGAGAACAGCCAGAGCAACATCGAGAAGGAGAAGACAACGACAACGACAAGGACAAGGACAAGGACAACGAGAGAGAGAGCGACAGCGACGGCGACATGTCGAAGGCGAAGAAGAAGAGCATCTACACGGCGCGGAACTCGTTCACGGACCGCGCCCGCCAGGAGGTCGAGGCGTTCGCGGAGCTGCCGGTGCGCGTCCAGGGCCTGGACACGGCGTTGCTGCTGCTCGACTCCGAGGAGGAGGCGGTGCTGATCGGGGTCTTCCAGCACCTGGCGGACTTCGCGCGCAAGCAGGACGAGAACGTGGCCGTGCTGCGCGAGAAGCGCCTGCTCGAGCTGCTGCAGCGGCACGAGTTCTGGATCGAGCACGAGAACCGGGTCGTGCGCCGCTTCGCGCTCTTCCTCGCCACGGTGATCCTCGAGAGCGTCGACGTGCTGCAGGAGCCCGACCCGGAGCGCATGCGGGCCGTGCTGGCGCTGTGCCTGCGCTACTACCTGCGGGAGCAGGACGACTTCTGCCTCGAGTACCTCAGCGTGGTGGTCGACAAGTGCCTGGAGGACCCGCAGGCGGCGCTGGGGGCGGCCCGGGACGCCGAGTACCTCGAGAAGTTCTTCGCGCTGACCGCCGGCACCGACAACCCCGACGTCCTGCTGCACTCGGTGGTCGCCCTGCGGCGCATGATGCTCGTGCAGGACGCGCCCGAGCTGCAGGCGCTGGTGGCCGCGCCCGCCTTCCCCGTGGACCGCCTGCTCTGCGAGCTGACCAACGAGTTCGCCGAGATCCGCAGCGCCGCCCTGAAGGTCGTCCGCCTGCTGGTGGCCGACCCCGGCGACCCGGGGCCGCTCGGGCCGCCGGCGCGCGCCGTCTTCGTGCTGCAGCAGCTCACGCGGCTCCTGTGCGAGGACGCCGCGGCCGAGGGCGCCGCCGAGGTGGTCGAGGTCCTGGCCGCCGCCATGCGCGCCGAGCGCCTCGCGCGGCTCTTCTTCGAGCAGAACCTCTTCGACCGCCTCGTCCACCACCTGGACGCGACCGCCACCTACGAACTGGCCACCAGGTGCCGCGTGCTCGCCGTCCTCGCCGAGGCCGCCCAGCACCCGCCCTTCCTGGCGCGCCTGCAGGCGGCGCGCGCGCCCGACCTCTTCGTCGACTGCCTGCTGGGCAGCGAGTTCTGCCCGGCCACCCACGTGGTCGCCGGCCTCAACCGCCTGACCCGCCACGCCGAGGCCGCCCAGCGCATCGTCGACGCCTACGACCGCGGCGTCGTGGGCCAGCTGCTGGGTGAGTCGAGCCCGTCCGTCCGTCCGTCCGTCTGTCCGTCTGTCTTTCGGGAAGATGCGGCCGAGGTTTATGAGTCTGTTTGCGTTTTCCAGCCATCGTGCAGGACCGGTCGGCGCCCATCAAGACGCGCGAGCAGGCGGCGGACCTGCTCGTGAACCTGCTGCTGTTCGCCTTCCACGCCACGGCCGGCGAGCTGGTCGAGCGCCGCTTCCCCGAACTCCTGGGCGACGTGTTCGCGCAGGGCCTGCCCGAGCTGTCCATCGACCTGGTGCTCTCGCTGCTGAGCCTCGTCGAGAGCCTGGCCCAGAACGCCGACTACCGCCAGCACCTGGGCGCCTCCGCGCACATGGCCCGGCACCTGGCCGTCCTCCTGAAGGTTCGCCGCCGTTCGTCCCACGGTCCGCACCCTTCTCAAGCGACGTCCTCTCCTTGCAGAACTCGTTCGCTGCGGCCGTCGTGGTCAACAACATCTTCCGCTGCCTGTGCACCCTGGTGGACGAGCCGGAGCTGCGCGCCCGGCTGCTGGCGCTCGACGTGGCCGCCTCCATCCGGCGCGGCCTGCGCTCGCTGGCCAACCTGGTGAAGACCTCGGTGACCAACTTCGTGATGCAGACGACGCGCTTCCCCGAGTTCGTGCGCGAGTACGTCGACGCCGGCGTCCTCGAAGTGTGAGCGCGCCCTCGATCCAGCTCCTGCGGGTCCACCCCACTGACCGCTCCCCCTCCCCACAGGCTGATCCTGCACCAGAAGCACTCGTTCTGCGTGCCCACCTGGGGCCCGGCCATCGAGAGCGTCCTGTCGAAGGTGCCCAGCCTGAAGTTCTGCATCCGCCACCAGCTGGGCTTCACCGACTCCACGGCCGGGCAGGAGTTCCTCGTCTCGCAGAAGCGCTTCGAGGACTTCCGCACCTTCCAGAGCATCCTGCGCGAGGAGGTCTCGCCGCTGCACCCCGTGCTCGTGGTCGACTTCGAGCGGCCCGTGGACCCGCCCGACCAGGTCGTCACCGTGCCCAAGGAGTGCCTCTCGCCGCAGGACCTGTGCCCCGAGGGCTGGTGCTACTGCCGGCACCCCGGCGACGACCGGCTGCCGCTCTGCCTGGACCGGCTCCACCGGGCCCTCGAGGTGGGTCCCCGCCGCCCTCCCACTCATCTCTAGGCTGCATCTCACTCTTTCTCTCCCTCTCTCCTATCGCTGCAGGCCGAGGGGCTCGTGGAGAACGCGGCCAAGGTGCAGCGCGCCATCGACTTCGACAACATCGCGCGGCGCGCCCGCGTCGTCGCCGCGGTCGTGGCCGCCGCCCTGGACGAGGGCCTCGCGCCGCTGGACCTGACCGCGGGCGAGGAGTGCGCCCAGGAGGTCGTGCGCTGCCACCTGCGCGCCCTCAACCAGCGGCTGCACTGCAACTTCATCCCCCTGGGCCTGGTGCGCACCGGCTGCCGCTTCGAGCGCGCCGTGCTCTTCAAGGCCCTGGCCGACCAGATCGGGCTGCCCTGCACCCTGCAGCGCAGCGTCGACGGGCGCATCTTCTTCAACGAGCTGCCGCTGCCCGTCGAGCTCGACCAGGACGAGCACTGCGACCGGCGCACGCTGCAGTTCCTGCCGTGGCGCCTGCTGCGCCCCACCCACATCGTCGACCTGCTGCACTCCGTCGGCGACCTCTACCCGCTGCAGAGCCGCCAGGCCCTCCAGTACCTGCGGCTCTGCTGACTCTCCATCTGACTCCCCAGCTGACTCCCATTGATGCGAGCGAGTTTGTGCCTGGGACCACTTGACTCTGACACTTTTGTAACTCTTCCTTCGACATGTCCTGGGAAATGATGGAAACCCGAAATATAGAGTTGCTCCACGAAATATTGTGGGAAACTTCAGCGAAACCGCCCACTGTCCGACTTGCTCGGGAACCGTTCGTGCCCTGGTGCTGGCTAATTGATGGGCTCGCGGCCGTGAGGACGCCAGATCGATGCAAAGGTAAACAAAGCGAGCAGAGCCCGACAGAGCCTCAACAGCGCCCTTAAGAGAGCGCGGCCAACAGAGCTGCGGCGGACAGCGAGAGCGACGGCGACGGCGACTGGAAGCGAGAGCGCGAGCGCGGAGAGCGAGAGAGCGTCGAAAGCTGCGGCCGAAGTCTCCACTGCGAGAGCGCCGTCGGAAGTCGCATGCGAGTGGAAGGCGGCCCGTCGGGCCGGGCGCTGCGGGGCCGGGGTTTGTTTACGCGGCGAATTCGCCGCCTGGAAGCCGACGCCAGCGACGATGCTGACGCTGCGAGCATCGCCGTCGTCAGCTGGAGCTGGCGCTGGCGCTGAGGCCGCAGACGGACCTGGCGATGGCGATGGCGATGGCGCTGCGGACTCGGGCTTAAGTCGTCAAGCGGCGAAGACACTTTGGAGCAGCCGTTGGGCGGTCGGCAGGGAGGCGGGCGTCCGAGCTGTCATCGGCCGGAAGTCCTTGAATTATTAACAATTTTTGTCACATTTTCGCTGCTCAATTAGAAACATAATTAATTTACCACGGGCAGGCGACAACAACAACAACAACAACCACAGCTACAGCCACCGGGCCAGAGCAGCAACGACGACAGACGAGTCCTTGAACTTCACCAGTCGCCGAAAGGAGCCTGGCCGGAGGATGGGGACGGGCGACAGCGGTCCTGACAACGGGAGCCGCCGAGGCGCCGACCCCCCCCCCCCGGCCGGAAGGAGGGCGCTCGGCATAACGAGCGCGAAGGCAAGACATAAAGCGATTTGTTTCCGGGGCGGCCGCGCACCGTCGGCGCACCGCAATCAAATAATGATTAATAGAAACGTGCTCCGCGCACAATGGCCCAGTCCCGGCCCCGGTCCCGGCCCAGCCGAACCAGATCGAGACAGAGACACATTTCATTTCCTCCCGACGAGGTGCGACCCGCGGCCGGGGGCGGCGCAACGTGACGTGACGTGTCGAGGCGAGGCGTTGCGTCACGTCGTGGGGCGCGGGGCGCGGGGCTCCCAGGGAGGGCGCGCGCCTCATTTGCCCGCCCCAGCGTCTCTAATTCGCAGCTAATGATCTCATCTCAAGCGAGCGATGCGGCGCAGGAGGCCGAGCGGGCCGAGAGCCCGCAACGACGCGACCCAACCCATCCTGCCCAGCCCGGCCCAACCCAGGCCTGCCCACCGACCCGCCACGCCCGCCCAGGCGCCGAGCCCGAAACATGTTTTCGTCGGAATTTCGTCCTCGTCCCGGCGGTGCTGGCGGTGCTGGCGTTGTTATCGTTTTTATTATTGTTGTTAGCGCCGTCGTTGTTGCCGTTGTTGCCGTTGTCATCGCTTGGCTGCGAACTTATGTAAATCGAGTCGAGGGTCCGGGCGTGTGTGAGTGTTTGTTATTGTTCCAGGCATTTGAAGCACGTCGCCACACATGCTCACTCCCGCACACACTCACACACTCACACGACCAGACGCCCACACGCCCACACGCCCACAACACGCCGACTCATTCGTACGCGGGGCTTAAATGTAATTTATCAGACACAATTTAGTTGCTCATTGTTTGCAAAAACAAATGCAATCGGCGGGACGGGAGGGGCCCGGCCACAGGCACAGGCACAGGCTGCCCGCCACACACACACACGCAGCCTCCCTCGCCCCCCACACATCGCGATTTGATGAAGTGCGCTAAACAAAACGCGGCGCGGGGCGGGGCGGCAGCATCCCAACGCACACATGACGAGCGCCGCACGGACGGACGGATGGACGGAGGGTCGCCGCCGGACGCACGGACAGGAGGGACCGGAGGGCCGGGCCGGGCCGGGCCGACGAATCCACACGGGCGCAATTTCCATTCCTAACGAGCGGAAATTCGCCTCGTTGTGAGCGAAATTCACTGCTAATTGCGTTTATTGATTAATCGTTATTGTTGCTATTCTTCTTGTTGTTGTTGCGTGTGCGAAGTCGTCCATCGCCGGTGAGTTGTTGTTGTTGTTGTGACTGCGAGCCCTCGATCGCCGCGTCCAGCTGCCGAGGGTCGGCCCTTGTCAGCCAAGTCGGGAGCGACGTCGTCCGCGCTGCCGCTTGAAAATGATGGTCGCCTCGAGGACCTCCTGACCTGCAGCTAATCCAATCTCGCCTCGACCCGGCTCCCGCCGACGCCAAGCGCTGCCCGCTGCTCGCCCAGCCCCCGACGAGCAACTTGAGCCGGAGCCAGAGCCGCAGACGGAGCCGCATCCGGAGGAGGCGACGAGCGCTGTAAGCGGCTTAGCGCTGCTATCGCCTGGACCTCGATAGGAGGATGAGCCTGTGTCGTCGGCGTCGTCGTCGTCGCTGTTGTCGTGGCAGCAGAGGGGCGAACTGGGTTAGCGGCGTCCCGTGGTCCACCCAGGCGACAGGGCGACCCACGGCCGGCCATCTGCCGTCTGCCATCCCTGGCGATGGCGCTGCCCAGCCTCGGCCGCGCTCGCCGTCGTCGTCGACCGGCCGTCGGTGCGGCAGGGAGCGAAAGCGAAGCTGCGATTGACGACGGCTCTCGCCTTGCCCCCTCTGCTCCCCACCCCGCCGCATCGACGCCCGCCCCCTCGATCGATTTCTTCTGCGGCGCAACCCGCCCGGGCGCAGCCGGCGAGGGCAGGAGCGAGTTCATATTTTTGTACTTCGCAAGGACATTCGCCCACCACCCACCAACCACCGCCCGCTCCCCACGGTCGGTCCACATTTTACGGCATCGCCTTTCGCCCCGATTGCGATTGCGATTCCGATTCGGATCCGGATTCCGACTCGGGTCCCCCTCTGACCCTGACGGCGCCGCGTCGTGTGGGCCGAGTGTGCTTTTTATCGCCGCCCGGCCGCCGGCCGCCCGGCACTCGGGGGAGGCTGCGAGAAACTTGCAGACGGTCGGAATCCTTTTCCCGGCACTCGGCTCTCGGCCGCTCTTAACTTTTGACAAATTCGTCGACCGCCTCCCCGCCGGCCCGGCCGGATGTCGGCAAGTGTTGCCGCAAACACGGCCCGCACATGCCAGCCGCTTGTCATAAAAAGGCGGCAGCGCGCCAAATCCGGACCCCGAACCTGGCGCTGAGCTGAGCCGAGCCGGAATCCTCGCAAGTCGGGCCCCTGAGCCGGGAACAGACGAGGGAATGAAATATAAAATTAAAATTTCCGCGCCCCACTCGCTGCGGCGAAGCCCGGCTTCCCTCCGACGTAATGGCGAGTGACAACGGGCGAGGGCGAGGCGAGGTGGCCCTGCCGAAATCAGAGTTCCGGGGATGTGGGCCGCGGTTCCCCCCGGTTCCCCCCAGGACTCGGCCAAGACGCGTCCTCGATACACACGTGGAACACGACGTGGTTGCCGGGGGAGGAGGAAGAGGAGGAGAAGGAGGAGGCAGCGAGCACTCCCTGAAAGGCTTCCCAGCTCTCGACCTCTCGCGCTCTCGAGGGCGCGGCACAGTGGGGCGGAGCGCTGTACTTTCAGGCACAGAGAGGCTGAGCCTTCGGGAGTTCGAAGATGTGTTGCCTGCTCGTCTAAAAGTTGCGAAGACACCTAAGAAGCTGTTGTTGAAGCGTGTTAAACGTAAGTCGAGGAAGAATGCGGAAAACGGTAACAAGACTGACTTCCTCTCGAAGGCATCGCTGCGATGGGAGGTGGAGCATCCGACCTCGCTCCATGTGGTCGTCGAATGGACCTTTGGCGACTGGCCGTGCGTGCCGTGGGCCGCGCTGGCGGTCGGGGTTGCGCTGCGCTTATTATGCAAAGCAGAGCCAGACGCGGGCCGGCCTCGCTGAAGCTCCGTCGACGAGTTGAGCCCCGGATAGACGCAGAGCAGACAGACAGACAGACAGGGAGTGAGGGACCGGGAAGTTCGTTTGATTCCCAACGAGCGCCGCCAAGGATTGCCGGGGATTCCACCTGGATCGGCGCCTTTGAAGCGCCGCTGCCGCTAGGCGAGGGATCTCCAGGGGCACCCGCAGGCGGGGCTCCGTCGGCTCGACTGCGCCAGCGACTGCGGCGATATCGATTTTCGAAGGCGAAGGCGCTCCCCGTGGGGCCCACTGTGCGGCGCGGCTCCGGGGATCCTTGAGTTGGGTCTGAAGTTTCCGAAGACTCTCGTTCGCATGCGGTGCTTCGAAGTGGGGCAGCAGCGGCAACGGCAACGGCAGCAAAACACACAACGACAACGACGACGACGACGACGACCATGTCGACTACACCAAGGACGCGCGGGGAAAAAGTAAATAAATGCGCTTCCTTTCGAATGTATTCCTTGACCTTTCCGGACGGACGGCGCCGCCGTGAACGAACGCATTCCGACACCATTCGAACGGGGCCCGAGAGCCGGAAGCCGGGAAGGTGGGGTGGGCCGCGGACCGACCGAACCGAGGCGGACGGAAGGGAACAAAGCGGAACGGATCGGACCGGAGCGGAACGTGAAGACGTAAATGATGAAAAATGCTAAACACTCGAAAGGATATTCTTTTTATCGCCAGTCGAGCGGGCGGCTGCACCCGCTGCCACTCGCAGACGCGCGGCGGCGGCGCGGCTGTGGGGTGGGGAGCGTGAGTGTGTGCGTGTGTGTGCCAGGGAGCTGCTGACGGTTCCTCGCGGGCGGTGAAAGTGCAAGGATTAGGATTACGAGCACCGACTGAGCGAGCGAGCGAGTGCTGGGCGGTGGGAGGAGAGCGGAGAGAGGGCTCGTGAAGAGCGGGAATAGCTGTAATTTATATAATTTGAGTGGATGATAATGAATTCCGGGACGCTCGAGGCTGCTCGGAAACGAGACCGACTATTTCTTGACACTCCGTCCTTCCTCCGCGACGGCCGCCGCCCGCCGCCCGCCTTGCCGTGGTCGCCGAATCCATTAAATCCCGGCGAAGGACTTGGATCGCTTGGCCCGGGCGCCAGGTGGAGGGGCAGACGCCGGGTTCACCGGGCCCGGCGAAGCCAGTTCAGCAGGCCTTCGCTCCTTCGCCTTCTGCGGCAATTGGTCGCCTCATCAATAATGGAGGCCGCACCACACTTGACCGGACCCCTGCGCAGAGCGGGCTGTCGGGTCGGGCCGAGCCGGGTCGGGGCGGCGGCCTGTCGGACCTCGGGCCGCCGCAGATACGTCAATGTCGGGCGTGACCCCCGACCTCTGCTCTCCCGTTCTCACTCCATCTGGCCCCCCAAAGGGACATCCGTTCGAGCAGCCCCGGCGTCGCAGTCCCGGGTGGAAACGCCTGGGATGCGGCCGGCTGGGCGCCACGGAGCCTCCGCACACGGCAGCCTCTCGGCATTGAGGGCATCCTGCGGCCGGCCGTCGGGTCACGTGGGCGCTCACGTGCGCCGCCTCCGAAGGCGCCTGCAGTTGACAGTCGAGCCGCCCGACCCGCCCCGACCCGACTGCGATTCGAAGCCCAGCTGCCGGGTGGAGGAAGGGGGCAAATGCAAAACGCCCCATGAAAAATGCAACATGCAGCGAACCGCCTCGCACCGCCCAGGCTCCGGGCGGCTCGGCTCGGCTCGGCACGGGTCGGGGTGGCCGGGTTTATTTGTACGTAATGAATAAGGGATGTCTCGTCACGTGGGGCTCGACGAGCTCGCCGTGCGCGCCGAGGACTCGTGGCGGCTCGAGAGCCCTCGGATGGCGCGACATTATGTTTAATTGCGGCGACCCAAGTGGGGGCCGTGGCCGGGGTCCTGCTCGAGCCGCTTAAGTCGTTAAACCCGGCGGCCCGCACGCCCCGCGACCCTGACGGCGTTCGGGGCCCGACTAGGCCAGGTCGCACATGGCTGCGGGTGGGCGCCCACAAGAGACAGCGCTCGCCGGAGCACCTCCTTCTTCTTCTTCTTCTCCTGCCCTCCGCCCGTCCGTCCGTTCGTCCGTGGGCGCCTCACGTGCCTGCAACTGCCCTGCCTAATTGGACAAACAACAACTTTCCCAATTTAGTTTCGATTTCACTTCGCCGCTCGCCCCCGTTGCCGCTTCATTAAACCCGCTCCACCTCCACGCCGTCAACGCCGACGCTGAGGTCGACGCCGACGCCTCCACCGGTTCGTCTTCATCACGGCTGCTGCGTCTCGCCTGGGTCTCCTTTTTCTATTCCTGCTCCGCCTCCGCCTCCGCCGCCGCCGCCGCCTCCGCAGTTGTCGAACTTTTCCGCTCGCTTTGACTTTCGATTGTTGAACACGAACATGTCCTTAGGTGAGAAAGCGTCCTCCCCCCCCCCCCTCCCCCGCGTGCGACTTGATCCGATGGCTCCTTCGCTGCTGCTCCACGGCATTCCGAGTGTTTGCCCTCCTCGCTCCACGTCCTGCTTGTTGCTGTTGCTGTTGCTGTCGCCCTTATCTCCCTGTTGTCGACGCCGTGCGCTGCGGCCGTCGAGTTGTCGTCGTCTGTGGTTAGTTCCGAGTCCTCCAGCTGGTGATGCAAACAAATCGTGGCGCCCCCCCCCCCCCTCTCTCTGTCCCTCGCGACCGGATTTGTCGCTCGCTTTCGTTTTCTTCTCCTCCCTCGCCCCACCTGCCCACGCCGCCCAAGGACGCCGGCCTTTGTGCGGTCGCCTTTGATGTCGGCGGGCGCAGGGACTCGGAGTCTGGCCTTGGCGGAGCGGATCGAGTCGCAGGAGGGCGACTGTGTGTGTGTGTGGAGCCGCTTGCGATTGTGTTAATTCCAGCGGGAGCCGGAGTTCCCACAATTCAACAATTTCGAAGAGCCTGCGCCGCTCCATCGGGTGCCGGCGCCGTCCTGTCGATCTCGCCGGCCTGGACTCGCCCGCCGCCCCATGAGTGTGGGAGCCGTTAAGCCATTGTGATTTTATGCGGAAGTGGCGAAACTTTGACAGCAAACAAACAGGACGCCGCACACACGCTCGCCCTGCACTGAGCGAAAAAGCCGACTGGGGTCGGACGCACGGCGACGTGTCCGATGACAAATAAATCAGTCCCGGAAGCACCGATAAGCCGGAGTCCGGTGGTCCTGCCCCCGAGACAAGTGTCCAGGACAGGCGCTGGTGACGTCAGCCACTCGACGGCCGTCATTAATAACCGAGGATCCATTTGTTATTGAGCCATCGAAAGTCCGAGACGCGCCCGGCCCCGCTGGCCCGTTTCGCTCAGTGTAGCTGCCGGCCGTCGGTCTGGCCCGACTACAGCCCGCCACGGGCTCTGGTGCCGCGCTGTCTTTATTTTCCTCTCGTCCTTGTTTGGATTTAAAATCAAATTTCGCCGGCGGCGTGAGCGGTGGGAGGTGGGGCGCAAGACGTCGCTCATGACTGGGAAACGAAGTTACGCGAATGCATGAATCTCGCCCGAGCAGCCTCGGAGGACACGAATCAGGTGGGCGGGTCCGGCGCTGGGCGGGAGTCGATCAAAGCACGGTCGCCGCAAGAAACTCGTTCCGTCGAGGACGTCGCCGTCTTCGTCGCCATCGTCTCCAGCCTCGAGTGCTCTCGACGAACATGGAGACTGGTCGACTGGTCGACTGGTCGACTTGGCCGAGGACTCGCAAAAACGAAGCCGCCCCACCTGCCAAGGACAGCTCGGCCGACATGGTCAACAAATCCATTACGGGTTGATGAATTGCAACTCGGCCGGGACACGCCCGAGCGACGAGGCGATGAGGCGATGGTTCGTTAGCTCCGGCCAGGACACGGCGCGGCCCTCGACGTGGGAAGCGCCGCGTCATCGGGTCGGCGATTATGAAGTCATCTCCAGTGTTAAGTCGTCCATTGTGCGTCTCCATTGACACTCGGCATGGCTGAATGGCCCGCGGAAGTTCTCCGAAAAGTTAATTACTCGTCCATGCTACTTCAGTGCGAGCCCAGCCGAGCCGCCGCTCCCCCGACATGGAGCGAGGGGTGGCGCGGACGCAGGCTGCACTTTCGGCTCTTAATAACAAAATTCAGTTTGAATTAGGTCGACTGTGGGCGAGGTGGGCCGGGGGGCGGCCGTGGCTCCCACCGCCTCCTCGGTTCCCGCCGCCTATTGCCCTCTCGCTCGATTAACTGTGCTCAGTGCCGGCAGGCGTCGCAGCTGCCCGTCTCCCTGGACGCGAACCGGGTAGGACTGGCGCCCTCTCCCGGCCGCTCGCGGAGGCCTCTGCGCAGGCCCGGCCACCTGACAGCCGCTGTCAGGCGCCTGGCGGTGTCCTCGGGACCTGGCAGTAAACAGAGGTCGAGCCCGGCGCCTTCAGCTGGACTTCCGTCGTCGCGTGGGACCAGGACCTGCCGGAGCCGTGGAAATGAGTCTCGTCTTCGTGGTGCCCGCCGGTGTGCTCTTCCTGGCCATGTGCTCGTCCGCAGGTGAGTCGCGGGGCTCTCGGGCGGCCGGGCTCGGGCTCGGGCTCGGTCGCGCGCCTCTCGGGTAAAAATCAATAACGACTCCGTTCCCGTGCAGCTGGCGGCCAGTCGCTGACCAACGCCATCCACCGCACGCAGGCCGCCACGGAGCGCGTGAACGACCTCTGGTGCTACGAGTGCGACACGATGGAGGTGGGCGAGGCCTGCGTCGACGTCGCCGCGCGCAACACCTCGGCCTTCGTCAAGAAGTGCACCGGCGAGGAGTTCATCTGCATGGCAAGCATCCGGCCACCGGCGACGTCTGACGACGACTGACCGACTCTCTTCCTTGCAGGTCAAGCGCTTCTCGTACACCACCAGCACGGAGAACTCGACCAGCTCGCCCAAGATGTGGTCGCTGGACCGCCGCTGCGCCGTCAACTGCGAGGCGGGCTGCATCGTGATCGGCGAGCGCACGAAGCTCTACGCCTGCACCTCCTGCTGCGAGAAGTCGCTGTGCAACGTCGGCCGCGGAGCGGCGGCTCCCGCGGGCGGCCCCCCGCGCGCCGGGCTGGGCCGCCTCGTCCTCGACGTCGGCCGGGGTCTGGCGCCGCTCCTGCTCGCCGCATATCGCCGCCGCCGGACGTGGTAACGGGCGCCCGTCGACGTGGGCGCATCCGTAGGTTAAGTTCGCGTTTACCCGAGGGCGGGAGGGGTTTCCGAATCTCTGTTTTGCCATTTTCGTAATTCCTAAGTCATTGAACGCAGTTGCCAATTTAAGTCGCCGTAAATTTTATCCAAAATAAATTTACTCTATATTTAATAAAGCTGGCTTCTGATATTTTGATCCCAACGAAACCTCAATATTTTCTAAATTTACTCGTTGATAGCAAAGTGTGGCCAGGAGCAGTTTGGATGTGAAGTTTCGATGTGTCCCAATTTCAGGTTTGGAACATATGTGGAACCAATAAACTTGCTACTTGGAATGAAAAGTACAGTCCGAAAGAAACGTATTCGGAATGAGGTCTATGGGGTAGTGGAACTGAAGTTGCAGCAAATCCTTGTTAGTAGTTTGGAGAATATGCGGAATCTTCTGCGGGGGCGCCTCATGACTGTCAAGCGAAGACAAGCTCCGCTCATCCGTGTGGAAGGTTTGTGTCTTGGAAATCTCCGTTGCGAACAGTTGAAGTTCGAGCGACTGTTTGGAAAGCACTGGAGGTTTTTCGTCTCTAGGGGTCTGGAGGCCGTGCAAATTTGGGCCATATTTGCTGACAGTCGGTGACAGACGGCTGCCACTAGTGAATCTCAGGTTGAAGTCCCGTTTTGGAGTTGCTCGGAGCGCGTCCCGTGGCCCATTTAATCTCCTGTCTGCTGTCATGTTGCACGGCGATTTTTGATGAATGAGCGCCAGGTCCGGGCAGCCGGAGTCGTTCCGGAGTCGCCAAGACGCAACCGTCAGACGCAGTCGATAAATCAGGGCGGCTCCCCAATCATTTGTCACGTGGCTGTCGGTCGCTCGTCGCCCGAGCGTCCCCAGCGCTGCGGTCTGGCGACCCGCTGTCCGTCCGCGGCCCCGTCGCCATCGGCGCTGGCGACGAGTTCCCGGGCCCAACCTCGGAGAGCTTCGACAGCCGACCCCGTCCTCCCGCCCTCCGCCTGGCTAATCAATTTTTCATATCCTGTCCGACAACCTGCCCAGCCGCCGCCCGGCCCGGCGCTTCCGGCCGCCCACCTTCCCGCATGGGCGACTGCGGACTCAAAGGGACGCGCGCCGACTGCGGGGGGCAGGGACCGAAGCCAGCAACAACGGCCAAGAGGCAGCCGGTGGCGGCAACAACAAAGCCAACCGCATCGCAATCACTAACGCCATCTGGACGAACAAGATCAACGAAGCAAATTCCAGAACACTCGAGCGGTCGGCGGGGCGGAGGCGGGGCCCGTTGGCCACTGGCCATGTTTGCGAATTTAATTTGGGACAATATTGAAGTTGATGTCTTAGGCTCCTGGCTCCTGGCTCTCGGCTCCCGGCTCGGATCGAACCCGGACGGCGCTGTTTGGGGATGCAAAACAGGCCGAGAGCAAATGTAAACAACGAGCAGGTGGTGGGCGACGGGGCGGGGCGGCGTCTGCGGTCGCCCCGACTCCTGCCTCCGACGGCCGAGTGCGGTGTCCTGATTCCGAGCAGGAGCCAAGACGAGGACGCGTTGACAGCGGCGGGCCGGAGCCGGGAGTTCGAGAGTTCGAGAGTCGAGGGCGCGTGGGCCGGGTGGGCGGTGGTGGAGCTGCTGGGAGTCGCCCAATCGAACGGAAGGAGATTGGCGGAATTGTTTCGCAGACTGGCGACAGATAGCATCAGGATGCACAGCCGGCCCCGGCCCCGGACCCAGCCAAACGGTCGCACTCCAACGGAAACCCACGCACAGCCACCCTCACATACGCGAGTGCGGGGCAGCGGGGCGGAAAAGGAAACTAATTTAAGAATTTCCAATGGATCACGCAGCAATCGAGGGCCGGCAGATAAGGCGGGTGGATCCAGGGGTGGCGACGGCGATGACGGCGAGACCTCGTCCGTCCGTCCGTCGAGGGTGCTCGAGCGATAAGAGCGCCGTATCGAACGACATTAAGTCAATCGCCCGATGGCTGCGAACGATTCGAATTTTCATTTTCGATTCATTTAAAAATATTCCATCCACTCAATTAGCAGGCCAGACAGGGCGGGCGGGGCGGCGAGGAGGAGGAGGAGGTGGTGGGTGGTGGGTGGTGGGTGGTGGGTGGAGGAGGCCGCCAACCGCCCCCGCTGTCTGCGACTCAAATTGGCTTTGATTGCAAATTAACAATTTTATTTGACGACTCAAAAGGGTCAGCAACACGCACGCACGCCGCACACACACACACACACACACACACAGACGAGCACCCACACATGAGCGCACACACAGACGAGCAGACGCTCGCACGCATGGACACTCGCAGTTAACCGCACCCAGCCAGACGGACGGAGGGACGGACGAGGTTGCATCGGTGCATCGCCCTAAGTGGGCAGAGAGCGAGCGAGAGAGAGAGAGAGGGCAAGACGGGAGAGGGCAGAGGGAGCGGCGAGAGCCAGAACCGAGTGAGTCCGGCGCCCCGAAGAAGCCGCAGAAGAGCCCGACAATCCTCGAAATACTTCGCAGAGATTTTCTGTACCCGTGTGAGTGCCTGCGCTCGTGTGTGTGCCGTGGCCGTGTTTATGATGTGCGAATGGACTGCGACAGGGATTTCGATTCGCAGCTCGTTGCCGTCCAGGTCGGTCCGGCTTTCCGGGCATCCTCCCGTCCTCAGCGCCTGCCCAGAGCCCGCAGCGGCGCATCTCGGTGGCTTCCGCGCCACTGCTGTTGTTGGCCGCGCTATCGGCGCATAAATCGCTTTGACCATTTGTCGCTCGGCCGCTCCAGCCATCTGTCCGTCGTCCGTCCGCCGTCCGTCCGCTGTCCGTCCGCTCTTTAAATGTCTCGTTAGTCATCTGCTCGACCACGGCTCGCCTCGGCCCGCGCCCTCGTCCTGCCTCGGCGCGCATCGCAGTTGACGGAAATTAAAACGTTGTCAGTTGACCTCGCCGCAATCCGACCCCGACCCCGATCCCGAGTCCACCCCTCTCCGCCACCACCAGCCGCCGCCTCCCACGCGGCCATTAAAAGCGGTCCGTCCGATCGCAGTCTGTGCGGAATCGCGGGAAATTGCTCGGTGTTGTTGTTCGGCATGTTGTTAATGCCGTTGTTGTAGCGCTGCCCTCGTGGTTGCTGCTGTTGTTGCATTGAATCACTTTGGCTCTGTTTGTGTTTCTGCGAAATTAGGGAGATTCCAGCCCTCGCTCATTTCAACCCTCGCCCTGGCCCTTGCCCCGGCCCACGACGGCGCCCTCCCCCAGTCGGCCGATCACCCTCACCCTCAGCCAGCGCCAGGGTCAGGGACACACGCCGACTCGACTCCCACATATCGAGGGCCGACCTCGGCCTCGTCCGCCTCCCGAATTTGCATATTCTGCCGCTCCCCTTAGGGGACTTTTGCGGCCGGTGTGCGAGTGGGACGCGGACGGTCGGAGTCGGCCGGAAGGCGGCGAAGTTGAAAGTGTCACCGGCCGCCGGTCCCAGCCTGATCCTTCCGCGGCCTCGCCGGAAATGAGTCAGAAAATTAGCGGGGCCGCGATGTCGGCGGCGGAGGCGGAGGCGCCCGGATCCGGAAGATCTTGCTGTTGATGAAGTGGTTCTTGTCTAGTGGTCGTGGTAGTTGTTGCTATTAATCCTATTATCGTGCCAAGTGTCGCTGAATAAAACATATTCGTCGTTCCTCGCTCGTCGTCCGGAGGGGTTGGGGGCGAGCAAAAAACAATCCAATAAATTAGGCAAACAACGGCGAGCGGAGACGAGGCGGCGATGGGGCGGCGACGGGACGTCGATGGGGCGACGCGCGGCGGTTCAAACAATCAAAGTCGCCGACGGCAGCGACAACAACAAAACAACTGCCAACAACCGCCAACAACCGACCGCCAACCACCACGACGACGACGGCGACGCCGGCAGCAGCAACAACGTCATTACTTTTATTGAAATTGAGTGCAAGCGGGGCTCGTGGGGCGACGGCGGCGGCGAACCGGGGGCCGTCGAGGGGTCGCCGCGTGGCTCGCGCTCGAGCTGGAGCTGGAGCTCACAATGCAAAGTGATTCTTCAGCTCATAAAATTTTATGCGCTGCAATATCGTAAAAATCTGTTCAAAGCCCCGGCCAAAGGGAAGCCGCCAACGACAACCACTGGAACAGAGCAACAACAACGGCGAGGGCGTGGGGCAGGGCGGCCACCGAGGACGGCCACGAGTGGCGGGAACTCCATTAGGCAAGACGAATGTGGCGGGGTCCGCGCTTGGCCCGGAAATCCCCAGACAGCGCGCAGTGGGCGGAGGTTGGGCGGTGGGCGAGGGCGTGGCTCGCACTCAGCGCTCCTGCCGCTCCGACAGCAGTCAAAGTGAATTTTTAGTTTCGTCTTCTCCTTCCTCCCTTCGGTCGTTCCTTCCTTTCTTCGTTCGTTCGTTCGTCGCTACTCCTCAATCCGCCTTCCATGCCGTCTCCCCCTCCTCCGTCCCTGCCCCGACCCCGTCCCGGTGCCGGTTGGTCTTTGAGCTTGATTCGGGCCTGGACCAAACGCACTGGAAGGCCGTGGAAGGAGCGAGCGACGACAGACCTCAAGACGACGAGTTGGGTCGGGGCCTAAATTGGTAAATCCCCAAATTGCGGCTCGTTGCGGTGGCGGGATTAGGGGCGACTGGCGGCGAGCACGGCGAAAGTCAGCCGACACAGAGCGGGAGAGCGGGGGCGGGGCGAGAGGAGGGCGAATACAATTAACTTGAGTCGTGGATAAAAATAATCGGAACGAGGATAAACATTGGATTTGCGTAAGAGGTCCGGATGATTTGGGAGCGAGGCCATCTGCGAGGTCGTCATCTGCCAGCCGCCCACGACCCGCCACCCGCAATCGATGCTGCTGCGCCCTCGCCCACGAGAGGCAGACCCGGGGCCGGCCGCCGTCGGCCGTGATTCGCCGCGGGCCTCGCCGAGGCTCCCGGGAATTCGGGCCGAGCCCCGAGCACTGCACTCGGGCGGTCGCTCGCTTATCTGGAGCGAGAGTTATGGCCAGGAATGTCACAGGTGGCCGCCTTACGGCCGGGCCTCGCATTCAAATTGGCCGAGGACCCGAGTGCGACCGAGGACAAAAAACAGACAGACCAGCAGAGCGGAAGGATGTGGGCCGGAGCAAGTCAGGGAGGAGGCAATAATTCTCGAGAACGAACGGCGTCGCCGGCAATAAAGGATAAATCTCGCCCGGCCGGAGATAAGCGCTGGACGGCCGGGTTGGCGGGCCGGGTCGGGACAGCGTCCGAGCCGCAATTACAACGACGCCGAGCGACCCTGGCCGCACCAGGACAGCGGGCGAGCGCCGAGGCGGGCTCGTCAGGCCGGGTTTTTGCGACCGCGCCATCGGACACCTGTCCAGGGGCCGTCGACTCCCTGCCCCGTCGATCTGCCCCTGCCCGGAGTCTCGGACTCGGGCAGTCTCTTCATTAGAGCGAGCGCCAGGAGCCCGGCCACACTCCAGCGGAGCAGCAGCCATAACAATGGCAATCACGCCGCACCCTCGCCCCGGTCGTGGGCGCTCCTGTGTGCGGCCCAGCTGCGCGTTCCCACGTGCCGCGGAGTCCTCGACCTCGCTCCTTCCTCGCCGGCCCACACAACGTCGGTCGCGGCGGGCTCCGCTCGAGGGGGTGGGGCCGCCGTCCCGTCTTGGGCCCGTCGTGGTGGTTGCTCAGGTGGCCGCGGTCGCACATGAATTTGCATCGCGAATTCAATCGATGCGCGAACCATTCTCTTCGTTCAATAAACCATGACCGACGCCGACGCCGCCGCCCCGCCCTCGGCCCGCGGAGCTCAAAGGGAATGCGTAATCCGTGCTTAGAGGGGCTTTTTCGCCCCGTCATATTGGCGCAGTTAATAATTCACGCCCCATCGGGCCGCCGCCGACGGAAGTTGAAGAGTCACCGTGGGAGCGGGAGCGGGAGGCGCCCACACGCCCGCCAGAGGACGGAACTCGGGCGCACTCGCCAGGCTCGTTTTGCAGACTCAGCACTCGGCGCAGCGGCGGGCACTCGTCAATCTCGAGCCGGGTCCACCCAGTTCGGTGCTGGGACCCCATTTCGAGCCACGCCGAGGCCGGGGCGATTGGTCGAAATCGTGGGTCCTGGGTGGAGGGCAAATCGTGGCTGTGGTGGCGTCGGTTTGACGGAGTGTTAAAAATGAATTTGCGCCCCATCCCATCCCAGCCCAGCCCAGCCCCTGCCCTGCCCTATCAAATCAAAAACCCATCGTCTATTTCGGGAGTTCATCGCTTGAAACTTAGGCCTTACCGATTTCCATGCGCTGCCGGGGGCTTCCCGGAACCAAGAAGGGCGGGGCGAATTAGACTCGGAGTAGGCAAAGTCGGCAAAGTTGGCGGCAATTTGGATGAGCCGGGGGCGGAAAGTCCTGCGACCTGTTATTAGTCCTGCGAACCCTTCTGCCGAGGTAATTCATGCAAATTTCTGGCTTCCGGCCCGGCAACTGGGAGCAGAGGCAGACGCAGAGCCAGGGCCAGAGGCAGAGGCGTCAGTGGAGACTGCGGGCCGAGTCAATTGGGGAGCGGAAGCGAAGTCGAACGGAAATCGAAATAAAATGACAACCGGCTACTTACGCTTCCTGTCAAATTGTCAACCGGCCAGACGTGCGAGGGGCGCGGGCGCGGGTGGCGGACGGACGAGTGACAGGAATTTCATTAAACCGTCCCAAAGCGAAGATCGTGTCCAAGGACGACCGAACTAAAGCCGAGGAGGGGCCGCCGACATTTGTCAGGAATTTGACTGAATCCGCTTCCACACCCAGCGCCCGCCCTCGCCCTTGTCCGGCTGCTTTGAGCAAAGTTTTTGCTCGAACTTTTCCGACTCCGAGCCCAGGGCGGGGTGTGGGGTGCGTGAACGAGAGGGATGCAAAACCTCCGAACGGAACGTTTAAAAAAGATAAAGCGAAATCAGATCCAATCGAATGGCATCGGCGGCAGCGGCGAAACAATTCCAAAGGATTTCGGCACCTCCCCCCTCTGCCCCTCTCCCTCTCGGCACTCCGTTTCATCCTCTGCCTCTCTCTCTGTCTCTCTCTCTCTCTCCCTCTCGCTGTCCGTCCGGGCGCCGCGCGGTCGCGCCGTGATAAACTTTCAAACAATTATTTTCAATTTAAGTTCTGCGGTGCATGAAATTAATTTCTTTGTGTGCGAATGGGATTTTGGCGCCCGGCACACACACACACGCACACACACACTCGCACACACACTCCCATGAGGCCCCACGTCGACGGCTTTTGTTTAAAAATAAAACTCGGCTCGTTCGCGCGCCGCCCCCGCTCGGCCGGGTGCGAAAGCCGGCCTGCCGCGGCGCCCGCGGCCCGGACGGACGCCAATTGGCAGCCATTAGGACGAGCGCCCCGCCCCGGAGCCGCAAATGGCAGGCCTGGAGTCGTGGCCGGGCCCCGGAATCGTTCGGGGCCTCCTCGGACGCGCCTCCCGATGAGTTATGCCCGAGCTGACGCGTCTTGGCCAAGAGTCCGTCGCGCTCTGGCCCCCTTCCCCGCCTCGCCCTCGCCCAGCTCGCGGCCCCCCGGACTCGACAGGCTCGATCTGTCGGCCGGGCAATAAATTAACAGGCGTAGCCACAGCGCTTGGAATTCATGAACTGCCCGATGATCGAGGGCCGGCCGCCCTCGCAGTTCGCCGCGTGTGGATCCTGCGGATCTGGGATTGCGAGCGGACCTCGACGTCGTAATTATTCATTACAGCAGCGGGCAGCCGCATTATCGACAACAACGCCAGGAGCAACAACTACATCGGCGAGAGCAGCGACAACAACGACAACAACAGCAACTACAGGCACATTACGAACGACGAGAGCACCGCAAACAACATCATGCACAACGGCGAAACGACGATGTCAGCCACGCCCGCCCCGCCATCCGTCGGGCCGGGTCCCTCCAGCCCTCGCCCCCGCCCGATGCACTCCACGTATGAGCGCCCGGAACCCACTCGAATTCAATTTCATCCACTCCGAGCTCCACGTCAGCAGCAGAGACGACGCCGAGCAGGAGGGACTCCTTCAGGTGGTGGGCGGGAGGCGGGCCCGGCACCCGGCACTCGGCACCCGGCCGCCCGCGCCCCTTGCAGTCGCCCCGCCGTGCATGAGTGAGTTCCCCCCGGATGCCGGAGCGCCGAAGGAGCAGCGGGGTTGCCACGGCAACAGTTCGTTTATTGCGTAAAATTCGGTACTTGTGCATTTATTCGGTTAGACAGACAAACAGACGGGCGGACGGACGGACGGACGGACGGACGGACGGATGGGCTGGGAAATTGGTGGGTTGCCTGGATAGACAGATGGGTTGGACAGACGAGTGCCTGCCGAACGAGATGAGCCGGGCCGGGCCGGGGCTCGAGTGGCAATATTAAACATTATCCTGTTTTCCAATGCCACGGCCCGCGCCCGGCCCGCCCGCCGCCGTCTCGAGCGCTCTCCATCGGAATAAACACGAAATTTCCTATTAACGCGCCATGGCAACATCGTCCTGCGACACACGAGGCCGTGGGGTTGGAGACGGCAACGAATTGCGAATTGGAGAAAAAGCAACTGCTGCAGCCCGGGCCGGGGCGAAGTCGGCTCCATCACGTCATCCTTCATCTGCCGTCATCCAGCCAGCCAGCCATCCCTCATTCGACACCCGGCACCCGCTTCTCGGACGAGGGGCGCGGGCGCGGGCGACGCCCCAAAGTTTCCTTGCGGCAATTATTTCCCAATTTGCGAACATATTCCGATCCCCGTCGCAACCTCGCCAGCGCTTAATCAAACCGGCGGCGCCGCCACCCGCCCCTCCGGTCGCCCGAATTCCTGCGAAGTTCGATGTGGTTCGAGCGGCTCCGGCCTCTGCCGATCAGGGCTCTGCCAGCCCCGCCGCGTATCCGATGACCTTCCGCGGGCTGAGCCCGGCGCTGTCCGCCGCCTGGCCACTGGCGGACTGCGGACTGGGCCGGCGCGGGCGTCGGGCGAAATGCGAGAAACTCGGTTCGTGTAATTTAAATGATTTCCAAGTTCCGTCTTCAAAGGCGCCCCGCCGCCCGGACCCACATCAAAGGCGGAGGCGAAGGCGAAGACAAGGCCCGAGTCGACGTGGAGAAGAGCTGTGAGAAAATTAAATCGCTTGGCGCCATGCTGTGCGCCCGCCCTCGCCCTCGCGCCGTCCGTCCCGTGGGGCGCGGCCCGGGAGCTGCTCGAGAACTTGACGACAACTTGCGCTTTGTGGCCGAGCGACGCGATGCCAATCGGAGCGAGTTGCAGTTTCCGCTTGTTTTAACTTTGATTCAAATGTCGGCGGCGGGAGCGGGCGCGGGGATTGCAATAAACTTTCCGGCGATGCTGCTCGGAGGCCCCTTGCGCAGTTTATTATTGGCGGGAGCGAAGCAGCGCGCGATTCGAGCTGCTCAAAGACCGACAGCTGCTGCTGCGGCCCCGTGTTGTTGCTGTCGTTGTGCCACGGCTGTTGGTGCAGCTGCAACCCGAGGAGCTGCAACAATAACAACAGCCATAACAACGGCGACTCCTCGTGTTTGTTGAGTGTTCGAGTAATTGTTTTAATAGAAATTGCGAAAAAGTTCATTTAAAGTTCGCGCGCGCGGAATTTTAAAGTTTCGCCCGGAATGCGCGACGTCGTCGGCCCGGGTCCAGAGGGCGCGGGGACTCGGGACGCCGAGACAGAGGGCCGGAAGAGCGACTGCGAACTGATTGTAATTGACTTTTTATTGCATTCTTAGAATTCGTCCGCAGGGACTGCGACGACGACGGCGACGACTCCTCTCCCTGGGAGGTGGGACCGGAAGCAGGAATCTGTCTGAGCAGCTCCGGCCTCTCCCCTGGAAACCCCTCGCCGCCGCGCTTCGTCCCCAGCCCGCCGCCCGGTGCACAGGTTGAACCCGATCCGATCCGATCCGATCCGCTTCGAGAGCCCTCGAGGCGCCCGCCCCCTGCCCAAGTGCGGCGCCCCCGCCTTCGCCACAGCCCGACCGGCGACTGTCACTGCCATGTTTCGCTGCGAATTGAGATGTATTAATAAGTCTCTTGTAACACCCCCTCGCCTCCCCTCCCCTCAGCCGCCGCCTCCCGGCCGGTGGTGTCTGGTGAGGAAATTAATTTCGCACTTGAAGTGCTGTAGATCGGGGTGGCGAGGGCGAGTGGGGCGAGAAGGGGCGAAATTGAGTTTCAACACTTTCTGCGTTGCCGCACATCAAACCGGGATCGCCACCCGTCCCGCCCTCGCCCGTCTTGTGGTCCTGGGCCTCCTCCGCACCCTCCTCCCCATCCTTAACGAGGGCTGCGAACGCGCCTCGGCGTGGTGAATAAAAGTGTTAATATTTCGAGAGGCGGCGGCGGGGGGCGGCGGTTCAGGGCCGTCGTTTTGACTTGATTATGCTAATTATGCGTTGGCAGCGGGTGGGCGAGGGAACTGGGGCCGACTCCATCGCCACCGTCGTCGTCAGCGCCGTCATCGCCGCGCCACATGTCCTTCGGCAGTGCGCGCGAGTCCCAGCGATGGAAATTGAAAAACACTTCGCCGGATCCGGGGCCGGGCCGCTGACAGGACGCGCTGCTCAGTCGGGTGCAGCCTTTGTTCGCCTTGTTCCGCACGTCCGGGGCCGCGAGAGGCAGAGCGAGCGGAGACGAGGCGCAATTATTCCGAATCCAAGGCAGCGAAATTACGGGGACGGCCGGAAGACACAGGGAGGGGGGCGAGCGCAAAAGGGAGCCCGATCTAAGCCGGAAGACGACGATAAATCCACTTCAGGACGAGTCACACGCAACCGCATCCTTGACTGCGTGACGACTGTCCTGCGACCCTCGCCCGGACATGGAAATTGAGCGGGAGCATCTCGGAGCCGGCTTCGAACCAGCCCGACCTGGCTCCTGGCTCCTGGCTGCGGAGGTGGACGCGAAACTGGACCGAGCTCCGACCTCCGACCTGCGGCGACCCGACCACGCCGGGAGCCGAGGCGGATGCGAGCCGGATTCATAACGAGGTGAAAAATTATGCGCCAGTCGGGGCAGCGACAGCAGCAGGGGAGGGGTGGGGGCGTGGCGTGCCGTGGCGTGATGGAAATGTTCCTCCGAAGATGGCGTCAGTCAAAAGTCGCCATCGCCGCAGCGGCTGCGGCAGCGGCAGCGCGGCAACCGACGAGGTACCGACGTTGCACAAGACAGAAAATAAATTGCTTTTCAAGAAGCAGCCCTGGGCAGGGCGGGGCGCGGCGAGGCGGGCCCTCCTTAATCCGAGGCACGCAGCGTTGCATGTGCAGCTCGACGAGGTGCGGAGGTGCCCCGGGTCCGCGCCTCGCCCCCCTCTCGACGCCCGGTCCCGGGCGGTCGCCGCCTTCCTTTTGACACTTTGAAAATGGCGCGCGCTGCTCGGGGTCAGGGCGTGCGTCCTGCGGAGGCTGCCGCGTCACGACCACCACAGCAACGATGGCAACAACAACAAGAACACCAACAACAGCTGCCAGAACAAGACCGAGGCCAGGACCAGGACCAGGACCAACACGATGATTGTTTTACACGCGCATTAAAATGAATGATGAAGCCGGAGCCCGCCTCGGACCCCGGACCCCGGACCCGACACGACCCCACCCGGTCCGACCCGGCGCGGCGGCGTCTCCGGGCCCCACATGCGCGACGACGTGCGGAAGCTGCAGGGGAGCGGGCGGGGCCGGATGGACCGCGGCCAAGGCGCGCGCAACCCTTTTAGGCAAATGAAGTGTGCGAGCGTCCGTCGGCCAAATGGATCGGCGACGAGTGGCTAATAAAATTACGGAAAAACGCATCGCCCGCGTCGTCCGTCTCCTTGCTCCGTTCCGATCCGTTTCGCTTCCCTCATTCCGTGGCTGCCGCCGCCGCCGACTCCTGGCCCGCAGCCGCTGCGACTGGCCTCGAATGCGCAGGCACGCAATTACGCTAAAACGGAAACCCAACGTTGGCCCCTCGGCCCAGCCCCCGTCGCCCCTCCCCGCTCTCTCCTGGGCCCCGACTCGGCCAAATTAAGTTGTTGTAAGCCAGTGGAAATTATGCAAATTGTTTTCGGTTCATGTCGGAGGCGAGCGTTTTATGGCCGTGTGACATGTGAGCCCCTAGAAGCATCTGCCCGCGATCCCTCCCCGACGGGCGCTGGCGCCAGCTCCGTCTCCAAGGCCTTCCTCTGTTCGTGAGCGGCCCAAGTTGTCGGCGCTGTCGCTGCTGCCGCAAACATGTAATTGCATTGCTTTATTTACAACATCGTCACTTTAAACACACGCACGCCCCTCCCCCTCTCACTCACTCACTAACTCACTCACTCACTCACACACACACACTAGAGCACTCGGACAGGAAGTCGCTACAAGCAAAGGGTGTTGAAATTTCGCATGTTTCGTGTCTGGCTCGGCTCCCGGGCTTGGGCCGGCCCCGGCGATGGAGCTGGACCGGGGTCCGCTTCCAGTGGCAGACACGCTTCCTTCCACGCGGCCTTCCAGCGGCCGCGTCGGCGGTTGATTAAGAAATTCAAAAGCCGCCGTCGACGAGGGGGGCCGTGCGTGCGGCTCCGGCGGCGTTTAGTTGCCCTAATTGAACGTATGTAGATGGTTAATTATCGGCGGGATCGTTTTTGTGTCGGGCCCCGCCCGCCGCGCGCCGTCGACACCGCGTCCTTGCGCCGGCCGCCACTGGGGTTCGTGCGGCGGCTGCTCTGCGTGCTTCACCCGATGGCGGGCGACATTCGCGCGGAGCCCCAAATTAAATTGTTCGAGTCGCAACGAGCTGAGAGACTCAAATAACAGCCCTCGGAATCAGCACAAACAACAAATACAACGACTTGCACTCTATCAACAGCTCCATCGACAGCGGCCGAGGCAACGACAGCCCCACACGAGCCGCCGCGATCCCCACATGCCAATTGGACACGTCGTCGTCCTCGTCCTCGTCCCCTTCCCCGTCCCCATCCCCGTCCCTGTCGCATGGAAAGAGCGCAACGTAACGAAACGTAACGAAATTAAGCAATTAACGTCGAGCTCCATCCGGTCCCAGCCCGGCCCCGGTCGGCGTCTACAGTGGCTTGAACATGGAATTAACTTTTTTGAACACTTGTTCTTGCTTTCCAGTCGGGGTGGAAGAATTTCCACGGCACATATTTAGGAGGTTTCTTAAGCTTTCTCTCCAAACAAGTCGTAATTCTAAGCCATTTTCCGACACGGAATACTCGACATAATGACTTGATTAAATGTGATTGTTTGCCAATTTCTCCCAAAAAGAATTTAAATCAAATGTGCTTAGAGGCATAGAAAGCTATGTTTAGTCAGGACATAATTTTGACCGTTCCTTAACTTGTTCCTTTTTGCAATTCTTCTCGCACTCCCACGGCGACTTCCTCCCTCTGTGCGCGACTTGTGCATGTGCTGCACCCACTGTGCGACCAACTCGGGCCAGTGTCGGTCCCTCAGGACGTTGGGCGGCGACGCTTGTCGACGTTCGAAGCGGGATCGGGTTCGCTTCCGGCGCACAGCGCAGTCGGAGTCGATCCCTCGTTGATTGCATCAATTCTAGTTCTCTAGTTTGGGGTTTTCGCGATCTTGGGGTATCATTTCCGATCGTCTCCTGGCCAAAGTCAAAGCCGGAATCAAATGAAACTTTAGGACTACGTAGGGGAGGAGGTGCTCTTTCAAATCTCCAAAAAGATCCTCTCTAGCTTGCCTGGGACGGCTGCAATCACGAACAAAAGTTTGAAAAACTTTAAACCGCTCTACAGGCTAAACTACGGCAGTTAGAGGGGTCAAAGTTGAACAGGACTAATTTTAAAAATTTCGATTTTACTCGCCAGCACTCAGCAAATGTTCCCGAAAATACCTTTAGACTGCTCTACAGGCCAAACGACAATAGCTGAAGCAGCCAAACTATGCAAAATCAACTTTTAATTTTTTGGGGTTTTCGCGATCTTGGGGTATCATTTCCGATCTTCTCCTGGCCAAAGTCAAAGCCGGAATCAAATGAAACTTTAGGACTACGTAGGGGAGGAGGTGCTCTTTCAAATCTCCAAAAAGATCCTCTCTAGCTTGCCTGGGACGGCTGCAATCACGAAAAAAAGTTTGAAAAACTTTAAACCGCTCTACAGGCTAAACTACGGCAGTTAGAGGGGTCAAAGTTGAACAGGACCAATTTTAAAAATTTCGATTTTACTCGCCAGCACTCAGCAAATGTTCCCGAAAATACCTTTAGACTGCTCTACAGGCCAAACGACAATAGCTGGAGCAGCCAAACTATGCAAAATCAACTTTTAATTTTTTGGGGTTTTCGCGATCTTGGGGTATCATTTCCGATCGTCTTCTGGCCAAAGTCAAAGCCGGAATCAAATGAAACTTTAGGACTACGTAGGGGAGGAGGTGCTCTTTCAAATCTCCAAAAAGATCCTCTCTAGCTTGCCTGGGACGGCTGCAACCACGAACAAAAGTTTGAAAAACTTTAAACCACTCTACAGGCTAAACTACGGTAGTTAGAAGGGTCAAAGTTGAACAGGACTAATTTTAAAAATTTCGATTTTACTCGCCAGCACTCAGCAAATGTTCCCGAAAATACCTTTAGACTGCTCTACAGGCCAAACGACAATAGCTGGAGCAGCCAAACTATGCAAAATCAACTTTTAATTTTTTGGGGTTTTCGCGATCTTGGGGTATCATTTCCGATCGTCTCCTGGCCAAAGTCAAAGCCGGAATCAAATGAAACTTTAGGACTACGTAGGGGAGGAGGTGCTCTTTCAAATCTCCAAAAAGATCCTCTCTAGCTTGCCTGGGACGGCTGCAATCACGAACAAAAGTTTGAAAAACTTTAAACCGCTCTACAGGCTAAACTACGGCAGTTAGAAGGGTCAAAGTTGAACAGGACTAATTTTAAAAATTTCGATTTTACTCGCCAGCACTCAGCAAATGTTACCGAAAATACCTTTAGATTGCTCTACAGGCCAAACGACAATAACTGGAGCAGCCAAACTATGCAAAATCAACTTTTAATTTTTTGGGGTTTTCGCGATCTTGGGGTATCATTTCCGATCGTCTCCTGGCCAAAGTCAAAGCCGGAATCAAATGAAACTTTAGGACTACGTAGGGGAGGAGGTGCTCTTTCAAATCTCCAAAAAGATCCTCTCTAGCTTGCCTGGGACGGCTGCAATCACGAAAAAAAGTTTGAAAAACTTTAAACCGCTCTACAGGCTAAACTACGGCAGTTAGAGGGGTCAAAGTTGAACAGGACCAATTTTAAAAATTTCGATTTTACTCGCCAGCACTCAGCAAATGTTCCCGAAAATACCTTTAGACTGCTCTACAGGCCAAACGACAATAGCTGGAGCAGCCAAACTATGCAAAATCAACTTTTAATTTTTTGGGGTTTTCGCGATCTTGGGGTATCATTTCCGATCGTCTCCTGGCCAAAGTCAAAGCCGGAATCAAATGAAACTTTAGGACTACGTAGGGGAGGAGGTGCTCTTTCAAATCTCCAAAAAGATCCTCTCTAGCTTGCCTGGGACGGCTGCAACCACGAACAAAAGTTTGAAAAACTTTAAACCACTCTACAGGCTAAACTACGGCAGTTAGAAGGGTCAAAGTTGAACAGGACTAATTTTACAAATTTCGATTTTACTCGCCAGCACTCAGCAAATGTTCCCGAAAATACCTTTAGACTGCTCTACAGGCCAAACGACAATAGCTGGAGCAGCCAAACTATGCAAAATCAACTTTTAATTTTTTGGGGTTTTCGCGATCTTGGGGTATCATTTCCGATCGTCTCCTGGCCAAAGTCAAAGCCGGAATCAAATGAAACTTTAGGACTACGTAGGGGAGGAGGTGCTCTTTCAAATCTCCAAAAAGATCCTCTCTAGCTTGCCTGGGACGGCTGCAATCACGAACAAAAGTTTGAAAAACTTTAAACCGCTCTACAGGCTAAACTACGGCAGTTAGAAGGGTCAAAGTTGAACAGGACTAATTTTAAAAATTTCGATTTTACTCGCCAGCACTCAGCAAATGTTCCCGAAAATACCTTTAGATTGCTCTACAGGCCAAACGACAATAACTGGAGCAGCCAAACTATGCAAAATCAACTTTTAATTTTTTGGGGTTTTCGCGATCTTGGGGTATCATTTCCGATCGTCTCCTGGCCAAAGTCAAAGCCGGAATCAAATGAAACTTTAGGACTACGTAGGGGAGGAGGTGCTCTTTCAAATCTCCAAAAAGATCCTCTCTAGCTTGCCTGGGACGGCTGCAATCACGAAAAAAAGTTTGAAAAACTTTAAACCGCTCTACAGGCTAAACTACGGCAGTTAGAGGGGTCAAAGTTGAACAGGACCAATTTTAAAAATTTCGATTTTACTCGCCAGCACTCAGCAAATGTTCCCGAAAATACCTTTAGACTGCTCTACAGGCCAAACGACAATAGCTGGAGCAGCCAAACTATGCAAAATCAACTTTTAATTTTTTGGGGTTTTCGCGATCTTGGGGTATCATTTCCGATCGTCTCCTGGCCAAAGTCAAAGCCGGAATCAAATGAAACTTTAGGACTACGTAGGGGAGGAGGTGCTCTTTCAAATCTCCAAAAAGATCCTCTCTAGCTTGCCTGGGACGGCTGCAATCACGAACAAAAGTTTGAAAAACTTTAAACCGCTCTACAGGCTAAACTACGGCAGTTAGAAGGGTCAAAGTTGAACAGGACTAATTTTAAAAATTTCGATTTTACTCGCCAGCACTCAGCAAATGTTCCCGAAAATACCTTTAGACTGCTCTACAGGCCAAACGACAATAGCTGGAGCAGCCAAACTATGCAAAATCAACTTTTAATTTTTTGGGGTTTTCGCGATCTTGGGGTATCATTTCCGATCGTCTCCTGGCCAAAGTCAAAGCCGGAATCAAATGAAACTTTAGGACTACGTAGGGGAGGAGGTGCTCTTTCAAATCTCCAAAAAGATCCTCTCTAGCTTGCCTGGGACGGCTGCAATCACGAAAAAAAATTTGAAAAACTTTAAACCGCTCTACAGGCTAAACTACGGCAGTTAGAGGTGTCAAAGTTGAACAGGACCAATTTTAAAAATTTCGATTTTACTCGCCAGCACTCAGCAAATGTTCCCGAAAATACCTTTAGACTGCTCTACAGACCAAACGACAATAGCTGGAGCAGCCAAACTATGCAAAATCAACTTTTAATTTTTTGGGGTTTTCGCGATCTTGGGGTATCATTTCCGATCGTCTCCTGGCCAAAGTCAAAGCCGGAATCAAATGAAACTTTAGGACTACGTAGGGGAGGAGGTGCTCTTTCAAATCTCCAAAAAGATCCTCTCTAGCTTGCCTGGGACGGCTGCAATCACGAACAAAAGTTTGAAAAACTTTAAACCGCTCTACAGGCTAAACTACGGCAGTTAGAAGGGTCAAAGTTGAACAGGACTAATTTTAAAAATTTCGATTTTACTCGCCAGCACTCAGCAAATGTTCCCGAAAATACCTTTAGACTGCTCTACAGGCCAAACGACAATAGCTGGAGCAGCCAAACTATGCAAAATCAACTTTTAATTTTTTGGGGTTTTCGCGATCTTGGGGTATCATTTCCGATCGTCTCCTGGCCAAAGTCAAAGCCGGAATCAAATGAAACTTTAGGACTACGTAGGGGAGGAGGTGCTCTTTCAAATCTCCAAAAAGATCCTCTCTAGCTTGCCTGGGACGGCTGCAATCACGAACAAAAGTTTGAAAAACTTTAAACCGCTCTACAGGCTAAACTACGGCAGTTAGAAGGGTCAAAGTTGAACAGGACTAATTTTAAAAATTTCGATTTTACTCGCCAGCACTCAGCAAATGTTCCCGAAAATACCTTTAGACTGCTCTACAGGCCAAACGACAATAGCTGGAGCAGCCAAACTATGCAAAATCAACTTTTAATTTTTTGGGGTTTTCGCGATCTTGGGGTATCATTTCCGATCGTCTCCTGGCCAAAGTCAAAGCCGGAATCAAATGAAACTTTAGGACTACGTAGGGGAGGAGGTGCTCTTTCAAATCTCCAAAAAGATCCTCTCTAGCTTGCCTGGGACGGCTGCAACCACGAACAAAAGTTTGAAAAACTTTAAACCACTCTACAGGCTAAACTACGGCAGTTAGAAGGGTCAAAGTTGAACAGGACTAATTTTACAAATTTCGATTTTACTCGCCAGCACTCAGCAAATGTTCCCGAAAATACCTTTAGACTGCTCTACAGGCCAAACGACAATAGCTGGAGCAGCCAAACTATGCAAAATCAACTTTTAATTTTTTGGGGTTTTCGCGATCTTGGGGTATCATTTCCGATCGTCTCCTGGCCAAAGTCAAAGCCGGAATCAAATGAAACTTTAGGACTACGTAGGGGAGGAGGTGCTCTTTCAAATCTCCAAAAAGATCCTCTCTAGCTTGCCTGGGACGGCTGCAATCACGAACAAAAGTTTGAAAAACTTTAAACCGCTCTACAGGCTAAACTACGGCAGTTAGAGGGGTCAAAGTTGAACAGGACTAATTTTAAAAATTTCGATTTTACTCGCCAGCACTCAGCAAATGTTCCCGAAAATACCTTTAGACTGCTCTACAGGCCAAACGACAATAGCTGGAGCAGCCAAACTATGCAAAATCAACTTTTAATTTTTTGGGGTTTTCGCGATCTTGGGGTATCATTTCCGATCGTCTCCTGGCCAAAGTCAAAGCCGGAATCAAATGAAACTTTAGGACTACGTAGGGGAGGAGGTGCTCTTTCAAATCTCCAAAAAGATCCTATCTAGCTTGCCTGGGACGGCTGCAATCACGAAAAAAAGTTTGAAAAACTTTAAACCGCTCTACAGGCTAAACTACGGCAGTTAGAGGGGTCAAAGTTGAACAGGACCAATTTTAAAAATTTCGATTTTACTCGCCAGCACTCAGCAAATGTTCCCGAAAATACCTTTAGACTGCTCTACAGGCCAAACGACAATAGCTGGAGCAGCCAAACTATGCAAAATCAACTTTTAATTTTTTGGGGTTTTCGCGATCTTGGGGTATCATTTCCGATCGTCTCCTGGCCAAAGTCAAAGCCGGAATCAAATGAAACTTTAGGACTACGTAGGGGAGGAGGTGCTCTTTCAAATCTCCAAAAAGATCCTCTCTAGCTTGAAAGAGACTACGTAGGGGAGGAGGTTCTCTTTCAAATCTCCAAAAAGATCCTCTCTAGCTTGCCTGGGACGGCTGCAATCACGAAAAAAAGTTTGAAAAACTTTAAACCGCTCTACAGGCTAAACTACGGCAGTTAGAAGGGTCAAAGTTGAACAGGACTAATTTTAAAAATTTCAATTTTACTCGCCAGCACTCAGCAAATGTTCCCGAAAATACCTTTAGACTGCTCTACAGGCCAAACGACAATAGCTGGAGCAGCCAAACTATGCAAAATCAACTTTTAATTTTTTGGGGTTTTCGCGATCTTGGGGTATCATTTCCGATCGTCTCCTGGCCAAAGTCAAAGCCGGAATCAAATGAAACTTTAGGACTACGTAGGGGAGGAGGTGCTCTTTCAAATCTCCAAAAAGATCCTCTCTAGCTTGCCTGGGACGGCTGCAATCACGAAAAAAAGTTTGAAAAACTTTAAACCGCTCTACAGGCTAAACTACGGCAGTTAGAGGGGTCAAAGTTGAACAGGACCAATTTTAAAAATTTCGATTTTACTCGCCAGCACTCAGCAAATGTTCCCGAAAATACCTTCAGACTGCTCTACAGGCCAAACGACAACAGCTGGAGCAGCAAAACTATGCAAAATCAACTTTTAATTTTTTGGGGTTTTCGCGATCTTGGGGTATCATTTCCGATCGTCTCCTGGCCAAAGTCAAAGCCGGAATCAAATGAAACTTTAGGACTACGTAGGGGAGGAGGTGCTCTTTCAAATCCCCAAAAAGATCCTCTCTAGCTTGCCTGGGACGGCTGCAATCACGAAAAAAAGTTTGAAAAACTTTAAACCGCTCTACAGGCTAAACTACGGCAGTTAGAAGGGTCAAAGTTGAACAGGACTAATTTTAAAAATTTCAATTTTACTCGCCAGCACTCAGCAAATGTTCCCGAAAATACCTTTAGACTGCTCTACAGGCCAAACGACAATAGCTGGAGCAGCCAAACTATGCAAAATCAACTTTTAATTTTTTGGGGTTTTCGCGATCTTGGGGTATCATTTCCGATCGTCTCCTGGCCAAAGTCAAAGCCGGAATCAAATGAAACTTTAGGACTACGTAGGGGAGGAGGTGCTCTTTCAAATCTCCAAAAAGATCCTCTCTAGCTTGCCTGGTACCGCTGCAATCACGAACAAAAGTTTGAAAAACTTTAAACCGCTCTACAGGCTAAACTACGGCAGTTAGAGGTGTCAAAGTTGAACAGGACCAATTTTAAAAATTTCGATTTTACTCGCCAGCACTCAGCAAATGTTACCGAAAATACCTTTAGACTGCTCTACAGGCCAAACGACAATAGCTGGAGCAGCCAAACTATGCAAAATCAACTTTTAATTTTTTGGGGTTTTCGCGATCTTGGGGTATCATTTCCGATCGTCTCCTGGCCAAAGTCAAAGCCGGAATCAAATGAAACTTTAGGACTACGTAGGGGAGGAGGTGCTCTTTCAAATCTCCAAAAAGATCCTCTCTAGCTTGCCTGGGACGGCTGCAATCACGAACAAAAGTTTGAACAACTTTAAACCGCTCTACAGGCTAAACTACGGCAGTTAGAAGGGTCAAAGTTGAACAGGACTAATTTAAAAAATTTCAATTTTACTCGCCAGCACTCAGCAAATGTTCCCGAAAATACCTTTAGACTGCTCTACAGGCCAAACGACAATAGCTGGAGCAGCCAAACTATGCAAAATCAACTTTTAATTTTTTGGGATTTTCGCGATCTTGGGGTATCATTTCCGATCGTCTCCTGGCCAAAGTCAAAGCCGGAATCAAATGAAACTTTAGGACTACGTAGGGGAGGAGGTGCTCTTTCAAATCTCCAAAAAGATCCTCTCTAGCTTGCCTGGGACGGCTGCAATCACGAACAAAAGTTTGAACAACTTTAAACCGCTCTACAGGCTAAACTACGGCAGTTAGAAGGGTCAAAGTTGAACAGGACTAATTTTAAAAATTTCAATTTTACTCGCCAGCACTCAGCAAATGTTCCCGAAAATACCTTTAGACTGCTCTACAGGCCAAACGACAATAGCTGGAGCAGCCAAACTATGCAAAATCAACTTTTAATTTTTTGGGGTTTTCGCGATCTTGGGGTATCATTTCCGATCGTCTCCTGGCCAAAGTCAAAGCCGGAATCAAATGAAACTTTAGGACTACGTAAGGGAGGAGGTGCTCTTTCAAATCTCCAAAAAGATCCTCTCTAGCTTGCCTGGGACGGCTGCAATCACGAAAAAAAGTTTGAAAAACTTTAAACCGCTCTACAGGCTAAACTACGGCAGTTAGAAGGGTCAAAGTTGAACAGGACTAATTTTAAAAATTTCGATTTTACTCGCCAGCACTCAGCAAGTGTTCCCGAAAATACCTTCAGACTGCTCTACAGGCCAAACGACAACAGCTGGAGCAGCCAAACTATGCAAAATCAACTCTTAATTTTTTGGGGTTTTCGCGATCTTGGGGTATCATTTCCGATCGTCTCCTGGCCAAAGTCAAAGCCGGAATCAAATGAAACTTTAGGACTACGTAGGGGAGGAGGTGCTCTTTCAAATCTCCAAAAAGATCCTCTCTAGCTTGCCTGGTACCGCTGCAATCACGAACAAAAGTTTGAAAAACTTTAAACCGCTCTACAGGCTAAACTACGGCAGTTAGAAGGGTCAAAGTTGAACAGGACCAATTTTAAAAATTTCGATTTTACTCGCCAGCACTCAGCAAATGTTCCCCAAAATACCTTTAGACTGCTCTACAGGCCAAACGACAATAGCTGGAGCAGCCAAACTATGCAAAATCAACTTTTAATTTTTTGGGGTTTTCGCGATCTTGGGGTATCATTTCCGATCGTCTCCTGGCCAAAGTCAAAGCCGGAATCAAATGAAACTTTAGGACTACGTAGGGGAGGAGGTGCTCTTTCAAATCTCCAAAAAGATCCTCTCTAGCTTGCCTGGGACGGCTGCAATCACGAACAAAAGTTTGAACAACTTTAAACCGCTCTACAGGCTAAACTACGGCAGTTAGAAGGGTCAAAGTTGAACAGGACTAATTTAAAAAATTTCAATTTTACTCGCCAGCACTCAGCAAATGTTCCCGAAAATACCTTTAGACTGCTCTACAGGCCAAACGACAATAGCTGGAGCAGCCAAACTATGCAAAATCAACTTTTAATTTTTTGGGATTTTCGCGATCTTGGGGTATCATTTCCGATCGTCTCCTGGCCAAAGTCAAAGCCGGAATCAAATGAAACTTTAGGACTACGTAGGGGAGGAGGTGCTCTTTCAAATCTCCAAAAAGATCCTCTCTAGCTTGCCTGGGACGGCTGCAATCACGAACAAAAGTTTGAACAACTTTAAACCGCTCTACAGGCTAAACTACGGCAGTTAGAAGGGTCAAAGTTGAACAGGACTAATTTTAAAAATTTCAATTTTACTCGCCAGCACTCAGCAAATGTTCCCGAAAATACCTTTAGACTGCTCTACAGGCCAAACGACAATAGCTGGAGCAGCCAAACTATGCAAAATCAACTTTTAATTTTTTGGGGTTTTCGCGATCTTGGGGTATCATTTCCGATCGTCTCCTGGCCAAAGTCAAAGCCGGAATCAAATGAAACTTTAGGACTACGTAAGGGAGGAGGTGCTCTTTCAAATCTCCAAAAAGATCCTCTCTAGCTTGCCTGGGACGGCTGCAATCACGAAAAAAAGTTTGAAAAACTTTAAACCGCTCTACAGGCTAAACTACGGCAGTTAGAGGGGTCAAAGTTGAACAGGACCAATTTTAAAAATTTCGATTTTACTCGCCAGCACTCAGCAAATGTTCCCGAAAATACCTTTAGACTGCTCTACAGGCCAAACGACAATAGCTGGAGCAGCCAAACTATGCAAAATCAACTTTTAATTTTTTGGGGTTTTCGCGATCTTGGGGTATCATTTCCGATCGTCTCCTGGCCAAAGTCAAAGCCGGAATCAAATGAAACTTTAGGACTACGTAGGGGAGGAGGTGCTCTTTCAAATCTCCAAAAAGATCCTCTCTAGCTTGCCTGGGACGGCTGCAATCACGAAAAAAAGTTTGAAAAACTTTAAACCGCTCTACAGGCTAAACTACGGCAGTTAGAGGTGTCAAAGTTGAACAGGACCAATTTTAAAAATTTCGATTTTACTCGCCAGCACTCAGCAAATGTTCCCGAAAATACCTTTAGACTGCTCTACAGGCCAAACGACAATAGCTGGAGCAGCCAAACTATGCAAAATCAACTTTTAATTTTTTGGGGTTTTCGCGATCTTGGGGTATCATTTCCGATCGTCTCCTGGCCAAAGTCAAAGCCGGAATCAAATGAAACTTTAGGACTACGTAGGGGAGGAGGTGCTCTTTCAAATCTCCAAAAAGATCCTCTCTAGCTTGCCTGGGACGGCTGCAATCACGAAAAAAAGTTTGAAAAACTTTAAACCGCTCTACAGGCTAAACTACGGCAGTTAGAGGTGTCAAAGTTGAACAGGACCAATTTTAAAAATTTCGATTTTACTCGCCAGCACTCAGCAAATGTTCCCGAAAATACCTTTAGACTGCTCTACAGGCCAAACGACAATAGCTGGAGCAGCCAAACTATGCAAAATCAACTTTTAATTTTTTGGGGTTTTCGCGATCTTGGGGTATCATTTCCGATCGTCTCCTGGCCAAAGTCAAAGCCGGAATCAAATGAAACTTTAGGACTACGTAGGGGAGGAGGTGCTCTTTCAAATCTCCAAAAAGATCCTCTCTAGCTTGCCTGGGACGGCTGCAATCTCGAAAAAAAGTTTGAAAAACTTTAAACCGCTCTACAGGCTAAACTACGGCAGTTAGAGGTGTCAAAGTTGAACAGGACCAATTTTAAAAATTTCGATTTTACTCGCCAGCACTCAGCAAATGTTCCCGAAAATACCTTTAGACTGCTCTACAGGCCAAACGACAATAGCTGGAGCAGCCAAACTATGCAAAATCAACTTTTAATTTCTTGGGGTTTTCGCGATCTTGGGGTATAATTTCCGATCGTCTCCTGGCCAAAGTCAAAGACGGAATCAAATGAAACTTTAGGACTACGTAGGGGAGGAGGTGCTCTTTCAAATCTCCAAAAAGATCCTCTCTAGCTTGCCTGGGACGGCTGCAATCACGAAAAAAAGTTTGAAAAACTTTAAACCGCTCTACAGGCTAAACTACGGCAGTTAGAAGGGTCAAAGTTGAACAGGACCAATTTTAAAAATTTCGATTTTACTCGCCAGCACTCAGCAAATGTTCCCGAAAATACCTTTAGACTGCTCTACAGGCCAAACGACAATAGCTGGAGCAGCCAAACTATGCAAAATCAACTTTTAATTTTTTGGGGTTTTCGCGATCTTGGGGTATCATTTCCGATCGTCTCCTGGCCAAAGTCAAAGCCGGAATCAAATGAAACTTTAGGACTACGTAGGGGAGGAGGTGCTCTTTCAAATCTCCAAAAAGATCCTCTCTAGCTTGCCTGGGACGGCTGCAATCACGAAAAAAAGTTTGAAAAACTTTAAACCGCTCTACAGGCTAAACTACGGCAGTTAGAGGGGTCAAAGTTGAACAGGACCAATTTTAAAAATTTCGATTTTACTCGCCAGCACTCAGCAAATGTTCCCCAAAATACCTTTAGACTGCTCTACAGGCCAAACGACAATAGCTGGAGCAGCCAAACTATGCAAAATCAACTTTTAATTTTTTGGGGTTTTCGCGATCTTGGGGTATCATTTCCGATCGTCTCCTGGCCAAAGTCAAAGCCGGAATCAAATGAAACTTTAGGACTACGTAAGGGAGGAGGTGCTCTTTCAAATCTCCAAAAAGATCCTCTCTAGCTTGCCTGGGACGGCTGCAATCACGAAAAAAAGTTTGAAAAACTTTAAACCGCTCTACAGGCTAAACTACGGCAGTTAGAAGGGTCAAAGTTGAACAGGACTAATTTTAAAAATTTCGATTTTACTCGCCAGCACTCAGCAAATGTTCCCGAAAATACCTTCAGACTGCTCTACAGGCCAAACGACAACAGCTGGAGCAGCCAAACTATGCAAAATCAACTCTTAATTTTTTGGGGTTTTCGCGATCTTGGGGTATCATTTCCGATCGTCTCCTGGCCAAAGTCAAAGCCGGAATCAAATGAAACTTTAGGACTACGTAGGGGAGGAGGTGCTCTTTCAAATCTCCAAAAAGATCCTCTCTAGCTTGCCTGGTACCGCTGCAATCACGAACAAAAGTTTGAAAAACTTTAAACCGCTCTACAGGCTAAACTACGGCAGTTAGAAGGGTCAAAGTTGAACAGGACCAATTTTAAAAATTTCGATTTTACTCGCCAGCACTCAGCAAATGTTCCCCAAAATACCTTTAGACTGCTCTACAGGCCAAACGACAATAGCTGGAGCAGCCAAACTATGCAAAATCAACTTTTAATTTTTTGGGGTTTTCGCGATCTTGGGGTATCATTTCCGATCGTCTCCTGGCCAAAGTCAAAGCCGGAATCAAATGAAACTTTAGGACTACGTAGGGGAGGAGGTGCTCTTTCAAATCTCCAAAAAGATCCTCTCTAGCTTGCCTGGGACGGCTGCAATCACGAACAAAAGTTTGAACAACTTTAAACCGCTCTACAGGCTAAACTACGGCAGTTAGAAGGGTCAAAGTTGAACAGGACTAATTTAAAAAATTTCAATTTTACTCGCCAGCACTCAGCAAATGTTCCCGAAAATACCTTTAGACTGCTCTACAGGCCAAACGACAATAGCTGGAGCAGCCAAACTATGCAAAATCAACTTTTAATTTTTTGGGATTTTCGCGATCTTGGGGTATCATTTCCGATCGTCTCCTGGCCAAAGTCAAAGCCGGAATCAAATGAAACTTTAGGACTACGTAGGGGAGGAGGTGCTCTTTCAAATCTCCAAAAAGATCCTCTCTAGCTTGCCTGGGACGGCTGCAATCACGAACAAAAGTTTGAACAACTTTAAACCGCTCTACAGGCTAAACTACGGCAGTTAGAAGGGTCAAAGTTGAACAGGACTAATTTTAAAAATTTCAATTTTACTCGCCAGCACTCAGCAAATGTTCCCGAAAATACCTTTAGACTGCTCTACAGGCCAAACGACAATAGCTGGAGCAGCCAAACTATGCAAAATCAACTTTTAATTTTTTGGGGTTTTCGCGATCTTGGGGTATCATTTCCGATCGTCTCCTGGCCAAAGTCAAAGCCGGAATCAAATGAAACTTTAGGACTACGTAAGGGAGGAGGTGCTCTTTCAAATCTCCAAAAAGATCCTCTCTAGCTTGCCTGGGACGGCTGCAATCACGAAAAAAAGTTTGAAAAACTTTAAACCGCTCTACAGGCTAAACTACGGCAGTTAGAGGGGTCAAAGTTGAACAGGACCAATTTTAAAAATTTCGATTTTACTCGCCAGCACTCAGCAAATGTTCCCGAAAATACCTTTAGACTGCTCTACAGGCCAAACGACAATAGCTGGAGCAGCCAAACTATGCAAAATCAACTTTTAATTTTTTGGGGTTTTCGCGATCTTGGGGTATCATTTCCGATCGTCTCCTGGCCAAAGTCAAAGCCGGAATCAAATGAAACTTTAGGACTACGTAGGGGAGGAGGTGCTCTTTCAAATCTCCAAAAAGATCCTCTCTAGCTTGCCTGGGACGGCTGCAATCACGAAAAAAAGTTTGAAAAACTTTAAACCGCTCTACAGGCTAAACTACGGCAGTTAGAGGTGTCAAAGTTGAACAGGACCAATTTTAAAAATTTCGATTTTACTCGCCAGCACTCAGCAAATGTTCCCGAAAATACCTTTAGACTGCTCTACAGGCCAAACGACAATAGCTGGAGCAGCCAAACTATGCAAAATCAACTTTTAATTTTTTGGGGTTTTCGCGATCTTGGGGTATCATTTCCGATCGTCTCCTGGCCAAAGTCAAAGCCGGAATCAAATGAAACTTTAGGACTACGTAGGGGAGGAGGTGCTCTTTCAAATCTCCAAAAAGATCCTCTCTAGCTTGCCTGGGACGGCTGCAATCACGAACAAAAGTTTGAAAAACTTTAAACCGCTCTACAGGCTAAACTACGGCAGTTAGAGGTGTCAAAGTTGAACAGGACCAATTTTAAAAATTTCGATTTTACTCGCCAGCACTCAGCAAATGTTCCCGAAAATACCTTTAGACTGCTCTACAGGCCAAACGACAATAGCTGGAGCAGCCAAACTATGCAAAATCAACTTTTAATTTTTTGGGGTTTTCGCGATCTTGGGGTATCATTTCCGATCGTCTCCTGGCCAAAGTCAAAGCCGGAATCAAATGAAACTTTAGGACTACGTAGGGGAGGAGGTGCTCTTTCAAATCTCCAAAAAGATCCTCTCTAGCTTGCCTGGGACGGCTGCAATCTCGAAAAAAAGTTTGAAAAACTTTAAACCGCTCTACAGGCTAAACTACGGCAGTTAGAGGTGTCAAAGTTGAACAGGACCAATTTTAAAAATTTCGATTTTACTCGCCAGCACTCAGCAAATGTTCCCGAAAATACCTTTAGACTGCTCTACAGGCCAAACGACAATAGCTGGAGCAGCCAAACTATGCAAAATCAACTTTTAATTTCTTGGGGTTTTCGCGATCTTGGGGTATAATTTCCGATCGTCTCCTGGCCAAAGTCAAAGCCGGAATCAAATGAAACTTTAGGACTACGTAGGGGAGGAGGTGCTCTTTCAAATCTCCAAAAAGATCCTCTCTAGCTTGCCTGGGACGGCTGCAATCACGAAAAAAAGTTTGAAAAACTTTAAACCGCTCTACAGGCTAAACTACGGCAGTTAGAAGGGTCAAAGTTGAACAGGACCAATTTTAAAAATTTCGATTTTACTCGCCAGCACTCAGCAAATGTTCCCGAAAATACCTTTAGACTGCTCTACAGGCCAAACGACAATAGCTGGAGCAGCCAAACTATGCAAAATCAACTTTTAATTTTTTGGGGTTTTCGCGATCTTGGGGTATCATTTCCGATCGTCTCCTGGCCAAAGTCAAAGCCGGAATCAAATGAAACTTTAGGACTACGTAGGGGAGGAGGTGCTCTTTCAAATCTCCAAAAAGATCCTCTCTAGCTTGCCTGGGACGGCTGCAATCACGAAAAAAAGTTTGAAAAACTTTAAACCGCTCTACAGGCTAAACTACGGCAGTTAGAGGGGTCAAAGTTGAACAGGACCAATTTTAAAAATTTCGATTTTACTCGCCAGCACTCAGCAAATGTTCCCCAAAATACCTTTAGACTGCTCTACAGGCCAAACGACAATAGCTGGAGCAGCCAAACTATGCAAAATCAACTTTTAATTTTTTGGGGTTTTCGCGATCTTGGGGTATCATTTCCGATCGTCTCCTGGCCAAAGTCAAAGCCGGAATCAAATGAAACTTTAGGACTACGTAGGGGAGGAGGTGCTCTTTCAAATCTCCAAAAAGATCCTCTCTAGCTTGCCTGGGACGGCTGCAATCACGAACAAAAGTTTGAAAAACTTTAAACCGCTCTACAGGCTAAACTACGGCAGTTAGAGGGGTCAAAGTTGAACAGGACTAATTTTAAAAATTTCAATTTTACTCGCCAGCACTCAGCAAATGTTCCCGAAAATACCTTCAGACTGCTCTACAGGCCAAACGACAACAGCTGGAGCAGCAAAACTATGCAAAATCAACTTTTAATTTTTTGGGGTTTTCGCGATCTTGGGGTATCATTTCCGATCGTCTCCTGGCCAAAGTCAAAGCCGGAATCAAATGAAACTTTAGGACTACGTAGGGGAGGAGGTGCTCTTTCAAATCCCCAAAAAGATCCTCTCTAGCTTGCCTGGGACGGCTGCAATCACGAAAAAAAGTTTGAAAAACTTTAAACCGCTCTACAGGCTAAACTACGGCAGTTAGAAGGGTCAAAGTTGAACAGGACTAATTTTAAAAATTTCAATTTTACTCGCCAGCACTCAGCAAATGTTCCCGAAAATACCTTTAGACTGCTCTACAGGCCAAACGACAATAGCTGGAGCAGCCAAACTATGCAAAATCAACTTTTAATTTTTTGGGGTTTTCGCGATCTTGGGGTATCATTTCCGATCGTCTCCTGGCCAAAGTCAAAGCCGGAATCAAATGAAACTTTAGGACTACGTAGGGGAGGAGGTGCTCTTTCAAATCTCCAAAAAGATCCTATCTAGCTTGCCTGGGACGGCTGCAATCACGAAAAAAAGTTTGAAAAACTTTAAACCGCTCTACAGGCTAAACTACGGCAGTTAGAGGTGTCAAAGTTGAACAGGACCAATTTTAAAAATTTCGATTTTACTCGCCAGCACTCAGCAAATGTTACCGAAAATACCTTTAGACTGCTCTACAGGCCAAACGACAATAGCTGGAGCAGCCAAACTATGCAAAATCAACTTTTAATTTTTTGGGGTTTTCGCGATCTTGGGGTATCATTTCCGATCGTCTCCTGGCCAAAGTCAAAGCCGGAATCAAATGAAACTTTAGGACTACGTAGGGGAGGAGGTGCTCTTTCAAATCTCCAAAAAGATCCTCTCTAGCTTGCCTGGTACCGCTGCAATCACGAACAAAAGTTTGAAAAACTTTAAACCGCTCTACAGGCTAAACTACGGCAGTTAGAAGGGTCAAAGTTGAACAGGACTAATTTTAAAAATTTCGATTTTACTCGCCAGCACTCAGCAAATGTTCCCGAAAATACCTTTAGACTGCTCTACAGGCCAAACGACAATAGCTGGAGCAGCCAAACTATGCAAAATCAACTTTTAATTTTTTGGGGTTTTCGCGATCTTGGGGTATCATTTCCGATCGTCTCCTGGCCAAAGTCAAAGCCGGAATCAAATGAAACTTTAGGACTACGTAGGGGAGGAGGTGCTCTTTCAAATCTCCAAAAAGATCCTCTCTAGCTTGCCTGGTACCGCTGCAATCACGAACAAAAGTTTGAAAAACTTTAAACCGCTCTACAGGCTAAACTACGGCAGTTAGAAGGGTCAAAGTTGAACAGGACTAATTTTAAAAATTTCGATTTTACTCGCCAGTACTCAGCAAATGTTCCCGAAAATACCTTTAGACTGCTCTTCAAAATCAACTTTTAATTTTTCGGGGTTTTCGCGATCTTGGGGTATCATTTCCGATCGTCTCCTGGCCAAAGTCAAAGCCGGAATCAAATGAAACTTTAGGACTACGTAGGGGAGGAGGTGCTCTTTCAAATCTCCAAAAAGATCCTCTCTAGCTTGCCTGGGATGGCTGCAATCACGAACAAAAGTTTGAAAAACTTTAAACCGCTCTACAGGCTAAACTACGGCAGTTAGAGGGGTAAAAGTTGAACAGGACCAATTTTAAAAATTTCGATTTTACTCGCCAGCACTCAGCAAATGTTCCCAAAATACCTTTATACTGCTCTACAGGCCAAACGACAATAGCTGGAGCAGCCAAACTATGCAAAATCAACTTTTAATTTTTTGGGGTTTTCGCGATCTTGGGGTATCATTTCCGATCGTCTCCTGGCCAAAGTCAAAGCCGGAATCAAATGAAACTTTAGGACTACGTAGGGGAGGAGGTGCTCTTTCAAATCTCCAAAAAGATCCTCTCTAGCTTGCCTGGGACGGCTGCAATCACGAACAAAAGTTTGAAAAACTTTAAAACGCTCTACAGGCTAAACTACGGCAGTTAGAAGGGTCAAAGTTGAACAGGACTAATTTTAAAAATTTCGATTTTACTCGCCAGCACTCAGCAAATGTTCCCGAAAATACCTTTAGACTGCTCTACAGGCCAAACGACAATAGCTGGAGCAGCCAAACTATGCAAAATCAACTTTTCAAAGTCAAAGTTGAAGTCAAAGTTTTTGGGGTTTTCGCGATCTTGGGGTATCATTTCCGATCGTATCCTGGCCAAAGTCAAAACCGGAATCAAATGAAACTTTAGGACTACGTAGGGGAGGAGGTGCTCTTTCAAATCTCCAAAAAGATCCTCTCTAGCTTGCCTGGAACGGCTGCAATCACGAACAACAGTTTGAAAAACTTTAAACCGCTCTACAGGCTAAACTACGGCAGTTAGAAGGGTCAAAGTTGAACAGGACTAATTTTAAAAATTTCGATTTTACTCGCCAGCACTCAGCAAATGTTCCCGAAAATACCTTTAGACTGCTCTACAGGCCAAACGACAATAGCTGGAGCAGCCAAACTATGCAAAATCAACTTTTAATTTTTTGGGGTTTTCGCGATCTTGGGGTATCATTTCCGATCGTCTCCTGGCCAAAGTCAAAGCCGGAATCAAATGAAACTTTAGGACTACGTAGGGGAGGAGGTGCTCTTTCAAATCTCCAAAAAGATCCTCTCTAGCTTGCCTGGGACGGCTGCAATCACGAACAAAAGTTTGAAAAACTTTAAACCGCTCTACAGGCTAAACTACGGCAGTTAGAAGGGTCAAAGTTGAACAGGACTAATTTTAAAAATTTCGATTTTACTCGCCAGCACTCAGCAAATGTTCCCGAAAATACCTTTAGACTGCTCTACAGGCCAAACGACAATAGCTGGAGCAGCCAAACTATGCAAAATCAACTTTAATTTTTTGGGGTTTTCGCGATCTTGGGGTATCATTTCCGATCGTCTCCTGGCCAAAGTCAAAGCCGGAATCAAATGAAACTTTAGGACTACGTAGAGGAGGAGGTGCTCTTTCAAATCTCCAAAAAGATCCTCTCTAGCTTGCCTGGGACGGCTGCAATCACGAACAAAAGCTTGAAAAACTTTAAACCGCTCTACAGGCTAAACTACGGCAGTTAGAAGGGTCAAAGTTGAACAGGACTAATTTTAAAAATTTCGATTTTACTCGCCAGCACTCAGCAAATGTTCCCGAAAATACCTTTAGACTGCTCTACAGGCCAAACGACAATAGCTGGAGCAGCCAAGCTATGCAAAATCAACTTTTAATTTTTTGGGGTTTTCGCGATCTTGGGGTATCATTTCCGATCGTCTCCTGGCCAAAGTCAAAGCCGGAATCAAATGAAACTTTAGGACTACGTAGGGGAGGAGGTGCTCTTTCAAATCTCCAAAAAGATCCTCTCTAGCTTGCCTGGTACCGCTGCAATCACGAACAAAAGTTTGAAAAACTTTAAACCGCTCTACAGGCTAAACTACGGCAGTTAGAAGGGTCAAAGTTGAACAGGACTAATTTTAAAAATTTCGATTTTACTCGCCAGTACTCAGCAAATGTTCCCAAAAATACCTTTAGACTGCTCTTCAAAATCAACTTTTAATTTTTCGGGGTTTTCGCGATCTTGGGGTATCATTTCCGATCGTCTCCTGGCCAAAGTCAAAGCCGGAATCAAATGAAACTTTAGGACTACGTAGGGGAGGAGGTGCTCTTTCAAATCTCCAAAAAGATCCTCTCTAGCTTGCCTGGGACGGCTGCAATCACGAACAAAAGTTTGAAAAACTTTAAACCGCTCTACAGGCTAAACTACGGTAGTTAGAGGGGTGAAAGTTGAACAGGACTAATTTTAAAAATTTTGATTTTACTCGCCAGCAATCAGCAAATATTCCCGAAAATACCTTTAGACTGCTCAACAGGCCAAACGACAATAGCTAGAGCAGCCAAACTATGCAAAATCAACTTTTAATTTTTCGGGGTTTTCGCGATCTTGGGGTATCATTTCCGATCGTCTCCTGGCCAAAGTCAAAGCCGGAATCAAATGAAACTTTAGGACTACGTAGGGGAGGAGGTGCTCATTCAAATCTCCAAAAAGATCCTCTCTAGCTTGCCTGGGATGGCTGCAATCACGAACAAAAGTTTGAAAAACTTTAAACCGCTCTACAGGCTAAACTACGGCAGTTAGAGGGGTCAAAGTTGAACAGGACCAATTTTAAAAATTTCGATTTTACTCGCCAGCACTCAGCAAATGTTCCCAAAATACCTTTATACTGCTCTACAGGCCAAACGACAATAGCTGGAGCAGCCAAACTATGCAAAATCAACTTTTAATTTTTTGGGGTTTTCGCGATCTTGGGGTATCATTTCCGATCGTCTCCTGGCCAAAGTCAAAGCCGGAATCAAATGAAACTTTAGGACTACGTAGGGGAGGAGGTGCTCTTTCAAATCTCCAAAAAGATCCTCTCTAGCTTGCCTGGGACGGCTGCAATCACGAACAAAAGTTTGAAAAACTTTAAACCGCTCTACAGGCTAAACTACGGCAGTTAGAAGGGTCAAAGTTGAACAGGACTAATTTTAAAAATTTCGATTTTACTCGCCAGTACTCAGCAAATGTTCCCGAAAATACCTTTAGACTGCTCTTCAAAATCAACTTTTAATTTTTCGGGGTTTTCGCGATCTTGGGGTATCATTTCCGATCGTCTCCTGGGCAAAGTCAAAGCCGGAATCAAATGAAACTTTAGGACTACGTAGGGGAGGAGGTGCTCTTTCAAATCTCCAAAAAGATCCTCTCTAGCTTGCCTGGGACGGCTGCAATCACGAACAACAGTTTGAAAAACTTTAAACCGCTCTACAGGCTAAACTACGGCAGTTAGAAGGGTCAAAGTTGAACAGGACTAATTTTAAAAATTTCGATTTTACTCGCCAGCACTCAGCAAATGTTCCCGAAAATACCTTTAGACTGCTCTACAGGCCAAACGACAATAGCTGGAGCAGCCAAACTATGCAAAATCAACTTTTAATTTTTTGGGGTTTTCGCGATATTGGGGTATCATTTCCGATCGTCTCCTGGCCAAAGTCAAAGCCGGAATCAAATGAAACTTTAGGACTACGTAGGGGAGGAGGTGCTCTTTCAAATCTCCAAAAAGATCCTCTCTAGCTTGCCTGGGACGGCTGCAATCACGAACAAAAGTTTGAAAAACTTTAAACCGCTCTACAGGCTAAACTACGGCAGTTAGAAGGGTCAAAGTTGAACAGGACTAATTTTAAAAATTTCGATTTTACTCGCCAGCACTCAGCAAATGTTCCCGAAAATACCTTTAGACTGCTCTACAGGCCAAACGACAATAGCTGGAGCAGCCAAACTATGCAAAATCAACTTTTAATTTTTTGGGGTTTTCGCGATCTTGGGGTATCATTTCCGATCGTCTCCTGGCCAAAGTCAAAGCCGGAATCAAATGAAACTTTAGGACTACGTAGGGGAGGAGGTGCTCTTTCAAATCTCCAAAAAGATCCTCTCTAGCTTGCCTGGGACGGCTGCAATCACGAACAACAGTTTGAAAAACTTTAAACCGCTCTACAGGCTAAACTACGGCAGTTAGAAGGGTCAAAGTTGAACAGGACTAATTTTAAAAATTTCGATTTTACTCGCCAGCACTCAGCAAATGTTCCCGAAAATACCTTTAGACTGCTCTACAGGCCAAACGACAATAGCCTGAGCAGCCAAACTATGCAAAATCAACTTTTAATTTTTTGGGGTTTTCGCGATCTTGGGGTATCATTTCCGATCGTCTCCTGGCCAAAGTCAAAGCCGGAATCAAATGAAACTTTAGGACTACGTAGGGGAGGAGGTGCTCTTTCAAATCTCCAAAAAGATCCTCTCTAGCTTGCCTGGTACCGCTGCAATCACGAACAAAAGTTTGAAAAACTTTAAACCGCTCTACAGGCTAAACTACGGCAGTTAGAAGGGTCAAAGTTGAACAGGACTAATTTTAAAAATTTCGATTTTACTCGCCAGTACTCAGCAAATGTTCCCGAAAATACCTTTAGACTGCTCTACAGGCCAAACGACAATAGCTGGAGCAGCCAAACTATGCAAAATCAACTTTTAATTTTTTGGGGTTTTCGCGATCTTGGGGTATCATTTCCGATCGTCTCCTGGCCAAAGTCAAAGCCGGAATCAAATGAAACTTTAGGACTACGTAGGGGAGGAGGTGCTCTTTCAAATCTCCAAAAAGATCCTCTCTAGCTTGCCTGGGACGGCTGCAATCACGAACAAAAGTTTGAAAAACTTTAAACCGCTCTACAGGCTAAACTACGGCAGTTAGAGGGGTCAAAGTTGAACAGGACCAATTTTCAAAATTTCGATTTTACTCGCCAGCACTCAGCAAATGTTCCCCAAAATACCTTTAGACTGCTCTACAGGCCAAACGACAATAGCTGGAGCAGCCAAACTATGCAAAATCAACTTTTAATTTTTTGGGGTTTTCGCGATCTTGGGGTATCATTTCCGATCGTCTCCTGGCCAAAGTCAAAGCCGGAATCAAATGAAACTTTAGGACTACGTAGGGGAGGAGGTGCTCTTTCAAATCTCCAAAAAGATCCTCTCTAGCTTGCCTGGGACGGCTGCAATCACGAACAAAAGTTTGAAAAACTTTAAACCGCTCTACAGGCTAAACTACGGCAGTTAGAAGGGTCAAAGTTGAACAGGACTAATTTTAAAAATTTCGATTTTACTCGCCAGCACTCAGCAAATGTTCCCGAAAATACCTTTAGACTGCTCTACAGGCCAAACGACAATAGCTGGAGCAGCCAAACTATGCAAAATCAACTTTTAATTTTTTGGGGTTTTCGCGATCTTGGGGTATCATTTCCGATCGTATCCTGGCCAAAGTCAAAGCCGGAATCAAATGAAACTTTAGGACTACGTAGGGGAGGAGGTGCTCTTTCAAATCTCCAAAAAGATCCTCTCTAGCTTGCCTGGTACCGCTGCAATCACGAACAAAAGTTTGAAAAACTTTAAACCGCTCTACAGGCTAAACTACGGCAGTTAGAAGGGTCAAAGTTGAACAGGACTAATTTTAAAAATTTCGATTTTACTCGCCAGCACTCAGCAAATGTTCCCCAAAATACCTTTAGACTGCTCTACAGGCCAAACGACAATAGCTGGAGCAGCCAAACTATGCAAAATCAACTTTTAATTTTTTGGGGTTTTCGCGATCTTGGGGTATCATTTCCGATCGTCTCCTGGCCAAAGTCAAAGCCGGAATCAAATGAAACTTTAGGACTACGTAGGGGAGGAGGTGCTCTATCAAATCCACAAAAAGATCCTCTCTAGCTTGCCTGGGACGGCTGCAATCACGAACAAAAGTATGAAAAACTTTAAACCGCTCTACAGGCTAAACTACGGCAGTTAGAGGGGTCAAAGTTGAACAGGACTAATTTTAAAAATTTCGATTTTACTCGCCAGCACTCAGCAAATGTTCCCGTAAATACCTTTAGGCTGCTCTACAGGCCAAACGACAATAGCTAGAGCAGCCAAACTATGCAAAATCAACTTTTAATTTTTTGGGGTTTTCGCGATCTTGGGGTATCATTTCCGATCGTCTCCTGGCCAAAGTCAAAGCCGGAATCAAATGAAACTTTAGGACTACGTAGGGGAGGAGGTGCTCTTTCAAATCTCCAAAAAGATCCTCTCTAGCTTGCCTGCGACGGCTGCAATCACGAACAAAAGTTTGAAAAACTTTAAACCGCTCTACAGGCTAAACTACGGCAGTTAGAGGGGTCAAAGTTGAACAGGACCAATTTTAAAAATTTCGATTTTACTCGCCAGCACTCAGCAAATGTTCCCGAAAATACCTTTAGACTGCTCTACAGGCAAAACGACAATAGCTGGAGCAGCCAAACTATGCAAAATCAACTTTTAATTTTTTGGGGTTTTCGCGATCTTGGGGTATCATTTCCGATCGTCTCCTGGCCAAAGTCAAAGCCGGAATCAAATGAAACTTTAGGACTACGTAGGGGAGGAGGTGCTCTTTCAAATCTCCAAAAAGATCCTCTCTAGCTTGCCTGGGACGGCTGCAATCACGAACAAAAGTTTGAAAAACTTTAAACCGCTCTACAGGCTAAACTACGGCAGTTAGAGGGGTCAAAGTTGAACAGGACCAATTTTAAAAATTTCGATTTTACTCGCCAGCACTCAGCAAATGTTCCCGAAAATACCTTTAGACTGCTCTACAGGCCAAATGACAATAGCTGGAGCAGCCAAACTATGCAAAATCAACTTTTAATTTTTTGGGGTTTTCGCGATCTTGGGGTATCATTTCCGATCGTCTCCTGGCCAAAGTCAAAGCCGGAATCAAATGAAACTTTAGGACTACGTAGGGGAGGAGGTGCTCTTTCAAATCTCCAAAAAGATCCTCTCTAGCTTGCCTGGGACGGCTGCAATCACGAACAAAAGTTTGAAAAACTTTAAACCGCTCTACAGGCTTAACTACGGCAGTTAGAAGGGTCAAAGTTGAACAGGACTAATTTTAAAAATTTCGATTTTACTCGCCAGCACTCAGCAAATGTTCCCGAAAATACCTTTAGACTGCTCTACAGGCCAAACGACAATAGCTGGAGCAGCCAAACTATGCAAAATCAACTTTTAATTTTTTGGGGTTTTCGCGATCTTGGGGTATCATTTCCGATCGTCTCCTGGCCAAAGTCAAAGCCGGAATCAAATGAAACTTTAGGACTACGTAGGGGAGGAGGTGCTCTTTCAAATCTCCAAAAAGATCCTCTCTAGCTTGCCTGGTACCGCTGCAATCACGAACAAAAGTTTGAAAAACTTTAAACCGCTCTACAGGCTAAACTACGGCAGTTAGAAGGGTCAAAGTTGAACAGGACTAATTTTAAAAATTTCGATTTTACTCGCCAGCACTCAGCAAATGTTCCCGAAAATACCTTTAGACTGCTCTACAGGCCAAACGACAATAGCTGGAGCAGCCAAACTATGCAAAATCAACTTTTAATTTTTTGGGGTTTTCGCGATCTTGGGGTATCATTTCCGATCGTCTCCTGGCCAAAGTCAAAGCCGGAATCAAATGAAACTTTAGGACTACGTAGGGGAGGAGGTGCTCTTTCAAATCTCCAAAAAGATCTTCTCTAGCTTGCCTGGGACGGCTGCAATCACGAACAAAAGTTTGAAAAACTTTAAACCGCTCTACAGGCTAAACTACGGCAGTTAGAGGGGTCAAAGTTGAACAGGACCAATTTTAAAAATTTCGATTTTACTCGCCAGCACTCAGCAAATGTTCCCGAAAATACCTTTAGACTGCTCTACAGGCCAAACGACAATAGCTGGAGCAGCCAAACTATGCAAAATCAACTTTTAATTTTTTGGGGTTTTCGCGATCTTGGGGTATCATTTCCGATCGTCTCCTGGCCAAAGTCAAAGCCGGAATCAAATGAAACTTTAGGACTACGTAGGGGAGGAGGTGCTCTTTCAAATCTCCAAAAAGATCCTCTCTAGCTTGCCTGGGACGGCTGCAATCACGAACAACAGTTTGAAAAACTTTAAACCGCTCTACAGGCTAAACTACGGCAGTTAGAAGGGTCAAAGTTGAACAGGACTAATTTTAAACATTTCGATTTTACTCGCCAGCACTCAGCAAATGTTCCCGAAAATACCTTTAGACTGCTCTACAGGCCAAACGACAATAGCTGGAGCAGCCAAACTATGCAAAATCAACTTTTAATTTTTTGGGGTTTTCGCGATCTTGGGGTATCATTTCCGATCGTCTCCTGGCCAAAGTCAAAGCCGGAATCAAATGAAACTTTAGGACTACGTAGGGGAGGAGGTGCTCTTTCAAATCTCCAAAAAGATCCTCTCTAGCTTGCCTGGGACGGCTGCAATCACGAACAAAAGTTTGAAAAACTTTAAACCGCTCTACAGGCTAAACTACGGCAGTTAGAGGGGTCAAAGTTGAACAGGACTAATTTTAAAAATTTCGATTTTACTCGCCAGCACTCAGCAAATTTTCCCGAAAATACCTTTAGACTGCTCAACAGGCCAAACGACAATAGCTAGAGCAGCCAAACTATGCAAAATCAACTTTTAATTTTTTGGGGTTTCCGCGATTTGGGGTATCATTTCCGATCGTCTCCTGGCCAAAGTCAAAGCCGGAATCAAATGAAACTTTAGGACTACGTAGGGGAGGAGGTGCTCTTTCAAATCTCCAAAAAGATCCTCTCTAGCTTGCCTGGGACGGCTGCAATCACGAACAAAAGTTTGAACAACTTTAAACCGCTCTACAGGCTAAACTACGGCAGTTAGAAGGGTCAAAGTTGAACAGGACTAATTTTAAAAATTTCGATTTTACTCGCCAGCACTCAGCAAATGTTCCCGAAAATACCTTTAGACTGCTCTACAGGCCAAACGACAATAGCTAGAGCAGCTAAACTATGCAAAATCAACTTTTAATTTTTTGGGGTTTTCGCGATCTTGGGGTATTATTTCCGATCTGGCCAAAGTCAAAGCCGGAATCAAATGAAACTTTAGGACTACGTAGGGGAGGAGGTGCTCTTTCAAATCTCCAAAAAGATCCACTCTAGCTTGCCTGGTACCGCTGCAATCACGAACAAAAGTTTGAAAAACTTTAAACCGCTCTACAGGCTAAACTACGGCAGTTAGAAGGGTCAAAGTTGAACAGGACTAATTTTAAAAATTTCGATTTTACTCGCCAGCACTCAGCAAATGTTCCCGAAAATACCTTTAGACTGCTCTACAGGCCAAACGACAATAGCTGGAGCAGCCAAACTATGCAAAATCAACTTTTAATTTTTTGGGGTTTTCGCGATCTTGGGGTATCATTTCCGATCGTCTCCTGGCCAAAGTCAAAGCCGGAATCAAATGAAACTTTAGGACTACGTAGGGGAGGAGGTGCTCTTTCAAATCTCCAAAAAGATCCTCTCTAGCTTGCCTGGTACCGCTGCAATCACGAACAAAAGTTTGAAAAACTTTAAACCGCTCTACAGGCTAAACTACGGCAGTTAGAAGGGTCAAAGTTGAACAGGACTAATTTTAAAAATTTCGATTTTACTCGCCAGCACTCAGCAAATGTTCCCGAAAATACCTTTAGACTGCTCTACAGGCCAAACGACAATAGCTGGAGCAGCCAAACTATGCAAATTCAACTTTTAATTTTTTGGGGTTTTCGCGATCTTGGGGTATCATTTCCGATCGTCTCCTGGCCAAAGTCAAAGCCGGAATCAAATGAAACTTTAGGACTACGTAGGGGAGGAGGTGCTCTTTCAAATCTCCAAAAAGATCCACTCTAGCTTGCCTGGTACCGCTGCAATCACGAACAAAAGTTTGAAAAACTTTAAACCGCTCTACAGGCTAAACTACGGCAGTTAGAAGGGTCAAAGTTGAACAGGACTAATTTTAAAAATTTCGATTTTACTCGCCAGCACTCAGCAAATGTTCCCGAAAATACCTTTAGACTGCTCTACAAGGCCAAACGACAATAGCTGGAGCAGCCAAACTATGCAAAATCAACTTTTAATTTTTTGGGGTTTTCGCGATCTTGGGGTATCATTTCCGATCGTCTCCTGGCCAAAGTCAAAGCCGGAATCAAATGAAACTTTAGGACTACGTAGGGGAGGAGGTGCTCTTTCAAATCTCCAAAAAGATCCTCTCTAGCTTGCCTGGGACGGCTGCAATCACGAACAACAGTTTGAAAAACTTTAAACCGCTCTACAGGCTAAACTACGGCAGTTAGAAGGGTCAAAGTTGAACAGGACTAATTTTAAAAATTTCGATTTTACTCGCCAGCACTCAGCAAATGTTCCCGAAAATACCTTTAGACTGCTCTACAGGCCAAACGACAATAGCTGGAGCAGCCAAACTATGCAAAATCAACTTTTAACTTTTTGGGGTTTTCGCGATCTTGGGGTATCATTTCCGATCGTCTCCTGGCCAAAGTCAAAGCCGGAATCAAATGAAACTTTAGGACTACGTAGGGGAGGAGGTGCTCTTTCAAATCTCCAAAAAGATCCTCTCTAGCTTGCCTGGGACGGCTGCAATCACGAACAACAGTTTGAAAAACTTTAAACCGCTCTACAGGCTAAACTACGGCAGTTAGAAGGGTCAAAGTTGAACAGGACTAATTTTAAAAATTTCGATTTTACTCGCCAGCACTCAGCAAATGTTCCCGAAAATACCTTTAGACTGCTCTACAGGCCAAACGACAATAGCTGGAGCAGCCAAACTATGCAAAATCAACTTTTAATTTTTTGGGGTTTTCGCGATCTTGGGGTATCATTTCCGATCGTCTCCTGGCCAAAGTCAAAGCCGGAATCAAATGAAACTTTAGGACTACGTAGGGGAGGAGGTGCTCTTTCAAATCTCCAAAAAGATCCTCTCTAGCTTGCCTGGTACCGCTGCAATCACGAACAAAAGTTTGAAAAACTTTAAACCGCTCTACAGGCTAAACTACGGCAGTTAGAAGGGTCAAAGTTGTACAGGACCAATTTTAAAAATTTCGATTTTACTCGCCAGCACTCAGCAAATGTTCCCGAAAATACCTTTAGACTGCTCTACAGGCCAAACGACAATAGCTGGAGCAGCCAAACTATGCAAAATCAACTTTTAATTTTTTGGGGTTTTCGCGATCTTGGGGTATCATTTCCGATCGTCTCCTGGCCAAAGTCAAAGCCGGAATCAAATGAAACTTTAGGACTACGTAGGGGAGGAGGTGCTCTTTCAAATCTCCAAAAAGATCCTCTCTAGCTTGCCTGGGACGGCTGCAATCACGAACAACAGTTTGAAAAACTTTAAACCGCTCTACAGGCTAAACTACGGCAGTTAGAAGGGTCAAAGTTGAACAGGACTAATTTTAAAAATTTCGATTTTACTCGCCAGCACTCAGCAAATGTTCCCGAAAATACCTTTAGACTGCTCTACAGGCCAAACGACAATAGCTGGAGCAGCCAAACTATGCAAAATCAACTTTTAATTTTTTGGGGTTTTCGCGATCTTGGGGTATCATTTCCGATCGTCTCCTGGCCAAAGTCAAAGCCGGAATCAAATGAAACTTTAGGACTACGTAGGGGAGGAGGTGCTCTTTCAAATCTCCAAAAAGATCCTCTCTAGCTTGCCTGGGACGGCTGCAATCACGAACAACAGTTTGAAAAACTTTAAACCGCTCTACAAGCTAAACTACGGCAGTTAGAAGGGTCAAAGTTGAACAGGACTAATTTTAAAAATTTCGATTTTACTCGCCAGCACTCAGCAAATGTTCCCGAAAATACCTTTAGACTGCTCTACAGGCCAAACGACAATAGCTGGAGCAGCCAAACTATGCAAAATCAACTTTTAATTTTTTGGGGTTTTCGCGATCTTGGGGTATCATTTCCGATCGTCTCCTGGCCAAAGTCAAAGCCGGAATCAAATGAAACTTTAGGACTACGTAGGGGAGGAGGTGCTCTTTCAAATCTCCAAAAAGATCCTCTCTAGCTTGCCTGGGACGGCTGCAATCACGAACAACAGTTTGAAAAACTTTAAACCGCTCTACAGGCTAAACTACGGCAGTTAGAAGGGTCAAAGTTGAACAGGACTAATTTTAAAAATTTCGATTTTACTCGCCAGCACTCAGCAAATGTTCCCGAAAATACCTTTAGACTGCTCTACAGGCCAAACGACAATAGCTGGAGCAGCCAAACTATGCAAAATCAACTTTTAATTTTTTGGGGTTTTCGCGATCTTGGGGTATCATTTCCGATCGTCTCCTGGCCAAAGTCAAAGCCGGAATCAAATGAAACTTTAGGACTACGTAGGGGAGGAGGTGCTCTTTCAAATCTCCAAAAAGATCCTCTCTAGCTTGCCTGCTCCGCTGCAATCACGAACAAAAGTTTGAAAAACTTTAAACCGCTCTACAAGCTAAACTACGGCAGTTAGAAGGGTCAAAGTTGAACAGGACTAATTTTAAAAATTTCGATTTTACTCGCCAGCACTCAGCAAATGTTCCCGAAAATACCTTTAGACTGCTCTACAGGCCAAACGACAATAGCTGGAGCAGCCAAACTATGCAAAATCAACTTTTAATTTTTTGGGGTTTTCGCGATCTTGGGGTATCATTTCCGATCGTCTCCTGGCCAAAGTCAAAGCCGGAATCAAATGAAACTTTAGGACTACGTAGGGGAGGAGGTGCTCTTTCAAATCTCCAAAAAGATCCTCTCTAGCTTGCCTGGGACGGCTGCAATCACGAACAACAGTTTGAAAAACTTTAAACCGCTCTACAGGCTAAACTACGGCAGTTAGAAGGGTCAAAGTTGAACAGGACCAATTTTAAAAATTTCGATTTTACTCGCCAGCACTCAGCAAATGTTCCCGAAAATACCTTTAGACTGCTCTACAGGCCAAACGACAATAGTTGGAGCAGCCAAACTATGCAAAATCAACTTTTAATTTTTTGGGGTTTTCGCGATCTTGGGGTATCATTTCCGATCGTCTCCTGACCAAAGTCAAAGCCGGAATCAAATGAAACTTTAGGACTACGTAGGGGAGGAGGTGCTCTTTCAAATCTCCAAAAAGATCCTCTCTAGCTTGCCTGGGACGGCTGCAATCACGAACAACAGTTTGAAAAACTTTAAACCGCTCTACAGGCTAAACTACGGCAGTTAGAAGGGTCAAAGTTGAACAGGACTAATTTTAAAAATTTCGATTTTACTCGCCAGCACTCAGCAAATGTTCCCGAAAATACCTTTAGACTGCTCTACAGGCCAAACGACAATAGCTGGAGCAGCCAAACTATGCAAAATCAACTTTTAATTTTTTGGGGTTTTCGCGATCTTGGGGTATCATTTCCGATCGTCTCCTGGCCAAAGTCAAAGCCGGAATCAAATGAAACTTTAGGACTACGTAGGGGAGGAGGTGCTCTTTCAAATCTCCAAAAAGATCCTCTCTAGCTTGCCTGCTCCGCTGCAATCACGAACAAAAGTTTGAAAAACTTTAAACCGCTCTACAGGCTAAACTACGGCAGTTAGAAGGGTCAAAGTTGAACAGGACTAATTTTAAAAATTTCGATTTTACTCGCCAGCACTCAGCAAATGTTCCCGAAAATACCTTTAGACTGCTCTACAGGCCAAACGACAATAGCTGGAGCAGCCAAACTATGCAAAATCAACTTTTAACTTTTTGGGGTTTTCGCGATCTTGGGGTATCATTTCCGATCGTCTCCTGGCCAAAGTCAAAGCCGGAATCAAATGAAACTTTAGGACTACGTAGGGGAGGAGGTGCTCTTTCAAATCTCCAAAAAGATCCTCTCTAGCTTGCCTGGGACGGCTGCAATCACGAACAAAAGTTTAAAAAACTTTAAACCGCTCTACAGGCTAAACTACGGCAGTTAGAGGGGTCAAAGTTGAACAGGACCAATTTTAAAAATTTCGATTTTACTCGCCAGCACTCAGCAAATGTTCCCGAAAATACCTTTAGACTGCTCTACAGGCCAATCCACAATAGCTGGAGCAGCCAAACTATGCAAAATCAACTTTTAATTTTTTGGGGTTTTCGCGATCTTGGGGTATCATTTCCGATCGTCTCCTGGCCAAAGTCAAAGCCGGAATCAAATGAAACTTTAGGACTACGTAGGGGAGGAGGTGCTCTTTCAAATCTCCAAAAAGATCCTCTCTAGCTTGCCTGGGACGGCTGCAATCACGAACAACAGTTTGAAAAACTTTAAACCGCTCTACAGGCTAAACTACGGCAGTTAGAAGGGTCAAAGTTGAACAGGACCAATTTTAAAAATTTCGATTTTACTCGCCAGCACTCAGCAAATGTTCCCGAAAATACCTTTAGACTGCTCTACAGGCCAAACGACAATAGCTGGAGCAGCCAAACTATGCAAAATCAACTTTTAATTTTTTGGGGTTTTCGCGATCTTGGGGTATCATTTCCGATCGTCTCCTGGCCAAAGTCAAAGCCGGAATCAAATGAAACTTTAGGACTACGTAGGGGAGGAGGTGCTCTTTCAAATCTCCAAAAAGATCCTCTCTAGCTTGCCTGGGACGGCTGCAATCACGAACAACAGTTTGAAAAACTTTAAACCGCTCTACAGGCTAAACTACGGCAGTTAGAAGGGTAAAAGTTGAACAGGACTAATTTTAAAAATTTCGATTTTACTCGCCAGCACTCAGCAAATGTTCCCGAAAATACCTTTAGACTGCTCTACAGGCCAAACGACAATAGCTGGAGCAGCCAAACTATGCAAAATCAACTTTTAATTTTTTGGGGTTTTCGCGATCTTGGGGTATCATTTCCGATCGTCTCCTGGCCAAAGTCAAAGCCGGAATCAAATGAAACTTTAGGACTACGTAGGGGAGGAGGTGCTCTTTCAAATCTCCAAAAAGATCCTCTCTAGCTTGCCTGGTACCGCTGCAATCACGAACAAAAGTTTGAAAAACTTTAAACCGCTCTACAGGCTAAACTACGGCAGTTAGAAGGGTCAAAGTTGAACAGGACTAATTTTAAAAATTTCGATTTTACTCGCCAGCACTCAGCAAATGTTCCCGAAAATACCTTTAGACTGCTCTACAGGCCAAACGACAATAGCTGGAGCAGCCAAACTATGCAAAATCAACTTTTAATTTTTTGGGGTTTTCGCGATCTTGGGGTATCATTTCCGATCGTCTCCTGGCCAAAGTCAAAGCCGGAATCAAATGAAACTTTAGGACTACGTAGGGGAGGAGGTGCTCTTTCAAATCTCCAAAAAGATCCTCTCTAGCTTGCCTGGGACGGCTGCAATCACGAACAACAGTTTGAAAAACTTTAAACCGCTCTACAGGCTAAACTACGGCAGTTAGAAGGGTCAAAGTTGAACAGGACTAATTTTAAAAATTTCGATTTTACTCGCCAGCACTCAGCAAATGTTCCCGAAAATACCTTTAGACTGCTCTACAGGCCAAACGACAATAGCTGGAGCAGCCAAACTATGCAAAATCAACTTTTAATTTTTTGGGGTTTTCGCGATCTTGGGGTATCATTTCCGATCGTCTCCTGGCCAAAGTCAAAGCCGGAATCAAATGAAACTTTAGGACTACGTAGGGGAGGAGGTGCTCTTTCAAATCTCCAAAAAGATCCTCTCTAGCTTGCCTGGGACGGCTGCAATCACGAACAACAGTTTGAAAAACTTTAAACCGCTCTACAGGCTAAACTACGGCAGTTAGAAGGGTCAAAGTTGAACAGGACTAATTTTAAAAATTTCGATTTTACTCGCCAGCACTCAGCAAATGTTCCCGAAAATACCTTTAGACTGCTCTACAGGCCAAACGACAATAGCTGGAGCAGCCAAACTATGCAAAATCAACTTTTAATTTTTTGGGGTTTTCGCGATCTTGGGGTATCATTTCCGATCGTCTCCTGGCCAAAGTCAAAGCCGGAATCAAATGAAACTTTAGGACTACGTAGGGGAGGAGGTGCTCTTTCAAATCTCCAAAAAGATCCTCTCTAGCTTGCCTGGGACGGCTGCAATCACGAACAACAGTTTGAAAAACTTTAAACCGCTCTACAAGCTAAACTACGGCAGTTAGAAGGGTCAAAGTTGAACAGGACTAATTTTAAAAATTTCGATTTTACTCGCCAGCACTCAGCAAATGTTCCCGAAAATACCTTTAGACTGCTCTACAGGCCAAACGACAATAGCTGGAGCAGCCAAACTATGCAAAATCAACTTTTAATTTTTTGGGGTTTTCGCGATCTTGGGGTATCATTTCCGATCGTCTCCTGGCCAAAGTCAAAGCCGGAATCAAATGAAACTTTAGGATTACGTAGGGGAGGAGGTGCTCTTTCAAATCTCCAAAAAGATCCTCTCTAGCTTGCCTGGGACGGCTGCAATCACGAACAACAGTTTGAAAAACTTTAAACCGCTCTACAGGCTAAACTACGGCAGTTAGAAGGGTCAAAGTTGAACAGGACTAATTTTAAAAATTTCGATTTTACTCGCCAGCACTCAGCAAATGTTCCCGAAAATACCTTTAGACTGCTCTACAGGCCAAACGACAATAGCTGGAGCAGCCAAACTATGCAAATTCAACTTTTAATTTTTTGGGGTTTTCGCGATCTTGGGGTATCATTTCCGATCGTCTCCTGGCCAAAGTCAAAGCCGGAATCAAATGAAACTTTAGGACTACGTAGGGGAGGAGGTGCTCTTTCAAATCTCCAAAAAGATCCTCTCTAGCTTGCCTGGGACGGCTGCAATCACGAACAACAGTTTGAAAAACTTTAAACCGCTCTACAGGCTAAACTACGGCAGTTAGAAGGGTCAAAGTTGAACAGGACTAATTTTAAAAATTTCGATTTTACTCGCCAGCACTCAGCAAATGTTCCCGAAAATACCTTTAGACTGCTCTACAGGCCAAACGACAATAGCTGGAGCAGCCAAACTATGCAAAATCAACTTTTAATTTTTTGGGGTTTTCGCGATCTTGGGGTATCATTTCCGATCGTCTCCTGGCCAAAGTCAAAGCCGGAATCAAATGAAACTTTAGGACTACGTAGGGGAGGAGGTGCTCTTTCAAATCTCCAAAAAGATCCTCTCTAGCTTGCCTGGTACCGCTGCAATCACGAACAAAAGTTTGAAAAACTTTAAACCGCTCTACAGGCTAAACTACGGCAGTTAGAAGGGTCAAAGTTGAACAGGACTAATTTTAAAAATTTCGATTTTACTCGCCAGCACTCAGCAAATGTTCCCGAAAATACCTTTAGACTGCTCTACAGGCCAAACGACAATAGCTGGAGCAGCCAAACTATGCAAAATCAACTTTTAATTTTTTGGGGTTTTCGCGATCTTGGGGTATCATTTCCGATCGTCTCCTGGCCAAAGTCAAAGCCGGAATCAAATGAAACTTTAGGACTACGTAGGGGAGGAGGTGCTCTTTCAAATCTCCAAAAAGATCCTCTCTAGCTTGCCTGGGACGGCTGCAATCACGAACAACAGTTTGAAAAACTTTAAACCGCTCTACAGGCTAAACTACGGCAGTTAGAAGGGTCAAAGTTGAACAGGACTAATTTTAAAAATTTCGATTTTACTCGCCAGCACTCAGCAAATGTTCCCGAAAATACCTTTAGACTGCTCTACAGGCCAAACGACAATAGCTGGAGCAGCCAAACTATGCAAAATCAACTTTTAATTTTTTGGGGTTTTCGCGATCTTCGGGTATCATTTCCGATCGTCTCCTGGCCAAAGTCAAAGCCGGAATCAAATGAAACTTTAGGACTACGTAGGGGAGGAGGTGCTCTTTCAAATCTCCAAAAAGATCCTCTCTAGCTTGCCTGGGACGGCTGCAATCACGAACAACAGTTTGAAAAACTTTAAACCGCTCTACAGGCTAAACTACGGCAGTTAGAGGGGTCAAAGTTGAACAGGACCAATTTTAAAAATTTCGATTTTACTCGCCAGCACTCAGCAAATGTTCCCGAAAATACCTTTAGACTGCTCTACAGGCCAAACGACAATAGCTGGAGCAGCCAAACTATGCAAAATCAACTTTTAATTTTTTGGGGTTTTCGCGATCTTGGGGTATCATTTCCGATCGTCTCCTGGCCAAAGTCAAAGCCGGAATCAAATGAAACTTTAGGACTACGTAGGGGAGGAGGTGCTCTTTCAAATCTCCAAAAAGATCCTCTCTAGCTTGCCTGGGACGGCTGCAATCACGAACAACAGTTTGAAAAACTTTAAACCGCTCTACAGGCTAAACTACGGCAGTTAGAAGGGTAAAAGTTGAACAGGACTAATTTTAAAAATTTCGATTTTACTCGCCAGCACTCAGCAAATGTTCCCGAAAATACCTTTAGACTGCTCTACAGGCCAAACGACAATAGCTGGAGCAGCCAAACTATGCAAAATCAACTTTTAATTTTTTGGGGTTTTCGCGATCTTGGGGTATCATTTCCGATCGTCTCCTGGCCAAAGTCAAAGCCGGAATCAAATGAAACTTTAGGATTACGTAGGGGAGGAGGTGCTCTTTCAAATCTCCAAAAAGATCCTCTCTAGCTTGCCTGGGACGGCTGCAATCACGAACAACAGTTTGAAAAACTTTAAACCGCTCTACAGGCTAAACTACGGCAGTTAGAAGGGTCAAAGTTGAACAGGACTAATTTTAAAAATTTCGATTTTACTCGCCAGCACTCAGCAAATGTTCCCGAAAATACCTTTAGACTGCTCTACAGGCCAAACGACAATAGCTGGAGCAGCCAAACTATGCAAAATCAACTTTTAATTTTTTGGGGTTTTCGCGATCTTGGGGTATCATTTCCGATCGTCTCCTGGCCAAAGTCAAAGCCGGAATCAAATGAAACTTTAGGACTACGTAGGGGAGGAGGTGCTCTTTCAAATCTCCAAAAAGATCCTCTCTAGCTTGCCTGGTACCGCTGCAATCACGAACAAAAGTTTGAAAAACTTTAAACCACTCTACAGGCTAAACTACGGCAGTTAGAAGGGTCAAAGTTGAACAGGACTAATTTTAAAAATTTCGATTTTACTCGCCAGCACTCAGCAAATGTTCCCGAAAATACCTTTAGACTGCTCTACAAGGCCAAACGACAATAGCTGGAGCAGCCAAACTATGCAAAATCAACTTTTAATTTTTTGGGGTTTTCGCGATCTTGGGGTATCATTTCCGATCGTCTCCTGGCCAAAGTCAAAGCCGGAATCAAATGAAACTTTAGGATTACGTAGGGGAGGAGGTGCTCTTTCAAATCTCCAAAAAGATCCTCTCTAGCTTGCCTGGGACGGCTGCAATCACGAACAACAGTTTGAAAAACTTTAAACCGCTCTACAGGCTAAACTACGGCAGTTAGAAGGGTCAAAGTTGAACAGGACTAATTTTAAAAATTTCGATTTTACTCGCCAGCACTCAGCAAATGTTCCCGAAAATACCTTTAGACTGCTCTACAGGCCAAACGACAATAGCTGGAGCAGCCAAACTATGCAAAATCAACTTTTAATTTTTTGGGGTTTTCGCGATCTTGGGGTATCATTTCCGATCGTCTCCTGGCCAAAGTCAAAGCCGGAATCAAATGAAACTTTAGGACTACGTAGGGGAGGAGGTGCTCTTTCAAATCTTCAAAAAGATCCTCTCTAGCTTGCCTGGTACCGCTGCAATCACGAACAAAAGTTTGAAAAACTTTAAACCGCTCTACAGGCTAAACTACGGCAGTTAGAAGGGTCAAAGTTGAACAGGACTAATTTTAAAAATTTCGATTTTACTCGCCAGCACTCAGCAAATGTTCCCGAAAATACCTTTAGACTGCTCTACAGGCCAAACGACAATAGCTGGAGCAGCCAAACTATGCAAAATCAACTTTTAATTTTTTGGGGTTTTCGCGATCTTGGGGTATCATTTCCGATCGTCTCCTGGCCAAAGTCAAAGCCGGAATCAAATGAAACTTTAGGATTACGTAGGGGAGGAGGTGCTCTTTCAAATCTCCAAAAAGATCCTCTCTAGCTTGCCTGGGACGGCTGCAATCACGAACAACAGTTTGAAAAACTTTAAACCGCTCTACAGGCTAAACTACGGCAGTTAGAAGGGTCAAAGTTGAACAGGACTAATTTTAAAAATTTCGATTTTACTCGCCAGCACTCAGCAAATGTTCCCGAAAATACCTTTAGACTGCTCTACAGGCCAAACGACAATAGCTGGAGCAGCCAAACTATGCAAATTCAACTTTTAATTTTTTGGGGTTTTCGCGATCTTGGGGTATCATTTCCGATCGTCTCCTGGCCAAAGTCAAAGCCGGAATCAAATGAACTTTAGGACTACGTAGGGGAGGAGGTGCTCTTTCAAATCTCCAAAAAGATCCTCTCTAGCTTGCCTGGTACCGCTGCAATCACGAACAAAAGTTTGAAAAACTTTAAACCGCTCTACAGGCTAAACTACGGCAGTTAGAAGGGTCAAAGTTGAACAGGACTAATTTTAAAAATTTCGATTTTACTCGCCAGCACTCAGCAAATGTTCCCGAAAATACCTTTAGACTGCTCTACAGGCCAAACGACAATAGCTGGAGCAGCCAAACTATGCAAAATCAACTTTTAATTTTTTGGGGTTTTCGCGATCTTGGGGTATCATTTCCGATCGTCTCCTGGCCAAAGTCAAAGCCGGAATCAAATGAAACTTTAGGACTACGTAGGGGAGGAGGTGCTCTTTCAAATCTCCAAAAAGATCCTCTCTAGCTTGCCTGGGACGGCTGCAATCACGAACAACAGTTTGAAAAACTTTAAACCGCTCTACAAGCTAAACTACGGCAGTTAGAAGGGTCAAAGTTGAACAGGACTAATTTTAAAAATTTCGATTTTACTCGCCAGCACTCAGCAAATGTTCCCGAAAATACCTTTAGACTGCTCTACAGGCCAAACGACAATAGCTGGAGCAGCCAAACTATGCAAAATCAACTTTTAATTTTTTGGGGTTTTCGCGATCTTGGGGTATCATTTCCGATCGTCTCCTGGCCAAAGTCAAAGCCGGAATCAAATGAAACTTTAGGACTACGTAGGGGAGGAGGTGCTCTTTCAAATCTCCAAAAAGATCCTCTCTAGCTTGCCTGGTACCGCTGCAATCACGAACAAAAGTTTGAAAAACTTTAAACCGCTCTACAGGCTAAACTACGGCAGTTAGAAGGGTCAAAGTTGAACAGGACTAATTTTAAAAATTTCGATTTTACTCGCCAGCACTCAGCAAATGTTCCCGAAAATACCTTTAGACTGCTCTACAGGCCAAACGACAATAGCTGGAGCAGCCAAACTATGCAAAATCAACTTTTAATTTTTTGGGGTTTTCGCGATCTTGGGGTATCATTTCCGATCGTCTCCTGGCCAAAGTCAAAGCCGGAATCAAATGAAACTTTAGGACTACGTAGGGGAGGAGGTGCTCTTTCAAATCTCCAAAAAGATCCTCTCTAGCTTGCCTGGGACGGCTGCAATCACGAACAACAGTTTGAAAAACTTTAAACCGCTCTACAGGCTAAACTACGGCAGTTAGAAGGGTCAAAGTTGAACAGGACTAATTTTAAAAATTTCGATTTTACTCGCCAGCACTCAGCAAATGTTCCCGAAAATACCTTTAGACTGCTCTACAGGCCAAACGACAATAGCTGGAGCAGCCAAACTATGCAAAATCAACTTTTAATTTTTTGGGGTTTTCGCGATCTTGGGGTATCATTTCCGATCGTCTCCTGGCCAAAGTCAAAGCCGGAATCAAATGAAACTTTAGGACTACGTAGGGGAGGAGGTGCTCTTTCAAATCTACAAAAAGATCCTCTCTAGCTTGCATGGGACGGCTGCAATCACGAACAACAGTTTGAAAAACTTTAAACCGCTCTACAGGCTAAACTACGGCAGTTAGAAGGGTCAAAGTTGAACAGGACTAATTTTAAAAATTTCGATTTTACTCGCCAGCACTCAGCAAATGTTCCCGAAAATACCTTTAGACTGCTCTACAGGCCAAACGACAATAGCTGGAGCAGCAAAACTATGCAAAATCAACTTTTAATTTTTTGGGGTTTTCGCGATCTTGGGGTATCATTTCCGATCGTCTCCTGGCCAATGTCAAAGCCGGAATCAAATGAAACTTTAGGACTACGTAGGGGAGGAGGTGCTCTTTCAAATCTCCAAAAAGATCCTCTCTAGCTTGCCTGGGACGGCTGCAATCACGAACAACAGTTTGAAAAACTTTAAACCGCTCTACAGGCTAAACTACGGCAGTTAGAAGGGTCAAAGTTGAACAGGACTAATTTTAAAAATTTCGATTTTACTCGCCAGCACTCAGCAAATGTTCCCGAAAATACCTTTAGACTGCTCTACAGGCCAAACGACAATAGCTGGAGCAGCCAAACTATGCAAAATCAACTTTTAATTTTTTGGGGTTTTCGCGATCTTGGGGTATCATTTCCGATCGTCTCCTGGCCAAAGTCAAAGCCGGAATCAAATGAAACTTTAGGACTACGTAGGGGAGGAGGTGCTCTTTCAAATCTCCAAAAAGATCCTCTCTAGCTTGCCTGGGACGGCTGCAATCACGAACAACAGTTTCAAAAACTTTAAACCGCTCTACAGGCTAAACTACGGCAGTTAGAAGGGTCAAAGTTGAACAGGACTAATTTTAAAAATTTCGATTTTACTCGCCAGCACTCAGCAAATGTTCCCGAAAATACCTTTAGACTGCTCTACAGGCCAAACGACAATAGCTGGAGCAGCCAAACTATGCAAATTCAACTTTTAATTTTTTGGGGTTTTCGCGATCTTGGGGTATCATTTCCGATCGTCTCCTGGCCAAAGTCAAAGCCGGAATCAAATGAAACTTTAGGACTACGTAGGGGAGGAGGTGCTCTTTCAAATCTCCAAAAAGATCCTCTCTAGCTTGCCTGGTACCGCTGCAATGAACAAAAGTTTGAAAAACTTTAAACCGCTCTACAGGCTAAACTACGGCAGTTAGAAGGGTCAAAGTTGAACAGGACTAATTTTAAAAATTTCGATTTTACTCGCCAGCACTCAGCAAATGTTCCCGAAAATACCTTTAGACTGCTCTACAGGCCAAACGACAATAGCTGGAGCAGCCAAACTATGCAAAATCAACTTTTAATTTTTTGGGGTTTTCGCGATCTTGGGGTATCATTTCCGATCGTCTCCTGGCCAAAGTCAAAGCCGGAATCAAATGAAACTTTAGGACTACGTAGGGGAGGAGGTGCTCTTTCAAATCTCCAAAAAGATCCTCTCTAGCTTGCCTGGGACGGCTGCAATCACGAACAACAGTTTGAAAAACTTTAAACCGCTCTACAAGCTAAACTACGGCAGTTAGAAGGGTCAAAGTTGAACAGGACTAATTTTAAAAATTTCGATTTTACTCGCCAGCACTCAGCAAATGTTCCCGAAAATACCTTTAGACTGCTCTACAGGCCAAACGACAATAGCTGGAGCAGCCAAACTATGCAAAATCAACTTTTAATTTTTTGGGGTTTTCGCGATCTTGGGGTATCATTTCCGATCGTCTCCTGGCCAAAGTCAAAGCCGGAATCAAATGAAACTTTAGGACTACGTAGGGGAGGAGGTTCTCTTTCAAATCTCCAAAAAGATCCTCTCTAGCTTGCCTGGGACGGCTGCAATCACGAACAACAGTTTGAAAAACTTTAAACCGCTCTACAGGCTAAACTACGGCAGTTAGAAGGGTCAAAGTTGAACAGGACCAATTTTAAAAATTTCGATTTTACTCGCCAGCACTCAGCAAATGTTCCCGAAAATACCTTTAGACTGCTCTACAGGCCAAACGACAATAGCTGGAGCAGCCAAACTATGCAAAATCAACTTTTAATTTTTTGGGGTTTTCGCGATCTTGGGGTATCATTTCCGATCGTCTCCTGGCCAAAGTCAAAGCCGGAATCAAATGAAACTTTAGGACTACGTAGGGGAGGAGGTGCTCTTTCAAATCTCCAAAAAGATCCTCTCTAGCTTGCCTGGGACGGCTGCAATCACGAACAACAGTTTGAAAAACTTTAAACCGCTCTACAGGCTAAACTACGGCAGTTAGAAGGGTCAAAGTTGAACAGGACTAATTTTAAAAATTTCGATTTTACTCGCCAGCACTCAGCAAATGTTCCCGAAAATACCTTTAGACTGCTCTACAGGCCAAACGACAATAGCTGGAGCAGCCAAACTATGCAAAATCAACTTTTAACTTTTTGGGGTTTTCGCGATCTTGGGGTATCATTTCCGATCGTCTCCTGGCCAAAGTCAAAGCCGGAATCAAATGAAACTTTAGGACTACGTAGGGGAGGAGGTGCTCTTTCAAATCTCCAAAAAGATCCTCTCTAGCTTGCCTGGGACGGCTGCAATCACGAACAAAAGTTTGAAAAACTTTAAACCGCTCTACAGGCTAAACTACGGCAGTTAGAGGGGTCAAAGTTGAACAGGACCAATTTTCAAAATTTCGATTTTACTCGCCAGCACTCAGCAAATGTTCCCGAAAATACCTTTAGACTGCTCTACAGGCCAATCCACAATAGCTGGAGCAGCCAAACTATGCAAAATCAACTTTTAATTTTTTGGGGTTTTCGCGATCTTGGGGTATCATTTCCGATCGTCTCCTGGCCAAAGTCAAAGCCGGAATCAAATGAAACTTTAGGACTACGTAGGGGAGGAGGTGCTCTTTCAAATCTCCAAAAAGATCCTCTCTAGCTTGCCTGGGACGGCTGCAATCACGAACAACAGTTTGAAAAACTTTAAACCGCTCTACAGGCTAAACTACGGCAGTTAGAGGGGTCAAAGTTGAACAGGACCAATTTTAAAAATTTCGATTTTACTCGCCAGCACTCAGCAAATGTTCCCGAAAATACCTTTAGACTGCTCTACAGGCCAATCCACAATAGCTGGAGCAGCCAAACTATGCAAAATCAACTTTTAATTTTTTGGGGTTTTCGCGATCTTGGGGTATCATTTCCGATCGTCTCCTGGCCAAAGTCAAAGCCGGAATCAAATGAAACTTTAGGACTACGTAGGGGAGGAGGTGCTCTTTCAAATCTCCAAAAAGATCCTCTCTAGCTTGCCTGGGACGGCTGCAATCACGAACAACAGTTTGAAAAACTTTAAACCGCTCTACAGGCTAAACTACGGCAGTTAGAAGGGTCAAAGTTGAACAGGACTAATTTTAAAAATTTCGATTTTACTCGCCAGCACTCAGCAAATGTTCCCGAAAATACCTTTAGACTGCTCTACAGGCCAAACGACAATAGCTGGAGCAGCCAAACTATGCAAAATCAACTTTTAATTTTTTGGGGTTTTCGCGATCTTGGGGTATCATTTCCGATCGTCTCCTGGCCAAAGTCAAAGCCGGAATCAAATGAAACTTTAGGACTACGTAGGGGAGGAGGTGCTCTTTCAAATCTCCAAAAAGATCCTCTCTAGCTTGCCTGGGACGGCTGCAATCACGAACAACAGTTTGAAAAACTTTAAACCGCTCTACAGGCTAAACTACAGCAGTTAGAAGGGTCAAAGTTGAACAGGACTAATTTTAAAAATTTCGATTTTACTCGCCAGCACTCAGCAAATGTTCCCGAAAATACCTTTAGACTGCTCTACAGGCCAAACGACAATAGCTGGAGCAGCCAAACTATGCAAAATCAACTTTTAATTTTTTGGGGTTTTCGCGATCTTGGGGTATCATTTCCGATCGTCTCCTGGCCAAAGTCAAAGCCGGAATCAAATGAAACTTTAGGACTACGTAGGGGAGGAGGTGCTCTTTCAAATCTCCAAAAAGATCCTCTCTAGCTTGCCTGGGACGGCTGCAATCACGAACAACAGTTTCAAAAACTTTAAACCGCTCTACAGGCTAAACTACGGCAGTTAGAAGGGTCAAAGTTGAACAGGACTAATTTTAAAAATTTCGATTTTACTCGCCAGCACTCAGCAAATGTTCCCGAAAATACCTTTAGACTGCTCTACAGGCCAAACGACAATAGCTGGAGCAGCCAAACTATGCAAAATCAACTTTTAATTTTTTGGGGTTTTCGCGATCTTGGGGTATCATTTCCGATCGTCTCCTGGCCAAAGTCAAAGCCGGAATCAAATGAAACTTTAGGACTACGTAGGGGAGGAGGTGCTCTTTCAAATCTCCAAAAAGATCCTCTCTAGCTTGCCTGGGACGGCTGCAATCACGAACAAAGTTTAAAAAACTTTAAACCGCTCTACAGGCTAAACTACGGCAGTTAGAGGGGTCAAAGTTGAACAGGTCCAATTTTAAAAATTTCGATTTTACTCGCCAGCACTCAGCAAATGTTCCCGAAAATACCTTTAGACTGCTCTACAGGCCAATCCACAATAGCTGGAGCAGCCAAACTATGCAAAATCAACTTTTAATTTTTTGGGGTTTTCGCGATCTTGGGGTATCATTTCCGATCGTCTCCTGGCCAAAGTCAAAGCCGGAATCAAATGAAACTTTAGGACTACGTAGGGGAGGAGGTGCTCTTTCAAAGGTGCTGTGAAAATTGAAAGTTGATTTTGCATAGTTTGGCTGCTCTAGCTATTGTCGTTTGGCCTGTAGAGCAGTAGAGACTCTCAGTCGGCACATCCCGGACAATTGAGATGATCAGTGATTAACTCTGGATTTGCGTCCTCGACCGCCTCCCCGTCATCCCCGTTGGAGCCGGAGATGGCGATGATGTCAGCCTGGTAGTTCATGGTCTCGCGATAGGCAAATGCGCAAGGGCGCGCGGGCCCCCGTCGACCCGGCCCAGATGCTGCTGGCCCTGGCCCTTCGCGGCGGCCATAAGCGTTTACGAGCGCCATTAGGACCAAGCGGCGGGCATCGACGACGTTTACGATTGCCGAGTTATGACCCAAATTCGCTCTGATGGAGGCCCGCAAAACAGGGCATAAATTTTTCAGATGCAATTAATTCGATGCGACTGATTTAATTAATTGGCTTCAGCGATCGCCCCATTCGAGGGACGCAAAAACAACGGCCGCCGACCCGGCCTCGCAACAGCCCCGACCCTCGGCCCGCACGAGGCCCCCCAGGCCGTCTGGGCTCCGTGCCGGCCGGACGCCGTACAAGCCCTAAGAGGATTGCGTTTAGTTTACACTTGTAAACTGCTCGGCGCCGGAGTCGGAGCAGGAGCAGGAGCCGGGGGCGAGGACGAGGCGAGGTCTCCGGCTAGTGGCTGTCGCATTATCCTCGGTGCATGTGTGGACGGGTGGAGCGCTGTGTGTGTGGGGCCGTGGGCCGTCGGCCGTCGTGTCGGCGGGGGTGGCGCAAATTTATGGGCATCGAGGCGTTTGCGCCGCTCGCCGCCTGCTCCCTCGTCGGCGGGCGCCCGACCCAGCGGGCGGCCGGGAGGCGAGTGAGCGACACGTAATCTTTTTCACACATTCAGCTCAGTTCGGCAAGGAATTTCTCATTATGTCAACAATAGATCTTGGTTTATAGCAGTCCGACAAGGGCCGCACGGGCCGCAGCAGCAACAGCGACAGCGACGAAACAAAGGCAACGCCAAGGACAGAACGGACAGTGTGTGGGTCGGGCGCCGAGGGAGCAGAGGCGGAGACGGCTGCAGGGTGGAGCAAGCGAAGGAAGGACGGAAGGAGGACGGCTTTAAAGCCGAGCAGCCAGTGATGCGGAAAAGAAGCTGCGCCGGCCGGCCGGGCCAAAATAGAAAACATCAATAATTACCCAGCCAGCTATTAATAATCCAACTCCTTGCAAGAGCCTGCCCTCCCCTCGCCACGCCATGCCACGCCACTGGGACGGGGACATGTTGGGATTTCAATAATTTCCATAAGAACACAACAACAACAACGGCGGAAGGAGTGGCAGCGAAGGCATCTGGAGCGTGTCGTGTCGTGTCGTCTCCGAGGACGAGGACTCGGCCTAAAGCGGGACTCGAGAAGAAAGGAACACTGAAGGATGTCTTCCGAGGAATTAAGCAAGTGTCAAGCACAGGACCTGCGGCCCGGAAGGGGAAGGAACCAGGTCGAGGACGAGCAAATGCTCTTCTTCTGCCTCGACGAGGAACCCGACTCCGGGGGCTTCCGGACGAGCCTCGGACGAGCCCCGGCGACAGATGGACCGGCGAGTCGAGGATGTGTCAGAATACGTTGTCTTCCGTTATCAGTCAGTCCATCGGCCTCCGCCTGCGTGGCAGTGGACTCTGGCGACGGGCAACACGAGCGAGCCGAATCCGCAATTTGCAGTTCATCAGGCGGACGCGCCTCGGACTCGACGAACGACCCGGACCCAGGGCGGCAGCGGCTGCGGCTGCTGCGAGGACGGCGCTAAACGGCGCCATCCATCAGGCCCCGACGGCGGGCGGGGCGATGGGCGGCCTCGCCCTGGAAGACGCTGCTTAATTGGAAAAACGGTCAACGGCAGGGAACAGAAAGCGGAATAAATGCCAAGTGACAAAAAATACGCAGCAGGATTTTATTTCTGATTTCCTCGGTGTAATTGAATTTCGCCCTGTTGCTGGTGTTGTTCCTGCTTTATCCGCGCGTCCGTCGCCCTGTACGTGTTGTTGCCGATCGCCGTTGTTGGTTTGTGTCCTCGTCCTGCCGCCCACCCCGCCGCCCACTCCCCACTTAATGTAGTCGTCCCTGGCGTCATCGCCGTCGTCATCGTGGTTGTGTTGCTGTTGCTGCTATCGCTATTTCCATTGCTGTTGATGTAGCTGTTGCTGTTGATCAGTCGGAGAAAGTTTAAATTTTAATTAAAAACGAGCGCTAACAAGAACGTGACCGGAAACGCCGAAGAAAGCAAACTTCTGGCGTGTGCCTCGAAGCGCGGCCGCCGCCACGCCCCGGGCAGTCGGTAGGCCGGCCGGCCGAACGCCCTCGCGTCCCGCGCAATTTAATTACAAGGAATTAGGTTTTAATATTGAACAGCGGTCGGTTCCAACGCCCGGCCGCCCGACCGCCGCCCCGCAGACAGGACACGGCGGACAGCAAATAAATTTCAATTAGTCAGCAGGCAGCCGGGCCCGGGTAGGGAGGCGGCCGTCTTGAGGAGGCCCGTCTTATCGCCAATCTCGAGCGAGCCGCCGCATATTTGGGTCAGGAGGAGAATGCGCGGAATCCGCGGCCCTCGGCCGAGCGAGGCGAGGGTCCTCTAATTTACGACCGACAGACAGACGGACAGATAGCGCCGCCCGCCTGGGTGGGGCTGGCGGCCGGCGGCCGGCGGGTCCCCGACCCGGCGAGACTCGGCCGAAATGCAAACATGGCGAAAAAATGCGATCGGCCGCGGACTGGGCGGACGGGCGGCCCTGGGCTGGGAGGTTCCGAGCGAGTTATTTATAGCCGACACGTGTAAATCCCCAGCTCACCCTCGCACAACCTCGCCACCCCCAACAACAACAACAGCACAACAACAAGAGCGGTGGCAACCGCCGAAATAACAGGTTGATGTCGGCGATTTGTATTGAAATGTAGTGGGCGTGGCGCAATCGTCGCGGCCCCCGTGGGCGCATAATTAACACTGACCACGCAGCACGCGGACCGGGTTAAGTTCGCCCGGCGGGCCGCGGACTGGGCGACCGCCCGGCAATCCACTTCACTGACCTAATGATCCATTAAGGAATCCATTAGCGTCGTCCTCGCCGCCGTCGTCCTCGTCTAATGGCCGCGCGACGCCGAGCGACGGCGTGAAATTTATTTTGTATCGATTTCTCGCCCGTCCCTACCGCCCCAGCTGGCCACGGCGGCGGAGGCGTCGCGCTTTGCATACGAATGCCGACGAGGACGAGGACGAGGAGGAGGAGGGCAGGCCCGCCATGCACGGCCCCATTTAGTCGCCAAATCCCTTCCATTAGCTGTCCGCTATCTGTCCGCGCACCGCTTTCTTCACATCTCAGCCGCCCGCCCGGCCGGCCCACGTCCCGAGTTTCGCAACATTTAATATTTCAGATCCTCCACTCCGCCCTCAGCCCTCGGCCCGAGCGCCCCATTTTTTGCGCGCGACCGTTTTTCAGCAGAAACTTTGCCGTGAACTTTTTAAGCCATCGCTCACTCGCCCCCTCGCCCACGCTGCCGTCCGCCCCTCGGTGGACTCGGGTCACGTACATCAAACGTGAGAAATTTGGCGAATCGCATCGAACTGGAAAATGTGAGCCTGAAATTCATCGATACCTGCCGAGGACTCGCCGCGCGGCCCGGTCCAGGGCGCCGCTTCCTGGGCCTCCCCTGCCGACCCCGCCGCGCCCCGCACCGCCCTCCGGCCCGCAACGCACTTTCGCTTGACAACCCGATGGTCAGTTATCCAATTGGTATGCGGCTCGTGCGCCCTCCCCGACTCGGCGGCCGGGGCTGCTGTGCGGGGAGCGGGGGCGGTGGGCGGTGGGCGGGGCTGGTAAGTGTATTAATGCGCTTCTCGAGTAGTTCGCCGGCGATCGGGTTTCGCAACGTGCGACGGTCCAGCCCGGCTCAATTTGTTCCACGGTCGGACTCGGTCCCGGTCCCGGTCCAGTCGCTGTCGCCTCGTTTCGATAACGGCCGGGCTCTGACTGACATGTTTATAAAGAGTAATTGGACACGAGTCGCGGCGCAGAGCGGCCGGGCCGCGTGTGGGTCGACGACGGCCTCTGTCAAGTTGCGGAATCACCCCGACCCCGACCCCGACCCCGACCACGACTCCGGCCACGACCCACCCCGCCGGGCGCCGAGCAAATGTCGAGAAATCGATGGCATCGAATCGCAATTGGGAAACCAGGGCGACTGCAGCCCGATGCCCGATAACAAGCACCCACCCCAGGCTCAGCCCTGCGACCGCCCGATTCGTTTGAATTGTAGTTCGTCGACTTGACAAATCGATTTTCCGTGCACTCCCCGAGGGCCCTGAGAGGCGTCGAGGGCCGCGACGTCGGGCCGCGGCGCAATTAACGCCGACGACTCGCAAACCCTGCTCCGAGCCACGCGTGGCTCCACCGCCTACGCCCGCCTCCCGCACGGCCGGCCGCCAGCGCCGTCCCCACTGCGAGCGGCCCGCAAGAGCATATTTTCCAACTCATTTCCCCCACTCACATGTCGGGGGCGCGCCGCCGGGCCCCGATCGAATGCTAATAAAGTCGTCTGGCTGCCTTGTGTCGCCGATTCGACGGCAGTCGTCGCCGGCGCTGTGGGACCCGTGGCGGCGGCGCCAACTTGCATAATTCAATTACATCCGACGGAGACTCATAAAACTAAATCAAAAGAAAACAAAGCGTCACGCTTCATTTACTCCCAGCCGCCGTCGACGATGCTGCCGTCCCCATCGCCATCGACATCGCCATCGCCATCGCCATCGGCATCACCACGCCATCAATGGGATCGGGGGCACCGCCCCAACATCGTCGGGCCCGCCCTCTTCCGCTACCGCCCCCGCCCATGCGACGGCGCTCCAGCCGACCGGAGAGCGATTTCGATGCAAATCCAGCCCGACTGGGTGTCAACAGCGCCGCTGCAGCCGCCGCCGCCGCCAGGACATGACTTTGAAATTCCTCATATTGGAAGGAAAGTTTTTTCGGAACTCGAAAGTTGGGTCGTGGGCACCGCCTTCGTGGTAGCTGGCGATGGCATCGCCGCAGTTGTCGCCGTCACTGTTGACACCCCGGAAGCGAGGGGGGAGAAGGCGGTGGGGTCGGCGGAGGGGGGTCCTGTGCGGAACAATTTGCTGGCGTCATCCGCGTAGCAATAATATCCAAATGTGATTTTTATGACATCTCCGACGCAGATAATGGAGCCACGCCGATAGAGCTAACAACCGAGCATCCACCAAACCCCCCCCCCCCCCCCCCGTCTCCCCCAGACACGCCCCCGCCCCTCTGCGGACACGCTTTAATAAACTCCTTTAGCAATGAGTCGCATCGCATGGCACCGAGGTTGGCAAACAGACTCCGATTGTTCCGATAGCCGACGATAGTTCGCTCCTCCTGTTGTTGTCCTTGTTGTTGCTAGAGTTGTTGTTGTTGTTAGTGTAGTGGTTGTTGTTGTGGCGTGCGCGTGGTGGCAGTCGCTGGAGTGGCTGGGATCTGAATTGATGCCAAGAATAAAGTGTTGGCGCATTATTATCTCTGAAACTTCATAATTTCAGCCATAAAAACGAATGCGAAGCCGTCGACAGCGGCAAACTGGGAACGTGGGGGGATAGAGAGAGGGAGGGAGAGAGAGAGAGAGAGCGAGAGCCGAGGACGGAAGGAGTTCGAAGTGGAGCGGCGGCCTTGCGAGCGCGAAGCCGCGCGGGAGGAGAGAACATTTTTCAAGGCGACTCCACTTCTGACGTCTGACTCCGGCTCCGACTCCGATTCCGACTCCGGCTGTGAGCGGTGGCTGTCGGAGTGATGGAGACGGACGCAAGATGGAGTGGCGGGATTTGGACGACGCGAGGTCAGGGCCCCGGACGAGCGCCTCGAGCAGATCCCTGAACGAGACCTTTCGGTCGCTTCAGACCCCGATAGCGGCCCCGGGACTTCTGGGTTCGGAGCGTGGGATCGTCCCGAAATGGGGCGTGTCTTGGCGGTGCCGGGGCCCCGGCCACTTCTCGGCCCGTCCTCACCGGAGTCGAGCTGAGCCCTCGCGCGCCGGCCACTCTCGTTGCTGGAGCGGTTCCAAGGCCCGTTGCCGTCGTGCACGAGTCAATTTGCGATAGCGATCGGGCCGCTCCCTCTTCCCTCTCCACCCCGGCTGTAACTAGCCAAAAACGGAAGGGAGCGAAATCACATTTGCTTCTTCCCCCATGCAGCGGTCGTTAGGTCCTGTGTCTGCTGAAAAAATATGAAATAAACTCGCATTGACAGAGAAAAATTCCCCAAACCCCTCTCGGCATTCCCGGAAAAGTCCGTAATGTACGTCACGTGGTCGGGGCCGCGACGGAGCCGGGGCGAGTGCCTGCCGACTCCATGACAGGACTCCGCAATTACAGAAACAACTACGACTACAACTACAACGGCACAAACCACTACGGCGGGAACTGGCTCGAAATGAATCGAAATGAAAATTGCATTTGCAAAGCAAGCGGGACCCGGCGCCCGGCCTCCACATGACGCGGCAGCCGCCGCGACCCGGGCTCGAGGGGCCCCGACCCGGTCCATAATAAAATAACAAAATCATGCCGAGGCAGACATTGTTATGCTCGGTTTATGACTCCGCCGGACGGAACGAAGGGCTCCGAGTCGGGGCACTTGGCGGAGGGGCGGCGCGGGGGAGGTGGAGGCGGACAGACCGCGTTGCCGCCGCAGCCCGGCCACGGCCACGGCCGGCATCGATTACAGCGGGCCATCGAGTGGTCCCTGTCCGGGGCCGGGCGGTCGCCACTAATTTACCGCAATGAGATTGGAAATTATCAGCTGAAATTAAATTTCACCTCGGGGACGGCGGCGCGCTGATTATCGCGGGCAACACATTGTCGCATTGACACTGCCGGCAACCAGCGCCTGTTGCCGCCCTGCGGACCCACGCGATCGGTGGCAGTTTGGACTGCTGCTCGGCTCGGCTCGGCTTTGGCTTATTGGGCGCCCACTCGGCCTCCCCTCTGCTACGACGCTGATTATCGCGAGCCGCATTTGCCGCATTGGTCACTCGCGAAAGCAGGGGACGACGGACAGCGGGCCGAGCCTGTTGCTGATCAGGTCGTCAGTCGCCCGAATTGACTGCTTTTCGGACGCTCTCCCCGCCCCACGCCCCACGGCCCACTCCCTCAGCGTCCGGCAACTCCCAACCCCCGACCCCCGACCCCGCGGCCCTAATGGCGACGACTCCAATCCGCTCTCGCCGGCCGCGTCATCGGCGTGCAACAGAGGGTCGCTTAAGCCCCGACTGAGAGCCGTTTCTTGCACTGTCATGTCCAGCGATTGCTCTTGAGCCGAAGAACGTCCTCGACCACGTCCTTCCCTGTGCCCGCCCGTCTGTCTGTTGTTCGTCCGTCCGTCCAGTCGTCCGTCCAGCCGTCTGTTTTGCTGTGCAGCGTGTTTTGTTCTCCCTTCGAGGCTCGTCGAAGGTCGGGCTCCTCCTCGCCCTGCCGCGCGCCGAGTCTGCCTGTCTGCTGTCCGTCCGTCCGTCCGAGCGACCGCTCGCATTCTGCTTGTCTGTCTGCCCGCCGACAAAGGACTTAGTCACGTGCTCGTTCTGTTTACATTTCGCATTGAAGGATTTCATTTTATTGCGATTGCGATTGCGAATTGATTCCATTTGTTTTTGTTGCCCTTGCAGTTGTTGCTGTTTACGCCGGGTAGTTGCTGCTGTTGTTGTTGCTGTATCGCGCACTCCGCCACATGCCACGGGACGCCCGCGCGCGCCGACACCGCGAGGACGAGTCCTTCATTTCCCGCTATTTGCCCACCGGGGTTGGTGAGAACTTTCGCACTTTGTCGCTTCCCTTCGCTTCCCATCCGCAGCCACCTCGTCCGCGTCCGCGTCCGCTGCCACCCTCGGCGTCGTCCCGGCGCTCGTGGCCGTCTTCCGGTGGATTTGCTCGGCCGCACACATGCGAGCGACCTTTTTTCCGTTTCCGTTGCGACTCCGAATCCCGTGCGGGCGTCAGTCGCTCATTAAGTGGGTGCGATGGATGTTTGCGCTGCAGATAAGTGCGTCCGCTCGTCCCGTCCCGTCCCGTCAGTCCTGAATTTGGGGTGGATTAGTGGCTCGTAATCACGGAATAATGCACTCGCATTATCGCCCACTCGTCCGCTCGCCCGCTCATTTTCCAGTGCGCCGCCGACCTTGCGACGTCCTTCGGGGGCGCCGGGCGCAAATCAGCGTCGGGCGTTTTTATTGCCCCCGACTCCGCCTCCGTCGCCGGCTCCGACTCCGACACCGACTGCGACGGCCGGTCCCGCACCCTTTGGCTGCAGTTAACACGTGTCTCCTCTGTAAACACAGGCGCTCAAGCCTTAGGGCGCCACCCTCGCCCCTCGTCGACACCTCGAGCCTTCTCGTTGTCGTCTTTGTCGACATCGTTGTCCTTAATCCAGCAACAGGCCCCGACCCCGGCCGCCGCCGCCAGTCAGCCCGAATCACGGCAGGTCCCGGTCGAGCGCTGCAAGTGACATTTTTAATTTTATGGAAATGTGTGCCCTGTCCCTCTCCCCCCACCACCCCGCCCCGCCGGCGAGGGATTATTTAACGAAATTCACCAATTAATTTTGAGTTATTCCGGGGAGCGCCTGCCGGTGCCGGGCAGGGGCGAGGCGGAGACGGAGGCGGATGCGGATGCTGTTTGGACGGTGCGAAGAGTAAGCGAAAAGCTTTTAAAACGTCCGCTCGCGTCAAACTGAGAGACACCGCCCTGCGCCGCCCGCACCGGGCACGGCAAGGGTTAGTTCCAGGCTCTCGCCCGAGGACGTCTCTCGGGCGACGACGGCACGGCGAGGTGGTGGTGCGGGGTCCCGGTGGCGGACCGGAAGTAATGAAGTGAACTTCCAGGCGCCCTTCGACGCCCCCGCCGCATCGTGGGGCTGCCCCGACGCCTCGAGCGCGCGGTGTGTGGCCCGACAGGACGGGCGAGCACATTCACATGGAGGTGGCCGAGTGGGGCCGGGTCGTGTGAGCGAGGAATCCGAACATTTCACTCAACTTGGCCGGGCGCCTGGATTTGCCGGGTTGTCAGTCAGGGCGCATGGAAATTAATCAAAGTTCTCGCCCGCCCCGCGCGCCTCGTCCCGGCCATCCATCAGCGGCAGCGTCGACGAAGGTTCGCGCCAAACTTATTTAATTAAAAAATTCGAATTTCAATTGACAGGACCTTTCGGCTGGGCCTTTGTGTTTGCTCAAAAATTAGGGCCCGTCCCTGGGGCGACTGACGCGACCGGGCCGGGCCGGGCCGGGATTCGTCACACCCAATCATTGTAATTGGCCATTATGTGTCGCACATCGAGTGGGCGTCGGGGCCCGGTCCGGGCCCGTGTCCGCCGGAAATGGCCGAGACATCGAATTAAACGTTTTTCGCTCGGCCCCTTCGGCGCGCACCCGGCGGCCCGGCCCGGCACCGCACAAGCAACGTAATTAAATTACAAAGGACTTTTAATGGACTTTCGAACCCGCGCCGAAGGAGCCGCGCCGGAGCTCGGAGGAGTCCTCGAGTTTTTCGTTGTCGTCCTCGAGTTTTTCGTTCGTCCTCGCCGCAGGGAGGCGCCGCCCTCGCGCCGCGACGCCGTTGCGCCCTCCCCGCCAGGTGCCGCCGCTCGCATGTGAGCCCGGGGCCGGGACGAGCTCGAGGACGAAGGCGAGAATGTAAAACTCTCCTCGTTGATCCTGCCCAAGTGTGAATTTCGCACAAATGGTGTTCATAATTTGAAGCGCAAACATTTTTGTTTATTTCGCATTTAGGACGTGCTCAGCTCCGGCCGTCCGTCCGCCCGAGGACTCACCACGGCCACCACTGGCCTCGGAGCCGAGCGCGCTCACTCTCACGCTCTCCCTCTCTCTCTCTCTCTGGCTCGCGCTCTCCCCGGCCGGGAAGGAAAAAATGCGCAACAGTTGCTCTCGTCGCGGGCGCCGCTGCGGAGTCGTTTGTCGTGACGACTGGCAGCAGCCGCGGCCAGGGTTGCCAGCCGACAAACGACGGCCCGGCAGCACCCGGCGAGAGCGCGCGCTCTCTCACGCTCACACCCCGGTGTGACTCCGGCGCCGCCGACTGCGCATGTGACCTCTGCGGCTCGTTGTTATGTAAACAAAGGCCGCTCGTCCTGCCCTCCTGCGGCGTGGCTCGTGCTCGGCTGCTCGGCGGCTCGGCGGCCCGGTGGCGAGCCTGCCGTTGCCAGCCGCTCGGTTCAGTTCGTCGCAAGGTCCTGGAGCCAACGGTCGTCGTGCGGACGAATCGAGTCGTCGAGCCGAGTCGCGCCACTCGCAGTTCCTCTCTACACACTACTAACTACACTCCACTGACACTTCATTTCCGGCCCTCGCCTCTCGTCTCTCGCCACCCGCTTCTTTTCGCCTCCGTCCTGCGCCTCCCTGTCGCTCTCCCGCTTCACCTACCGGAGCTCGCGTCGCGTCGGTGCCGACTCCGAGGATCCGCAGTCGTTTCAGCGAACGCTTGAGCGATCGCAGCGCGAGTGACGCCGGCAGTCGGCAGCAAGTGAGGAGTCGCGTCCGGACCCGTGTTGGGCCGTCGCCCGGGATCAAAAGGATTAGAGGATCTCGTCGCGGGCCGTGTGAACAACAACAGCATCGCCGTCGACGGCGTCGTCGTCGTCGTCGTCGAGCCCAAGCAGCGCCCCGGCGCCGCAGCGTGCGAAGGACCTCGTTTATTTCCAATGAAATACCATCCGGCGGACGGCTGAAAGTGCGGAGTCACCGGGACTCGTTCATTGTGTTCTTGTGGTCGCCGCCGTGCTCGAGAACCGTGCGTTGACAGGGATAACGACGTGCGTGTGTGCGTGTCGAATTTCCCAGAAAGGATAAAAAGGATATCGTTCGAGGGCCTCTCCACGCCCAGCCGAGTGGACGGACCGAGCCCGGCCGCAGAGCCATTTGAGCTGATTGCGCTTTGATAAGTAAGGATTTAATGTGTTTTTCAACCACTCACCGACACCGACACCCTCGCCATCGACCACCCCTCCCTCCCGACTCGCAGAAGTGGCCACTTGGGCCCCGAGTGTCCTTTGACCGCCCGCCCCCGTCCCCGTCCCCGCCCCCGCCCGTTGCGTGCGGGCCCGATAAGCGCGCGGACATTTGGAATCATTTTGTGAATTCCATTATCAGGCCGCCGCATGCAACCGCTGGGTGTTGGTGCGCGCGATTCGGTGCGTGGCGCTGGGTCCGCGAGGCCGAGTGTGGCCGTGTGGCCGGGGTGGTGCCCTGCTAATTGAAATGCATCGGGCCCGGCCGCGGCCGCGGCCGTCAGCGCAGGGTCCGCGGCGCGCATCCGTCAGAGGCTCATTAAACTGCGCGACAAATAATTTAATTAATTCAAGTTAAATTTATTATCGCCGCTCTTGTTGCACTCGCCCAATCGCCCAATCGCCCACTCACACATCCACATGCAGCCAGTCGGATGCACCCAGCCACACACGCACACCAGTCGGGAGGGGGTTGGGAGAGGGTCGGGAGGGCCGGCGGCCTGGAACGGAGATAAATCAAATTTCCAAACGTCAGCCGACGGACGGCTCGCCACGGGAGGCCCGCGCGGCCGAGGGACGCAGGGTCTCGGGACGATCCGCCCGATCCGATTGCACCCCACCCCTCGTCCTCGCCGTCCTCGCGTCCCAGCGAATGTTCGTCTCTCGGCTCGCTGTTTGCTAGCTGTCTGTTTGTCTTTCTGTCATTCACCCATTTATTAAAGTCGGGTCGGCAACGCCGGATGCTCGCAGGGAGAGTGGAAGAGCAATGCGGAGATCTTTAACGATGACAGCGATAAGGACGACATGGAACCGGGAGTGCGTCGCGTCGTGTCGCGTCGAAATTCGAAATTCGAAACATGTGAAGATCCATCACCCGACCTTCCGCAGACCCCTCCGTGCGGCCGTCCGTTGGAGTCCTCAGCTCCGCTCCCCTGGGCCCCTCGGCTCCCTGGTGGGCCAGCGTTTCATTATAATCGCGTTTGGGGCGCCTGGGAAACATAAACCTCTTCCGACTGGCGCCCCGATGCGTCCTAATGACGCCGGTAACGGAGCGGTTCCGGCCGCAAGCCATTAAATCATTAAATTCGAGTTTGAACGGACTCGCCTTCAGGACTTTGTGCCTCCATGACGAGCGCGAGCGCCGGTGAATCACGGCCTCCCGAAAAAGTCGCCCATAAAAGCAGCCCGGCCCGCCGAGTGACAATGACTTAAATTGCCTTTACGGCTTCATCTCGCCGTCTTCCCCCGACCCCGGCCGACCCGCGTCTCCACCGGCGCTTCGTCAGGGCCAGCGGCGCCCCCCCACTCAGGGCTCAAGTTTAAAATTTATGGGCGCCCATTTTTATCACGCTCGGTCCGCAGAGCCGATCACCGCAAGAACGAATGCGATTCGCCGGGCCCTCGTCCGCCCGCCGCAGACGACGCCGGCAGGACCGCCTCGTGTCAACCCCTCTTCAAAGAAACTTTCGCCGAGGGCCGAGGGACAACAAGGACGCGGCAACAACAGCGGAGGCGCCGAGGGAGGGCTTTAAAACAACATAAAAGTCGCACATACGCCGTGTCAGCCCGACGTCTGGGGCGCGCCCCGCCGCCGTATCGATAGCAGCTCGCGCTACTGCATCGTTATCTGAGCCGGCCCCGGTCCCGGCCCGGCGCCCGAGCCTACGCCAACTTCTTCGGTGAACCTTGAATTTCATTTTAATAACAAAGTGCCATAAATCAAACGTTATTGCAAATTGCGCCCGGCACCCGCCGGCCGGCAGGACGCGAACCTGTTACAAAAATTATGTGGCGATGTCATCACCTCTCGCAGGACAAACGTCCACCCGGCCGAGCGCCCGGCGGCCGGGTCCGGGCCACTCGAAGCCCAACCAGCGATGCCATTCGACACCGCTCATAAAAATGAAATAAAAAATTATGGCTCGCTGCCGAGGGCAACGGCTGCCGATTGTGTTTGTTGGCCGCATCCGCCTCGTTGGGGCCGTGGCTGCGGCTGGTGCTGGAGCTGTCGCCGTCGTCGTCGTCGTTGGGGCTGTTGAGGCTGTCGAACGACGCTCGAGATGGAGATTAACAGCCGGGCCGAGTCGAGGCGGGGAGGGCGCCGAGTGCTTCAGAGGCCAGCGAGCAGCGGATCCTAAAACTGGGCCGAAACACGTTGTTGAAACGCTCTGCGGGAGGGAGCGCGGCAGCGGACCCGATCCGCAACTCTCGAGTGCTGTTTGGGGCGAATCGACCCACTTCGCTCCCCGGCGGGGGACGGGCGGCCCGGGGGATCCTCCGTGGATTATTTAAAGCCAATTCGTTGTAATTTGAATGCGAGTGCGGCCGGTCGGCCACCGCTTCCGGCAGGACGTCCTCCGCCTCTCGGGCCGCCGAAAGTGAAACCGCCGGGCGGTAGGGAGCCGACGCCCTCCCCGGGCCTTGCCCGGCGACTCGTGCGGGGTCACCCGGAAGCCGAATAATTCGCTGCGGACCGTTATTTTTAATTTATGGCGAAATATTTATTGCACAATGCGAGCGGAACCCGGAAGCTGGGCGGTGCCCGCGGCCGCACGGGCTGCCGGGGCGAGATGCAATTTGCCACCGGCTGTGGCGGCGAGACCGGAAGCGGAAGCGGAAGCACCTGCGTGTGGCTGTGTCTCCGACGGCCTGGCCTGTGCGTGTGCCTGCGTGTGTTTGTGTGGGCGATGTGCGCAGCATAAACTCCCAGTACAAATGACTCTAATTAATTATGATTAAACAATAAACATTGTAGTCTGTGCAAAGCAACAACGCCAGCGCCAACGCCAACGCCACCGCCATCGTCGTCGTCGTCGTCGTCGCCGCAAGAACAACGGCAACGGCAAGAACAACACGGGCAGATTTTGATTTTCCTCAATTATGAATTTGTTTGCTCTGCCGGCAGCTGGTGGCGCGTCAGGGACAGAGACAGAGACAGGGATGTGGGCGGAGGCGCAATCGGGCATAATCGGAATTTATTCCTTGGAAGCAAAGACATATATTACGACATTGCCATGATTTACATGATACAGAGCCATCCATTTGCGTCGCTGCCACAGAAGGGCGGCAGACCCAGAGTAGACCCAGGGGAGGGTGGGGACAAGGCGGCCGGAACCACTCGGGGAGCTGCTGGGGAACGAACTTGGAGTGGACGAGACCGAACGGGGAGAGAGGGAAGACATTCGTCGGTCTCTCCGATTGCTCGTCTCGTTGTCGAAAGGACCCGGAGGACTCGTCGCCCCTCGAGTGAGTCCCTGGTGCGGGGCGAGAACCGAGTCCATCGCCGCAAACACCTTCCGCGAGCGATGACTTCGGAGCCACAGACTGCGGACGGACGGCGGGACGGCCGAAGTCGGTCGTCGGTGTTCGCGGGCTGTCAGTTCATTTGTGTGTGAATCAAATTCCACTCTCATCAGCGTTGAGCCCCGCTGCCGGGGCGCCGGGCCCCGAAACGGGAAACTAATTAAAATTGCGAACCTCGAAGGGGTTTCGCGAACTGCAGCGCCGGCGATGGGCGGCGGCGCGCGGCGGGCGGAGAGGGAAAACTTATTATCTCTCCGTTTGGTGTTTGCTTAGCCGTCTCCGACCTCCCCCGCTGCGCGCCGTCGGCACTCAAAACAATCAGCCACCGGGGCAGAAAAGTTAGAGCAGCGCCCAGCCGGCGGAGGCAGCCGAAGACGCGGATAAAGGGCGAGCGGCGGGAGGTCGGCGAGGGGCGGGTTCGCCCCGCTGTCTGCGCAACGTCCGCTTCCGCTGCGAAAAAGTTCAGACACAACTCCACTTCATCACTAATGGTAATGATGACAATGATGACTGCGTCGCCAGCCACGCAGCCGGAAGGGCAGGGCGAGGGACGGGCGACGACGACGGCCGGGACTCACGGCGAACGCGGATGGGACGAATTTACTCCAGCGACAAATTGTCTCCGAAGGCTGCAGCACTCGGTCCGAGGTGGCGAACACGGGCCAGAGAACGCGACGAGGCAGCGCGCAGAACGAGAGTGAGGGGAGAGAGGGGAGAAGGGGAGGGGGAGGAGAAGCCACCTCGGACAGAGACACGAACGGAGCCACCGCGCAACACGAACAGAGACATGGATGGAGACGTGGACGGAGACAGCAACGGCGCGATAACGTCAAAGCCAAAGACAGTGGCGACGACGAGGACGAGGACGCAGGACGAGGGACGACGGACGACTGACGTTCATGTGAGCTGCTTCGCCCCCCGACGGCCGGCGGCGTCGACTTCGACGTCGGCGAATTTAAATTTATTCATTCCGGGACACGAGTTGTTTCCCTTTTCCGCACAAAGCAACTGCCAAAATGTTTTATTGCAATTCCCGCTCGTCCCCCCGCCCCTGGCGGCGTCTGTTGCTCGTGCTCGGCGCCGCCGCGACTCAGCCGTGGGGCGTCCCCAGTCGCCGTCGTCTGCCCGCCACGTGTGGCTTCGTCACAGCGCCGGGACTCCCCCGGCAACCCTGGCAAGGACTCCGTGCTCTCCCGCTTCCCTCTGGACTCGGTCGCTCTGCTCCATCTCCACCGTCTGAACTCCCTCTCTCTCAATCGGTCCCTCTCTGAGCCACTCAGAAATTCCCAGTGATCCTAAATGGCTTTTAATATGCCAATCGTTGCCTGATGAATTCTTAACTACCTTACAATCGGTCCGAGCCAGGGCCCGGAAGACTCGGAGCCGGAGTCGGAGTCGGAGTCGGAGTCGGGACCCAGGCGGGACTGGATTCGGAACCGGCGACTGCGGCCAATTGAAACGTAATTGGCACAAATGGCAGCCTGGCAGCCATCGCTCTGGCATCCCTGGTTCCGGTCTCGGCGTGATTCAACTCGACTGCTTCGACTCGATCCGCCTCCGAGCCGGGACAGAGACCTCTGAACTCCAAGCGTTTTCGACGTACTCGGCTGCTCAAGTGCGAACCAACCAGACGCCCTTCAGCCGCGCCTCGCTCGCTTCCCACGCTGGAGGCAGGGCTCGGCGCAGGGCCAAGGTCCGTGGCCGTGGTCCTGGTGCGCAGGACCGGCGGCGGCGGCAGGAGTCGACACCGTCGCCGTCGCAGCGGCCCAGTTTGTCCTGCGTCAACACGAGGACGCCCTGCTTAAAGCGATGCGTTATTTAATTATTCGCAAAGTTCGGCCGAATCAACAACTTGTTTGCACTCCGAACCCTGCAGCGCACACCCTCCGAGCGGGAAGAGCGCGAGGGGCGGGGCCGTCTCGGCATCGCTCGGAGTTTGCATAAACATCCGAAAATTGATTCTGTAACTGAAGTGCTTCCGCTTCCCTGGCTTCCGGCCCAGTCCATTTTAATTTCGAGCCCTCGCCGTCGCCCTCCACCCACTCCCGGCGTGAACCGCCCGTCTGCCGGGGCTCTCGAGCTGCCGGGGTGGGCGCAGGCCGAGACAGGGCGGCCGCGCTTCGCCTGCCGTTTGCTCATTTTTATCGCTGCGCCCAACGACCGGAAGTAATTTCCGATGGCGTCCAAATTATTGCCAATCGAAGGCGGCCGGAGAACGGCAAAGGCAACCGTCGCCGTCGCTGTCGCCGTCGTCGTCGTCGTCATCGGTGCGCAATTATTATTCATTAGCTCCATGACGACGTCGCCGTCGACAGGGAGACGATGAAAATGTCCTTTGTGTTAATTGAAAAGTATTGTGCGCTCCGCCCTCGCCCTCGTCCTCGCATGTCATTATCCCACGCAGGCGGGCGGCGGCGGCAGCGGCGGCGGCCGAGAGCGTGCGAACGCGTCGAGGATGCATGACTAATGGGCCGATGCTGCCCACGCCTGCCAGCGGCCTCGCACTCGCAGTCGTAATGAAGGCGAAGACGACTGCGAGGCGATGCCGATGCCGATGCCGACGTCCGCCCTCGTGCGTGCTGTAAATGTCGCTGTGGCCGCGCCTGTGTGTGAGTGTGGCTGTGTCGACTGCTGGGCTCCATCAAAGCATCCCCAACGTCGTCGTAGTCGTCGTCGTCGCCGGCCAGGCCCGCCCCAGGCCGTCGGGTGGATGTTCAATTTGTCCTTTGAATTATTAATGAAGCCGAGGCGGAATTCCAGCTATCCTCCCTGGGAGACTGTTTGCTGCAGCCACAGCGATGATCGATCTAATCATTGGATTTCCCTGTGACACACAGTTTCATCTCCTCCCGAGGCCGTCCCGACCGCAGAACGGGCGCTGCTGGTGGCCGACCCGACTCGACTCGACTCGACTCGACTCGAGCTCCCTCTGTCCCCATTTCCATTTAGAAAATTAAGCAAACTTTTCCATCGTTTAGTGCGGCTCCGGCTCGTGGGGAGAGCGAGAGCGAGAGCGAGAGAACGAGCACAAGGACAAGGGGAACGGAGGATTCTTTGAAAATGACAAATTATCCTCGGTCCCGGGATGGGATCCGATCCATGCCTCAATCTGCTCCCAATCACAGTGATTATGCAAATCATCCGGGGACCAGGCGGCCCTAATGGACTGCGGAACGGAACACGATCCGTCCCCCGTCAACCGTCCGCCAACCCCCGCCCCCTGCGGGACACCGCTGTACGCCGAGTCCGCGGCCCGACGGCGTGCGATTGACGGATTTTTCACTCGGCAGCCCGACCGGGTTCGCCATGACACGGGCGACGAGTGGCCCGTGGCCCGTGGTCCGTCGAGATTCCCATGACTTTCGGCCGAGGGGGCGCAGGAGGCCGGTCGACGTCTTCTGCTCCCACTCAGCCGGCACGTCCTCCATCTTCGTCTTCGTCACTTGCCAGGACGTCATTCTCGCCGAGGCGCGATGAGCCTGCGATAATTGATCGGACGCCTTCACGCCCTCCAGCTCCCGGTCCCGGTCCCGCTCCCGCCCTCGGTCTCCTCGTCTCCGTCTCCTGCGTCTTCGCCGACCCACTTCCGAGCTGGGCCGGCTCGGCTGAACTCGACGCAAATTTGCGAAGTTCTGAAGTTTCGCAGAACGGCGGCGACTGCGGAGGCCCGACGGCTGCAGTCAGCGCACAGTGGGTCGAGGAGTTGTCCAAGGTTTTTGGGGTGAATGGTTTTTGTTTCTTCTCAAATGTGTCGGTCAAAATTAGCAAATGAAGGCAAAAGGAAAAATCGGGGCTAATGCAAATCGCGTCCTCAGGAATCGCTTAACGATTTCGAAACTTATTGGAATTTAAATTGTGACAAGAACTGAGAAATACGTCGACTGGGAACCAATGTGCGGTGGAGGCTGGACTGGCGATTGTACTATTCCGAGGAGACGACGGGCGCGGACGAAGAGGACCGGACGCCAGTGGCGGGGTCGGGTCGTGGTCGGGGGCACGTGGGGTCTGAAGGGCTTCCTCTGGCGCCGACCGCTCGGCCTCCGTTCGGCTGGCTGTTGTTCGAAAAACACAGAAATTTCATTTTCCAGCCACAATTTCACAGAAATTTGCTGTTTTATAACTTGATCAGAAAGTTTATCCAAAAAACCCGCAAAAGTGTTCGAGTCGTCCGAACACAGTCACACACACGCCACCGCACACTCTCTCACACGCACACACACACACACACTCCCACTCCCACTTCATTCAGACGCTTTTGGCCGAAACAAAGAACAGCAGATGGAGGAAGACATCAAAACGGAATAAGAGCAGCAGCGGCAGCGGCTGCGGCAGCAACAACGGGAGCCAGGGCCACCGACACTGAATTTGAAGAGCGGAAGAAGAAGGAGCGGGGAGGGGATGGGGAGGGGGTTGGGGGGTGCGGTGAAAACTTGCGGTGCACGTTGTACAAAGATTGTTAATCTTTTCAACTTTTTAATTACTTTTTCAAGAAGTTTAAATCATTCATAAATTGTTTAGAAGTGGTTGCAGTTGTTGTTGTTGTTGTTGAGGTTCTTGTTGTTGTTGTTGCAGTTGGCGGTGTCGCAGCTCCTCGGTCTGATGTTATTGTTGTTTTATTTATGCTCTGCCTGTGACATTTGCACACATGCTCCCGCCGACACCTCACACGGACACGCAAACACACACGAACACACACACTCGCCTAACCCCAGCACCACGGGGAGATTTTCTATAAAAGTTTGCATCTTCTGCCTCACTCACACCGTCTCCCCTCTTACTCACACTTGCTCTCCCGTTCTTCGCTCTTTCCAGGCCGAGGCCGAACCCCACGGTTCCGTCGACTCTGCAGAGGACCGCAAAAACAACGACGCAGGCAAAGAGTGAAGCGATAACGACCGAATGCGGAAAAAAGCTCCGCAGGACACACAAAAATCCCGGCCACAGGACGATGACAGAAGCCAGCAGATCCAGCGAATCCTGTGAGTCCAGCGAGTCCTGTGTTCATCAACGTGTCCCGTGCATTGTGCGCGCCGCAACGAGTCCCTCGGACACCCGGATGACAAGTTGAAGTCGCCCCGCCTCCTCCTCCAGCCACGTTCCCAGAGCAACAGCAACAGCCACGACGACGTCGTTGGAACAGGAGCAACAAAACCACTTGATGAAGAGCCAAACGAACGCCATTCAAATCACAGTCGCCACCACCATCGCCGCCGCTGCCGTCGCCTGTGCCGGCCCCGAGAGGACGCGCCGGAGCTGATGCCCGGCTGTCATGTGCTCATCGCCGGAGAGCTGCAGACGCCGTCGATAGGAGGCCACGCGGACAGACAGATAGAGAGAGAGAGTCCGAGCCCGGAACCCGAGACCTGGAATTAAACCCCACGAGCCGGCGACAAAAAACCGCACGGACTTAAATTGGCTTCGAGCAGACGGCAAAAACTCGCCGTCCCCGTCCCCAACCCCGACCCCGACCCCGCCAGAGGACGCTGACCACTGGACGCAGTTTGAAAGCACCGTCGCCGCCGCCGCCGCCGCCGCCGCTCCCCACTCGCTGGCCGGCCATGGCCAAGTTCTGGGTCTACTTCTGGGGGACCCTGGTGGCGTGGTACCCGCTCCTGGCCAACGGGTACCTGAACGTGTTCATTAGCCACAAGGAGGTCATGAAACTAATGGGTAAGTCCGCATGTGTGTGTGTGTGTGTGGCGGGTGTCGCCGGTTACGGGTGGACGGGCGCGATTGCGGATGGGGCCGGCGGCGCCGCAGGGAGGGCGGCCAGGAGGGCCGGCCGATCAGACTCGCGGCCGGCTATCGCTCATAATTAATCTCGCGGCCGGAGGAGCTCCTAAAAGAACAATTATTCACGGCTCCGACGGAGGCGGAGGCGGAGGCGGAGCCGGAGGGCGGGGCGATAACGTAATTAGGAAGGCGATGCTGGGGCGATAACGGTAATTGGTTTTCGAGCAGGCGGTGCAGGCGAGATGCAGCCGGGGATTATCCCTCGATTCCGGGGCTCCTCGAGGATTATCGTCCGCGCCCTTGTCCTCGTCCTCGTCCTCGTCCGCGCCCGTCACGTAGAGAACGGCGAACGGCAAACGGCGAATGGATTCGGTGGTGGCCGGCGCTGATTGCGAGTAGCGGGCGCCGGAATCCCCGTCATCCCGTGAGATCCGCCGCCGGACACGCACTCCATTTATCAAGCGCGGCCCAACGCACGGATGACACGGCGGCCCTTGTGCCAGAGCGAATTACAATAAAGCCCATCGTGCTCCTGCCCATCCTCCGCCGCCCACACGGCTCGCGCGGCCTGAGCGTGTGTGGGTCGCCAGGGGCCGGATGCGAAATCGATTTCCATTTCCGCTTCCGTTTTCGTTTTCGTGCCGCCTGCTCAAACTATTACCGCCACGACAGCCACGACAGCCACGACATCCACAAGGACAACCGCAATCACTACTGCAGCAGCAACAACAACGACAGGAACAGGACGGCGGAGCGGGCGTCTAACGAAGTAATGAAAAAAGCAATCAAGCAGCGGAGGATGGGCCGAGGGCGGGGCGGGCGGCCACGAGAAGAGCTGATATTAATGTCCTTTTGCTTTATTTTGGCAGCTGCTATTATTTGCCTGGCTCAGCTCCATCCTCCTCCCGCGACCCCCGCAACCCCCGCGACCCCCTCGCTCTGCGAAGTCTCGTCGCAAGGACGGCCAGAGGTGGGCGGATCAGGCGGCGCTTTGATTCCGACTCCGACTCCGTCTCCATCTCCGTTTGGACTCCGTCTGGATTCCGACGAAGCCGAAGCCGAATCCGAAATTGATTAATGGCCCGAGTGCCGAAACTTCGCTGTCCTACTTGCATAATATTTCCTGTCATTTGGCAATAATTGCGGAAATGGCTCAACGAGGATCCGAGCGAGTCCCGGACGACGAGCGACAGGCGACGTGCGGCGACTTAGCGCGCTCCACTCGGCCCGACGCAGCGCCGCCCTAAGTGGGCCAACGTGACGAGAGCGCCGTCGAGCCGCTGCCAAATCACGTAACGCCAATTAGTTAATGGACGCTCTCGCGGCCCGGCTCGGGCCACTTAATATCGTCGTCCCCTCGTCCCGACCCGCTCCCACGAGTGCAACTTAGGCCAACGCAGCGCGATGAGCCTGCGACTGACGGACGGACGGCTGGCGTCGTCAAAGAACTGCGATACAAGTTCGCCGATCGAGCGAGGCCACAGGGGCTCCTCCGGGTCCTCCGCGGCCTCCGCCCCTCTGACCCCGCCCGGCGTGGGCGGCATGCAAAGCGGGCCCAGGTACGGCTGCCCAGGCGGCGCGAGGCCGCGGCACGAGCGCCGAGGGAGCTCGTGAAACCTCCATGTAATGCGCCGCTCGTTAGGCGCCAATCCCTGGCAATCCCAGCTTCCAACGCCATCAACGCGCTCTCCCCAACTCTGTCCCTCGCAATCCCTCACCCTGCCCCTGTCTCTGGCTCGTCCTTCTACGTGACTTAGCGGTGAACTAAAAGCGCTCGCATCAGCCAAAACGCGAAACTATCGCATGAACTTTTAAACAGACAATTAGCGTAATTATCCGAGCAACTTCTGCACTCGCTCCGGGCCTTGGGGATCAGGGCGCCTCTCAACGACGCCACCGCCCCCGCCCTCCCCTCGCCTGCTGCTCGGCGCGGCCCCGACACCTCCGCACGCACCGCCGCCGCCGCCCGTTGACTGTCCCTGAGTGCGTGATTAGCGGGTGCGATGCCGGATATCCGGCGCCCGTAAACACGGCTTCAACGAGTGCACTTCGGGGGGCGCGTGGGGGCCGGCTGCAGCTCGAGGGGCGGAAGAACTTCATAAGTTGACTGGGTCAATGGCAGCGGGGCGGGCAAGGGGGCCGAGAAGCCCTGAGAGCTCCGGGAAAAATTGTCCTGTGGCCCCGGGGCGTGGAAAAATCGATGCCAAGAGCAACAGTCGCCCTGCCGATTGGGGCCCTGCCGCAGCCACCCTGCCCCAGCCCCCCTCCTCGCCCGATGCTATCGCAGAGTAAACAAAATCACAGAATTTTGGGCCGAAGATCAGGGGATTTTTTTTCGCTACGCCCGACCGAAGCCCCAGGACTTCAAAGGAGCCGCACGCACCCCTGGTTCGCCGGGCCAGAGGCATTCGACGGAATTCGCTGTGATTCTTCTAGCTCGCCGTAATAAGTTGACGATTGGTAAATAATTGCAATGCAATCGTTTAATTTTGTTTGCGCCCGAACGTGCTCGTGTCGCAGGCCCGGCCACTGCGGGGGCAGGGCGCGGTCGCTGCCCGGATACGGCCCGGCCCGGTGCGTCGTCTCACGTCCCAGGCCGCCGAGTCGAGCCATTTGAAAAATGCGAGTCGCAGCATCCACGCGTCTTCCACGCGGCGGCGCCAGGCAACGGCGCCGTATGGAAACCGTTTGATTTTCCGCTCCACTGTCGATTGCCCGACGACTCGACTCGACTCGAAGCCCATTCTCCCAGCCCCAGCGACGCAGCGGGTGGGGCCTGCCATGGGGACGCGGCCGGGGAGGAGGCTGTGGATGGCAAGAGAACTAATAAACAAATGTCTGGCGAAAAATAATTAAGGACAGCGGGCCGATGCACGGCATTGGCTTCGCTCTAATTGAGACTTTTGACCCAATTACCCGCAGCCCGGCCGGGATCGAGACCAATTAGGCGGCCCATGGAGCATCCGAGTGCCGTGAATTTGTCATAAAAGGGCGGCGTCGCCCCGGGCTCGTGGTCGGAAGCCGCCTGTGCGGGTCGAGGCTCGTTCGTCGAATAATTCGGGCCGAGGGATTCCGGCCCTGCAAACGCTCGACCCTCCTCCTCCCACCTCCCCACCATCGTTCTCCCGATGTGTGGACGAGGTGGGCTCATGGAACGAACGGAACGAATCCTGTGAATCCTGTGGCTTGAACTCATTGCAGCAACTCATCGGAGCACAGCGGAGACTGCAGTGAGAAGGTTTGATGTCACCAAGGCAGTGAATGGATGAAATTGACTTCTTCCCTACTCCCTTCCGATCCCAATCTGCCATTTGCCCTTGCGGGAAGGCGCCAGTGAAGTCAGTTCAAAATTCCCAAAACATACCACACAAATAATTCGAAACCAATTCCGAAATAATTGAAGCGAAATTAAGAATGTTCCTTGGGATCCGGAGAATGAAATGTCAAAGGCCAAAACAAAAACTGGCTCGATCCTTTCATTAGGACCTTCTCCCACACACATCTCGGATTCTGTTACTCAATTTGTAGGCTTCTGTGAGGAAATTAGAGCATATGGAGGAAACAATGTTCATAAATTTGCGCAATCGACAGAGACAGATTAAATTAATTCCTCGATTTTATTATCCTCTGCCTCCGTGCTCTTTGTGTGCATTGTTGAGGGCGACAATTTGTCAGCGACTGCCTCGTGAAAGGATAAAACTTATGTAGGCTCAATATTGAACGTCATTGACATTTTAAAAAACTAAGTCCCTTTTATGAATTTCCCCGCACCAAACGCTCCACGCAGATGGCGGGATTCGAGGAGCAGAGGCCACACAGGCGGTGGTGTTCGACTGGCAGGCCGAGGCATCGACGGCTGCCAAACGGCCATTCACAGCCCGTCCCGTCCCGTCCCGACCGCCTCGTTGTGGTTTCGCCGCTGCCGCTGCCGCCGAGGCCGAGGCCCAGGCCTGCGGAGAGCGTGAAGTGAGTGTGAAAATGAGTCGAGAGCCGCCGAAGTGCGATGAATATTAAGGAACATATTTCGAGGCTGGGCCGAGCCGCCCGACCCTTTCTGCGGTCCAAACTTTAAACCCGGATGATGAATTCCCGAGCAGGAGCTCAGAATATGAGTCCATGAATGACGGGGTGGAAAATCCCAGACCACGGCCCGAGGTCGACGGGTTGCGGCGCGTCGCGGCGCTCAACCCCTGAACAGGCGGGCGGAGCGAGGGGAGGGCAGGGGACGGAAATGAAATAAAAAACGGAACATAAATGAATGTGACAAGATGAAAGCTGGCCCGAATGCTTTTCCCTGTTCCGTAATTGGATTTAAAATTGTTTCGAAAACGTTCGCTTTGTTCTATTTACGAATCTATTCCATTCCCCTTCCCTCCAGCCCAACCCCCTTCCGCTGCAGCCCGTGCATCTCCCACCGACAGCCCCTAGAAACGCACAAACTTCGTTTATGCGACCATCCATCGCGCTCGCTCTTTGTCTCGCTCGCTCCCCCCGCTCTCTCCGGCACACGCGAGTCCTGCTCAGGGCGGGTTGCGGCTGTTGTTGTTGGTGCTGCTGGTGCTGGTGTCGCGGCCGCTGTTGCTGTTGCTGTTGCTGTGGCGGCCGACGTCGTTGGTGCCGTGGCTGTTGCCAATGCGAAAGCGAGGGATTAGCAATGATCCCAATGAGTAAATAAAGCAGTAAAAAATTTAATTTCGTGTCTTTCACTCTGAAAGGATCTCGTCCTCGTTCCCGTTGGCGTCGCACTCGTCGTCGCCTGGTGCTGGTGCTCGGTCTGGCCCCGGCCCCGGCCCCGGTCCCGGTCCCGGTCCCGCGTCTCCGTTACAAAGGAGATCCGTAATTCACTTATTCCCGCGCTGGCAAAGGATATCGAGCGAAATACGACGACGACGGCGACGGCGACGACGAGTCGATGTCGACAGAGACAGAGGCGGCGGTGGAGGCGCCGTCGACAGGGATTCAAATGTCATTCGCTGAACTCGATGCGAATAAATATTGGGCAAAACAGGGCAAATAAAAATCGCATTCGAGCCAGGACGAACGGAGACCGGGTGTCGCCCCCTCCCCGGGCCTGCTGGCTGTGTCACTCTGTCTTTCCCCGGCCGTCCGGCGGCCGTCGCCCGTCCGTCCGTCCGTCCGTCCGTCCGTCCGTTTGTCTGCTGTGTGACAGTGCGTGGAGTGCGGGACCCCGGTACAAGAACAACGACGACGACACCAACAGCATCGACATGGCAACGAGCATCGAGGGTGCGGGAGCGACGAGGGTGAGGGTGAGGGAAATCGCAAGGGCGGGGCGGGGCGGGTGCGGCGGGGACAGTCGAGAGCACCCTTAAATGTCAATTGTCGAGTTTTGAGTGACATCAAAATTTCACTTTCATCTCGAAAACAGCGGCAACAACAACATGGCCATTGCAGCAACTCCCCGGCGAGTGGTCGTCGAGAGCCACTGGCGCCCGACACCCTCACGCCCGACACCCTCACGCCCGCCTCCGCCCGCCCCGCGCCTCGCTCTTGGCAGCCGAATAAAGCGAGGTGGATCTGGCAACACTGATTTATGGATCGTTTAAGTTTATGACATTTTAATGAAACACGACGGACGCAGAGCGCTCGAGCACGTATTATTGCGGAAGCTCATTTGCAGCGCCTGGGCGGAGACGAGGGCGGCCCCACCGGCCGGGGCTCATCCGGCGCAAGCCGAACCGGGGCGGGCGCTGGCTCGGATGTCACGACTCCCGACTGCCGGGGCCTTGGGCGCCGGCATCGGGCTCGTCAAAGGACTCGGGCTCGGCCTCGGTCCGGGCCTGCTGCAGACGGAGACGGGGGCGGCTCCTCCAAGGCGCTGGAATCCCGTTATCAGCGCGCGCCGCTCCCGGAACCCGACACTCGAGGCCGCTGCTCGAGGAGGATTTCAGTAATTTGTTTGCGAACCAGCTTTCAGAAATCCACTCCTCGAAACCAAATACTCGCCGAGCAGAGCGAGCGGGCGAGCGAGCGAGATCGGCAACGAGATCCCGACGGGCTCCATTTCGCATTCGCATTCGCCGCCCCCCGCCCCCAGTCGACACCGGCGAACAATGGGATTATTCGCTCCTAATGCCTGCATCGACCGCCCGCCCGCTCCTGGCCGGGCGGGAAGACAAACACTATTAAAACGCAGACTCGATAAATAAACATCTTGAACGAACTACTTCGCTCGCACTTCAATCGAATCGGAATGTTTTTGTTCGCCCCGGAAGGAAGGAAGGAAGCGAGCAAGGAGGGAGCCGGACGCCGCAGCCCGATGCCGATGCCGATGCCGACCCCGCGTCTCGAGCCCTTTGTGCGCGCCCCGAGCACTCTCGCAGTCACTCAATCCCGTCGAGGACGGCCTCGCCCTCCGCCCTCCGCCCTCCGTCCCCCGACCACCGACCCGCGTCCGTCCGTCGAGGCGGCCAAGTGCGTTTGGCATCCCCTTTGAAAAGCGATACAGGAGCAAATTGCAATATAATACGTCGTTTTATTTACTTTTCTCATTTCGTCCTTTTCTTTTCTCTTCTCTTCTCTTCTCTTCTGTTCTGTTCTCTTCCCCCCGCCGCACATTCACGCCACGCCGCACCCTGGGCAATGGCTCAATTGAACCCGGCGACGACCCGGCCCGACCCCGCCCGACAGGCCTGGAAGCGGATCTCTTCTACGTCCACGAGGGAGCGATCAACACATACGCCATGCACTTCACCGTACCTGTGCCCGCCGACGTCCACGACCTGGAGTTCTCCTGGCAGAGCCTCACGACCTACCCGGTGAGTAGCGCCGCCAGTGCCCAGCACAGCCCAGCCCGGCCCGAGCCACTGACCGAGCCCCGACCTCTGTTCCCTCTGTTCGCAGCTGCCGTACGCCATCAGCATCGAGTACGCCCCGGAGCAGGAGGCCCTGGCCGCGCCCGCGCTGAGCATCCCGGCCAAGGGCTACGTGCCGCAGCACATCGAGACCTTCTCGGTGCATCTGCCCTGCACGGGCAACGCCAGCGACCAGGTGCCGCTCAGCGTCAACCTCCTGGTGCGCGGGCCGCCCCGGGCCAATGACACCAAATTGAATTTCAAGCGGAACAAAATCTGTCTCAAAGGTTCGTTAGCGGCGACGCCTGATGGCGAATCGATCGCCGATGATTGACGAACTGACCGCTGACCTCTGTCCGTCTCTGCTCCTTGCAGGTCTCTACCCGGCGCCGAACCAGTCGCCCGCCCCCGCGCAGGCCCCGTCGCAGGGCCCGGCGCTCCTGGGCGCCGCCGCCTGCGCCCTCGGCCTGGTGCTGGTCGTGGGCCTGATCGCCAGCGCGATGTACGTGCGCGCCCGCAAGCAGATTCGCCAGGACTCGCTGCAGTAAGTGGGAGCCGGCCCAGCCCGCGCGCAGTGGAACGAAGGCGAACACGTGAAAGCAATGATTAAATTGCAATTTGCCAAAATGTACGAAATTCGTTCGCGCCACTGTGGCGGGGTGGGCGGCGTCGACACGGGCCATCGAAGCCAATCAATAATTACGGGACCGACCGACTGACCATCTGTCGGCGACGACCCACTGACGACGGCGATGTTAATGTTGATGTTGTTTCGCCTCCGCCACGACCTGTGGACGCAGGAGCCGGCGCAAACAAACGACGACAAGGACGCCGAGCCGCAATAAAATCATAACAATAACTCTTAATGCCTTCCGCCGGCTTCACAACCGCACTTGACACCATATTTAACATATTCGCCTCCCGCCCCGCGACCGACGACCGACGACAGACGACCGACACCGTGCGCAGGCCCCGGCTCGCAGGCACTTCGTCACCGTGACAACAACCTATGCTGCAGGAAATTTGAAATTCAAATGAAGCCGGTGCGATGTCGAACAGGTTGGACTCGCCCCGCCTCCCTCCACCGGGCAAGGCCACGCGACGACGGAGGCCCCGGCTACGGCTCCGCCACCGGCTCAGGTTCCGCGCACAGCAGTCGCCCGGATGACGGATGGGAGCCACGTCAGGGCGGAATTGGGCCGTAAATTGAAACGTACCTCCAGGACACACGCCGACGGACGGACCGGCGAACGGGCGGCCCTTGGCAAATACACAAGCACTCGTTAGGGGGAGCGGCGAGCGCAAACATTTATTTTGCAAACGTGAAACAAGGATTCAATTTAAAATTCGTCGTTCATCACCGACGGACGCATACGGCAGGTGTCCTTCCGACGCAGCCAGCGGCGGGACGGGACGACCAAACGACGACTCGACTGCGATTGAGTGGCTGAGCGGTTGCCAGCGACAGGCCAACGGCAGTCGCGCGATCGCACCCTTGGCTGCGATTGACTTCTCGCTAACCGACGTCCTCCCTCCTCTCCTCTCGCCCGCAGCACCAGCTTCACGACCGCGGCCTACGGCAGCCACCAGAACGTGTTCATCCGGCTCGATCCCCTGGGGCGGCCGCCGAGTGTGAACAGCGGCTCGTACGCCACCATCGCCAGCCTCAACAAGTACCCCCTGGAGTCCAAGAAGTCCTGCAACATTTTCGACCGTACGTGGCCGCCGCTGCCCACCCCTCGACCCGCATTAATTGCTCTCTCTGTCTCCCTCCCTCTCTCTGTTTGTTCTCTTTGTGCCGATCGCAGGGTTCCGCAGCTCGCCGACGCCCTCGCCGTACGCCACGGCCCTGCTGCCGATGGGCGACCAGGCCGCCGAGACCATCTACTCGAAGCCGGAGTCGATCTGTCCCTCGAGGATTTCCTACTACGCGTCCTCGCAGCTCACCCAGGTACGTACGCCACCGAACTCACCCACCGCGGGCCAGATTTGGCCCGATTCCCATTCCGATTCCGCCTTAAATGCGCCGCGTGCGCCGGGACCTCCGGACGCTCCGCGCTCGAAGTAGTCGCTTGCGAGATGAAGTGCCGGGGCCCGAGAGCTCAGCCAAGGTACCGATTCGTCAGATAAAGCCCTAACTGGTTTATGTCGGCGCGCTGATACCGAGCCCCGCCCACAGCCCACTGGAGGCCGCCCTTAATAAATACATTGTCTCAGCTCGTGTCGGGAAGCGCACCCTTGGGAGACCAGGGTGCAGGGTGAATTATGTACATGTTTAGATAAGCAATAAAGCGTTTCTTATTATAATACCGTCCTCGCACACTCTCGCCCGGGCGGCGGACGGACACTCAGACACATAGAAACACAGACGCTCCAAGACGCACTCAGACACAGCCGGAGAGACGAGCGCGGAGCTCTTGCGAGTGCGAGTGCGTGTGTGAGTGTGAGTGCCTGGGCCCGTGGCAAGCAGGACGACTCGCAGGCAACACGAGGACAAACTTCCAGACGATAATTTTAATTTACATTTTCATGCCGCTGCCGCAGCCACCGCCACCGCCGTAGCCATGGGGACCGGCAGGGCGGGCGAGACGCGGGCGACACGAGCGCAAACCCGGACCGGGCCCAGATTCGTATCAAACCTCAGAAATTATCAGGCGTCGTGCCCCGAAAAGCCTTCGACGTCGGGCTTCGTCGGGCCAGGCGAGCCCAGGGTGGGTACCGGGTGCGGGGCGGGGGCGGTGGCGGCCGTTATCGGGGCCGAGTCGGGCGCCTCGCGTGAGCACGAGGTGGCAACTGGCGTATAAATAGACGTTTATCCGCCACGAAGCCGCCGGCGCAGGCCGGGCGCGGTTCGAAGCGCGGTTCCCACAGGCTCATAATTAAACCATGGCCGGCAGGACCTCTTAAGTCCGTGGGCGGAGCGCATCCGCCCCCGCCGAACTTTAATTACCGTTACTCAAGTCGTGAACTTTAAACATTCGAGCGGACGCGGGGTCGACCTTAATTTCCGATTACGCCGCTTCCAACCCGGCAGCCGGGGCGACCGACCGACCGGCCGGCCGCCGACCCACTTGCAGCATTCCGGCACACACACGCATGCCCACACGCACTCGACACACACACACCCAGCCGTACTCAGGAAGCAACCGGTCGGAATGGAATTAAATGAATTTCTCCCTCGTCGGAGTGGAGTAAATCGTACTGCAGTAATTGTTGTTTCCCTCGAATCGCTCCCCACCCCACCCAAGGTCCCCTCGCCTCGCCCTCGTTCGCTTTTTATTAAATCAGTCCATAAACGCTGGAAATTGCTTCCCGGGCCGGGGGCCGGGGATCGGCTGGGGAGCGGGGCCCGAAACCGCCAGCCATGTGAGAACATGAAGAACTACAGGCACAACAGGGGGAAGGAAGAACAACAGAAAGGGGAGGGGAAGGAGAAGGAGCAGGAGAAGGTGGAGAGGGAGAGGGAGAAGAAGAACCCGAGCGGGCAAAGACAATGGCAAAGACGGCGGCTGCAACTGCTGAAACACAACTGGGTCGCCCGTGCCTCCCCTGATCCGCCCCAGGTCGGGGGCGGCGGACGCGGCGACAGGACGAGCGGCAACAATGATAATAGACAGCAACAGTAACGGCAACGGCAACGGCAACAGCAACAGACAGAGAGGCAGACAGGGCGGCGAGCGGGACGGACATAACTAACGAAATAAATGAGAGCAAGACCCAAATGAGCGGAGCAATCGAAGCAACAGAGTGGAAACGAGGACGACAAGAACCGGCAACGTCTGCCTCGTTAGGGCCAGGGCCAGGCGGCGCGCGAGCAGGGCCCGAACTGCCGAGAAGGTCGGCTGGGGAGGGTTCGGCACTCGCCCCCTCCACGGCAGCAATTAACGGAGAGCGAGTGTGTTTTTGCTTTTGTTATTGTTATTGTTGCGGCAGCCAAGAGTCGAATAGTAATTGAATGCAAACATTAAGCGGAGTACGACATGTACAGGCTCGCAATTAATTTAACGGCGGCGATCCCCGAGCATCTCCAGCACTCCCGACCCTCTTCCCGGGCTGAGTTAATGCCGAATAGCAGGTGCTAATTAAAAACGTTGTCGCCTCATTAGAGATTTTTACGGCACGACCTGCAGACGGCGGCACGCAGGGGCCCGAAAGGCAGCAGATGGCGGCGGCCCTCGGGGAGAGCAGCCGGGATGGGGAAAAACTTGATCGCCATCGCATCGGATCTCGGGCTGTCGCGCCTGTCGTTGAGGAGTCGGAGGGCGGAGGGCGGTGGCCGGAAGCCCGGTGTCGGGTGTCGGAGGTCGGAGGTCGGACGTCCTGCCGGAAGCTCCATGGGACGAGTGCCAACGACTCCTCCGAAGGCTCCTTGTCAGACTCTGCCAAGCGATTACGTTGCAATCGCCCGCCCGCACGACCGCCTGAGGATCCGCCACGACCCACGACCGAAAAAAGTTGGCCAACCAGGTTAGTCGACAAAAAGTCCGTGAATAATTTCCAGCAGTCGACAAAAACGGGATGTCAATTTCGACGGACGCGCCCCCGACCCCGGCCAGACCTCGTCCTCGTTCTCGCCTCGACGTCGGAGAATGCAAATCGTGTCGGTTTTCTTTTCCCTCTCCCTTCCTCCAGCTGTCTCTCTGTCTGTTCCGTGTCTGTATCTGGCCGGGTCGCTGTCTGCGCCATCTGCCGGCTGCTGTTCAATTACAACGCATCCCACATAAATTATGGGAGCCGCCGTACGTCGGGGAATAAATCAAAACCCCAGTAAAAAGATCAGCGAACAATGGGGATCCGGTTGACCGCCGCGGGGCGGGCGTGGAGGCGCAGGCGGCGGAGAATCGAGGAAGAATCGCCGCCTCATAGATATTAATGAGCTGCAGCTCGAATAATAAGTGTCGGTAGTGGTGGCCGTGGCGGCGGGGCCGACGGAGGCGACCGGGATCGGGGATCGGCCCCGACGTCTGCATTGTCCGACTGGGGTCTGACAAATTGCGAAGCCATTCGTCTAACCTTTGGCCCGCCCCTCCCCGGGCCGCTCGCCTGCTGGCCATTGTGACTTTTTCACTCCTCGCCGCCGCCACTGACCGACGACGACGACGTTGTCGGCGACTCCATTGTACGCCATTACACTATTGATGACTTCCTGTCAACCTCAGACAATCGGTCGGTCGGCGGCCTGACCGGGGTCCTGCGGCGGTAACGGATGTTATTCTGTGCGGTTTCGATTCCATGGGAGCGCCCTCGCTTCAGGCCAGGGCCAGGGCCAGGCCGCGGCCATGGCAACTCCGGATTTGGCAGCAGCCCCAGCCCCAGCCCGGTCCCGGGACACGACTCGACGGCTCGCCGCCCACCCCCTTTCGGGGCCTCGTGTGCGCCGCCAATTCGATGTCATGTGGGGGCTGGGCGGACACGAGCCGGCCCCGCCCTCCGCCGACTGGTCGCCCCTCCGCTGCGGCAAACACGATGTTATTTTATTCATTGTTTTGTTTGCTGCCGGGTCGGTCGGAATGTTGGTTTTTATTGCAGTGTTGTTGCTGCTGCTTCAGCCACGTCCACGTCCTTGGTTGTTACGGCCAGCCCCAAGTGAGTGCGGGGACGGGTGCAGTGGGGAGCGACATCGGCCCAAGTCGCCGGGTCGCCGGGTCGCCGGGTCGCCTCGCGCAAGGGACCGAGGATCCGCACGAAGTGGTTGGAAGTAGTTGGAAGTGGTTGGAAGTAATAGAGACAAAGTGTTGGCCATAAAACCCCACGAAATTGGGTCAAGACGCCGAACGCGACCGAGACCCGGCCGGGACTGAGGGGCACCGAGCGGAGACGGAGACAAAGACGACGGCACAGAAAGAGACATCGCGGCAACCGGAACCGGCGGGAGGAACAGGCACAATAAACACAAACACAGCTCCATAAAAAGCAGGCGGGCAACGAAGTTACGGCGCGATGACGACTGACACTTGTGGCCAGAGAGCGGCGAAATTATGAAGTGTCCTCCTTGGGCGGCGGCGGCCCGATGCGGAGGCGCAGGCGACACAAAGGACGTGATTGCGAGGGCGGAAATTGAATTTGCCGACCGGGCCGAGGAGCCGAAGGGAGCGGGGAAAGGGCTGGGACTCACTTGCGTGCTCAGCTCGTTCGCAGCGGGCGGTGGGCGGCGGGCGCTGGGGGGCGAGTCCGGAAGATTTAGGCGAAAATCGATCCGGAGCTTCTTCTGTCGCCGGACTAGGACGCAATTTCAATTAAGACCGAAGGCGACGGCAGCCTCGGAAATGAAACCCCGAGGCGAGGCGGATCACGTGAAGACTCGACTCGACTCGACTCGAGTTCGATCCGCGCCCAGGTAATCGCGGCCCATCGAGCCGGAACGTGGCCGGAGTTCGCAATTGACGAGCGTCACGGTGGATGGGCGCCAATCGCTCGAGCCGAGGGTTGCGGAGCGGGGGTTGGGGGCCTGATTACAGGCCGCCCGTGATCTGTAATCTCCGGCGATGTCTGTCGCTCGCGGGACTGATTTCGTTAACTCCCTTTGACGCCATTACGCGTTGTCGTCGCGCTTACCTGGGAGTCGCCTCGCGAGACCGCGCCGACAGCGGTCCTGAGAAGCCCCGAATCCGCGTCATCGGCACGTTCCGAAACGGGAATTAATTACGTCGTCCTCGAGGAGTTAATTACAAAACCTGGCGGAAGGCAGGCCGCCCATTTTAATGCCCCAAACCCGGGTCCCGCGGCCCGCGGCCCGGGGACCCGAAACAGCGCGTACTTCGAAACTCCACCTGGCCCGGGCTCCTGACCAGGCGTCCGGGTCCCCGGGGGCGCCAGTCGCGGCGGGCGGGCCCCGTGGCCGGGCAAATTGAAATATAATTGCACTCCGGCAGCAGGGGCCGGAACGAGGTGTGAAGCACCGCCGAGTGGGCTCGGGAGCAGCGGTGAAGCAACACCTCGGCAACACCTGCCTAATTTATGTTTATTGAGCGAGCGGCAAATCGACTGCGGGGGGCGGCCGGGTCCGGGCGTGTCTCGCCATTTGCCGTCCCGCCGCGCTCGTCGTAAAGATTTCGCCAAGCACATAATTACGAGTAATTTCGGGCGACAACCGAGTTCAGCAGAGACAGCCCGGCGCCACCCCGACTCCGACTGCGACTCAACCAACCCTTCCCGCCGCCTCCCGGCAGCCAGCTGGCTCAACCTCCCGCCGGCAGAGGATGATCGACGCACGTCGCAGCCCGCTTAACATTCCACACAGACAGACAGACAGACAGACAGACCGATGTCGGCGGGAGGCCGTGCCTCGAGGAGGGGTGGGGCGCGCACACGGGTTCGGTTGCAAAGTTCCCAGTTATTGGATGTCGGCCCGATCTCTTTTGTTTTCGGTTGTCACAGCAACTGGCGCTGTCTCGTCGCCGCCACACCGCCCCGCCCCTCCCTCGCTCCGGCACTCGATCCCGGGGCGTCCTTGTCGTGCAGCCAGAGCGCTGGTGGTGGGCGAAGGCGGGTCGGGACGACGCGGGTTGCGGCGCACCTTCGACGCACGAGTCAGATGCATGTCAAGTGCGCTCCGGCTTTTGTGATTCCTGATATGCGAGTGACACGCGCTGCTCGACCCGCTCCGCGCCCGCCGCTCTGCATCCCGGCCGGTTCATCCACATCCACTGTCGGGCCGAGCGCACTGGATGCCAGCACGAGGACGGCCTCTCGCTTCCCGCCTCCCGCCGGCTCTAATCCGAGTGTGATTTATTGAATTTTATTTGTCACAACAGCAGCAGCAGGACGAGGCCTCGTGGAGCGGCCCCGGGACTGCTTAGTTGTGGCTGCATTAAATTTAATTAAACCCCAAGTGGAGACATTATAATCACAGTCGCCTCGTCCCCTCTCCGTGTGCGTCTGGAGACTCCGGTTGCCAATTGCAACGGGTGACGGGGACGGCGAGGGACGGGAGCTCATTAGAACTGGGTTAATGACGACTCCGGCTCCGTCGACTGTGCGGATTGCGGTCCCACATGGGCGTGGGCCGGGCCCGTTGCAAGGCGACGACGCTAATTCTCGACTTCCGACTCCGAGTGCGGACTCCGGGACTGTATTAAAGAGTTAAATTATGATTTCCGTGAGTTGCATCCTCGCCAGGACGAAGGACGAGGGGTGGGCGGCGTCTGCAGGGCTGCGTTATCGTTAGTCAAAGTTTTAATTACACTTTCGCTCGCTCGCAGGCCCCCGCTGTGGGCCACCGATTCGCCGGTGCCGGCCACCGAGCTCTGCGGCCGCCCCGACGGACACACGTGAGTGGCAGTGGGGGTGGGAGTGGCTGTGTGTGTGTGTCTGGGTGTGTGGCTGCGACTGTCGGGGGGCTGTCGGGGGCGGCGGGATCCGTATATTCGGCGACAAAGATTTATCACCGACCACCGCTGTACAGTGCTGCCAAAGCACGATGATAAAGTATGCATTGTTTCACTTTAATTGAAATTTTCTTTGTGAACGCAACGAAACATGTTGCTACAACAGCACGACAACAGCACGACACAGCAACAACGACAGCAACAATAACGACCGCAACTACAACGACAACTACACGGCCGGCAGCGGAAATGACAACGGCACAAGGACAACAACCACAACTAAAACACCACACCAGCGAGGGTCCGACTGCTGTTGTTATTGCTCCTGCGGTGTTGCTGTGGTCGTCGGCGTCGGCGTCGTCATCGTCGTCGTCGTCGTCGTCGGCGGCGCTGCCTGTGCTGCGGCCGCCAGCACCGCAGGCCGCCGGCCATCGACGGCGCTTCTGCGGCGCAACACAAATAAATTTTCCATATTGCGGTTGTTCTTTTTAATAAATTAAATCGTTGTCAATGTTATTGTGTTTTATTGTTTTCTTCGCCGTCGCCGACCATCGCCATCTCCGCCGCGGCCGTGGCGGACCCGCGCTTATTGTTTCCGTGAATTTGTCACGTTCAAAGTGGCTCCGGCCCGCTTCGGGACCCGAGGGACGGGCGTAATTTGTGGCCGCCGGTGATTTACGGGCCGAGGCCAGTGGCCAATGGACGCGGACGGCGGACGGCGGCCGGCGGGCCCGGACCCGACCCAACATCTCCATGGGCCCGACCTTCGACCTGGGAGGCGACCAGCGGCGGCTGCTGCTGCTGCTCCCGACTCCGGCGGCGCCCGGTCTGTTTGAGTTCGGGATAATCCCCTGCTAAACGGTTTCATTTCCACATTAGGGAACAAATTGTGCCCGCCGGCCGCCAGCCGCCGGTCGCCACATGTGGGAGTGAAAGGCGAGCGAGCGATGTTTCTGACAACCCGAGCCCTCCGCCCGCCGCACAGTGGTCCGAACACATGAGAGACTTGCCCAGAAATAGAAGGATGCGTCTTTGAATTCTAATTTCTAATTCTAATTTCTGTACAAAAATGGGAGAAACAATTTGGCTTCTTATTTTCATAATTTCATCCTTTCGCCTCGCTTGGTCTCTGACTGTGATGCCAAAACGTGCTGCTAAAATATTGCCATTTGTATGTGCAAATGACTTCCTGTGAAAAGTCAACCTATACCTTGGTCCTTCGTGAGAGAGAATTGCATAATGTCATTGGACCATTTCTGAACGCAGGCTTGAAATGAAATCAACATCAACCGAATTTAAACCACCTTCTCGCCACTGTGCACTGCGCACTGTGGGCGAGGGCAATTTGCACTTGAAAGGACGCCCGGCCCGGCCCGGCCCTTCCCGGCGCCTGGTCTCAAATTAAAGCGTCCTCCCACCCGGCTTATGAATAATTCACATTATCAACAGAGACGCCGCCAGCCTGCGACCCGCCCACGTTCTGACGTCCTCGCAGTGTAAATCATTGATAAACGAACACAGGAGCGCCGAAATCAGCAGAGCTGGTGGGCATAAATCCTGGCGGCCTCCTCTGCGTCGGCTGCGGCTTCTGCTACGGCTCTGCTGCTCGCTTTGTCAACTGGCCGGGCTCGGGTTCGGGTACGACGACCTTGGAATGCGCCCTCGGCTCCGCAGCGGTCCCAAGGCGAACCCGAACCCGAACCCGAGAGTCCGGAGTCCGGAGTCCCGGCCAATCCCATTCCACTCTAATTCCAATCGAAGTCCTGGCCGGATGCCGAACACAAGCACTTCATAATGTTGTGTTTTCACGCCACAACAAATAAGGGTTCGAATTCCCGGCTCACACCCCATCCGCGCCCTCGTCCTCACCTTCAGCGCCCACCCCGCACATTCCTCGGGGATTCGGCTCGAGCTTCGAATCGTTGACGCCCGCTCGACGGCAAATTTACATAACTCCGGGCAAATTGAGACGTTCGGGCGACCCCGAGTCCGGGAATCCGAACATGTGTGCGCCCTCCGCCCGCCGCCCTCCGCCCCCTCCCCTGGCCTCGCATCCACGCCCCGTCCGACCCGTAGTCGTCGCCACGATTATCATAATTTTGTTTGACAGCCAACGACATCTCGGCGCCGATAATTGAGTTTCCCCGATCGCTCGTTGCAGGTCTACAGCATGTCCACCCCGAAGAGCAGCCGCGGCAACGGCAGCGTCGTCGGCGGCGCCAGCACCGGCGGCGGCAGCGGCACCGGCACCGGAACAGGGACCGGCTCCGACCCCAAGGAGAAGTTGCGGCGCATCCCGAGCGTGCAGCCGGGCGCGCTCGTCTGCCAGCACCTGATCAAGGAGGGCACCTACGGGCGCATCTACGGCGGCCGGCTGGGCGAGTCCTGCGACGTCCTGATCAAGACGGTCGTCGACGGCGCCTCGCTCACGCAGGTGGCCTGCCTGCTGCAGGACGCCTCGGCGCTGATCGGCGTCAGCCACCACAACGTCCTGGCGCCGATGGTGGCCAACACCGAGCTGCCGGGCCCGCCCGAGATCGCGTACCCGCACCCCAGCAAGGGCAACCTCAAGATGTGAGTAGACGAAGTTTCCATTCAAACCGAACCACCTGACTCTGAACCTGATCTCGATTCCGATACCCGCAGATTCCTGCAGAAGTCGCGCGAGATGAACGCGCCGCTGAGCACGCGCCAGCTGGTCGAGTTCGGGCTGCACGTGACCAAGGGCCTGGCGCACCTGCACTCGCTGGGCGTGGTGCACAAGGACGTGGCCACCAGGAACTGCTAGTGAGTATGGGCACGGACCAGGTCTGACCATCGCCCACTGACTGCTGGCTTCCTTGCCTCCTTGCTTCCTTGCAGCCTGGACGCCGACTACTACGTGAAGATTTGTGATAGCGCCCTGTCGCGCGATCTGTTCCCCGACGACTACCACTGCCTGGGCGACAACGAGAACCGCCCGCTCAAGTGGATGGCGCTCGAGACGCTGCAGAAGAAGCACCACACGACCCCCAGCGACATCTGGAGCCTGGGCGTGCTCTTCTGGGAGCTGGCCACGCTGGCCCTGACGCCCTTCGAGGAGGTCGACATCTTCGAGCTGGCGCCCTACCTGGCCGACGGCTTCCGGCTCGGGCAGCCCATCAACTGCCCGGACGAATTGTGAGTTCCCGCCCAGAGCCCCACGAGTCGACGCCGCCTCTAAGCCAAGCTCCTCTCTCTCTCTCTCTCGCTCTCTTCCTCTCGCCAGCTTCACGGTGATGTCCTGCTGCTGGCTGGTGGACCCCAAGCAGCGGCCCTCGTTTCCGCAGCTGCTGGCCTACCTGCAGGACTTCCACGAGGACCTGGGCAAGTACATCTGAGCTGGAGCTCGAGCTGGAGCTGGAGCTGGACCTGGAGCCCGAGGACGGAAACGGAGACGGAGGCGGCCGCGGGAGCTGAACTAACGCCGTGACGACGAGCGCCGGCCGACTCCCAAGGACCAGTCCCTAGTCGTGGGAATGGGGTTGGACGATCGAGTCTGCCAGGTCTGGCAGTCGTGCCGGCCACCAACGAACCCAACCAGGAACCCTGAGCAAACGCAACGCAACCACAACCACAACACACGCCCACACTTAGATAGAATAGAGAATATTATGATGTACCATATTTTAGCGTAGTCGTAAGTCGAATGTCCCAGGATGCGGGTCGGGCGCAGCAGGACTCAGAGGGCGTTTCCATGTGGTCTCGTTCACTGACGTCTGCTAGGCTGGGACAATTTTTATACACTCCAATATAGAGATCTAGTTAATGTAGCCATAGGTATATAGACATAGATATATATGTATATTGATATTGGTATTTTAAGTGCGTTCGAGAGGTCCCAGATCGGGCTATTTATGTATGTATTGTATTTGTATGTATGTCGTTTAAGGCGATTACTTGTAAAATATCAAAATATCCATGCAGTCATGCCACGCCCGTTTAACGCCGAGCGGGCGCCCGTCAGTTTTAGTTACCTTAGTGCAATCGTTCCCCAGCCGCCACAGGGCGTTTGTCTCCAGGATCCTACGCCCGTTATCGTTTCCCTCCGTTGACCCCCAGCCCCCAGACTCTCTGAACTTCTCGATAGCCACCTACGCAACTACTTAGGACAAACCAAACCAAACCAAACCAAACCAACACAAGTCAACTACTAACCTTAGCTAACTAAGCACTTGATGGGAATCTGTAATAAAGGTCGAATGTCGTACCGTGTGTTCTGTCTGTCTACTCCAGTCTTCGTTCGTGTCTTGGTGTGGTTTATGCAACTTATCGACCCTTATCGACCCTTATCGACTCTTATCGACTCTTGCTGTACCGTTACTGTAGCTGTGTGTGTTCGTTCTCACTGTCTGTCTGTCTCTAGGGATCTAAGGTAGGCGCCGAGGCCACGCCCCGCCCGCCCCAGCCGGCACGGCTGGCCGACAGCGCATCGTTGTTCAATTTATCGTGTTTTAATGCAGTACAAACCGGGAAACCAGTGGAAACATTGACTGTTTCTGACAGCGCGCAAAGCCGCGTAAGCGCCTCGTTTTAATTACGTGTCAAGGCACATGCACGCACACCAGCCCACTGACTCCCACACACCCACACACAACACACCCACACAATGTAAATAAAATAAAAACCCGACCCACACATGGCAGCAACAATTGCAATTAAAGCACGAGCCGGATCCAATCGAACCGAACCGAACCGAACCGAACCGAAGCGAATCGGATGAAGGTGGGAAAACTAGTCTAAGGTAGATTTAAACCAAATAAATGTGATTTCGTTCGTTCGTCTCTCTCTCTCTCTCTCTCCCTCTCTCACTCACTGACTCACTCACACTCACTTAATCAATTGTTCTCTCGCACCCCCACCCGTCGCACTCGCCCCCGCACATGCAGATGCCTTTTTACTCCTCTCAATGTACGAACACAGCCAATGGTTGCATGGAAATTTTATCGAACTCTATGAAATATCGAATATCGACACATATACACGCAGGCACACACTCACACCAACACACCCACACGCCCACACACTCATACACGCCCTGAATGCGAACCAAATGCAAGCAAATAAAATTTAAGTTTACGGAACAAGAGAAACGAGAATGGCAAAAACAAAACAGAAACCAGAGAGAATCGCATCGAAATTAAATGAAACAGAGACAAATTCAAAGCGAGGGAAAAACAGTAACAAAAACAAAACAAAAAACAAAAACAAAAACAAAGACAAAGTGAAAGACAAAACAAGCAAGTGATTGAATAAAACGTACCGAAAAGTAAAACGCTGTTGTTTCAATTATTGGGAGTTTTCCATTTGATTAAATGCAAACATGAAAAGGTGGCCCGCTGACCAGTGTTGCCACTTCCAATTAGCGCGCGGCCGGCGTGCGTGGAGGCGGCAATTAAAAATGCACGCCGCGTTGGACGCGCGAGGCCAGGGGGCGGACGGAAGTCGGCCGCCCGGAAGACGCCGCGCTGGACCTGCCGCCGAGGCCGGGCCGGTGTCGCCTGCATTCGCCGGCCCGGCCTTCGCGGCCACGACAGCCATAACGGCGAAATTAATTTAGACGTCGTCCGCGGCTCACGGCCGGGCTGCCGGCCAGCCGCTCGGGCCCGGACGCGAAATCCCGTTAAGGCCAAATGGTCCAGAAGAACGATTTGTCGCGAGGGCGCGCACTCGAAGGCGCCCCGACCGCAACGCCACCCCCAACCCCAACGGCAACCCCGCCCCTGGTCGCGGGTGCTCGTGCCGTGCCGAGGTCCTCGAGTCGCGGGCGGTCGTGGCCAACGCAAACACGCACCAGTTCGCGGCTCGCGGCTCGCGGCTCGTGTCCCGAAGCGACCACGGCGGCGGGGACGAGGTCGCCAAGTGCCGCGGGCGCTGCGCTGCGCTGCGGCGAACTGGCGGACGAGCCGGGCGATTTAATTAAACGGCCATTAAGTCGACAATTAACAGCAACACAGTGGAATAACAATAACAATAACACGCGGGGGGCCGACCTCGTCCCCACCCGCCCCTCGTCCACATGTCGAGCGGCTGCAACCAACAGTTGCGCGAACGGCGGCCCGACCCGACCCGGCCCGGCCCGGACACACGGAAGGAGCGGAAGAAGCCCGTGGAGGGCGCAGATTCGCAGCCCCGGACCCGCCCCGCCGGCGCCGGGCGTGCGACGAACCGCTCCGCGATAAGGACCTCGACACGACCTCAGCACTAATCGCTCGCCCGGGAGCCGGCGGCGGGCGGGGAGCCGGAGACGGTGACGGGCCGAGGCGCAGCAGCTGCTGGCGGGTGGCAAATTGAATAAGCATAAAAAAGGAAATTGTGTTTTTCTGCAGTCGCCCCCGGCCCGGCCCGGCCCTCGCCTGCGCAGCCCTCGTTCGTTCCACTTCGGTGTCGTTGCTGCTGCCCCCTGTGTTGCTGCCGCAGTTTTATTGAAGGAACGTGCACGCTGTGACTGATCCGTCGGGTGCCGGGGCGGCCCGGGAATTGAAGCTGTCAAAAGTGAACATTCCCAGTCTGACATATTAGAGCAACAACAACGACGACCTCGAGTTCGAGTTCGAGTTTTTCAAGTGGCGCCCTGTGGCCGTCGCCCGCCCCGCTGCACCGGTGGCGCCCCTGAAGGGCTCGCGCCCTCCTCGGAATCCCCGAACCTGTCGCTGGTTGATTTTTAATTTCGCAATTCCGAGTGCGATTTCGAAGCGCGCTGGCCGGGAGTCGGGCGCTTATCGGGGCGATGCAGCCGGCGACCCCCGACCCCGATCCCGGCGCCCGGCACGCGCACGCGGACCGCAGAGCGGACTGGCGACGACTGCCGAATCGCTCGGCGAGGACATTCAAATTCATCGATCGGACGCGACGCGACGCCGCCCGGCGATGGCCGAACGACGGGTTGCGGGAGCGGGACCGGGACCGCGGAAGTGGGCCGAGATGGAGGCCATTAAGACCCTCGCCCCGGGGCGCCCTTTGTGGACGCAAAGCCGCCGGAATGGACGCGGCCAAAGTTGGATTCTTTCAAATTTTAAACATTATCCGGAATTGCAGCCCCGGCCCGCCGGATTACGGCGCAAACAATCGCGCGCAATTTCCCAGCACAGCAGTGGGCCAGGTCTCAATGGCCGGCGCCCCAGCCCTCGCGCCGAAGCCCACTTAACGATGTCCGCGCCATCCGAGGGCCGAACAAAGGGCGCCCGCCCCGAGCGCCCCGAACGACGACAAATGCGCCCGTAATGCGCTTCACCCCACGCCCCGGCCGATGTGTGGCCAAATCCTCTAACCCGAAGCCGGCGTCTTCACATAATGTTATTCTTTGTCAAACGCCGTCCGCCTCATTCGTTTCTCCGCTCCATCGCTCCACCGCTCCGTCGCCCCGTCGCCTTGGTCGCCCGAGGAAGCGGAAGCCGGAGCTGGAGCCGGAGCCGGAGCCGAAGCAGGGCAGCAGCGGAAGCCGGAGCGGAAACTTTTGTCCCTAAATAAATGAACAAACAATTCATAAAGGAGCTCTCGAGCACTTCCGCAACCTCTTGTAGCAATCGCAGTCGCAATAGCAATTCGGAACAGCGTCTTCTTCTCGGGGCGCTTCCTTTGGCTGCTCTTCATTGCTTAATCAAAAGCATTTTATCGCCGTCCGTCCGTCCGTCCGTCCGTCCTTCTGGCCGTGCTCGCAACGGCTGCGGAGCCTCGCACTTCCGGCCCGGGTGGGGTCGGGGCGCGGGCGTGGCGTGTGTGGGACCCGGCTCCGGGCGGAAACTGAACTTTAAAGTTATGAACTCGGCGCATTCCGTCCTGCCTCGTCCCGGATCAGGCTCGGCTCAGGGTCGCTGCGGCCGCCTCGGTCCGCATGCAAATGCGACCGCATGGGCGAAAAATCGATGGAAATTTATTTCGGATTTTCGATATTTCGCCCCCGACCCCCTCGACCCGCCCCGAGCGCTCGGGCCGAATTGAAAAACCCCGTATTTGCCAAACACAGCTCGTTCGCCGAGTATCAATTAAAATAAATCGATGGAACAAACATCGACGGGTCCCGGCCGTGTCCAGGCGACGACCGATTCGGCACCCGAGACGGGACGGGCCGACCGCAGCCGGATGGAATGGGAGCGGATTCCGAAACAAATTTCAAATCAAAGCGCCTGCGGCTCGAGGACGGTCCCGACCCAACAACAGCAACAACAGCAGGGCCCACGATGCGCCAGCGATGGGACGGGAAAAAATTAAAACAAATATTTGCCCAGGTCCCAGGGGCCGAGTAGTGCCGAGGAGTATTTTAAATGTGTGCTCGACTATTGGCTCTGCTCGCCAGGCGCCGCCGCCCCTCGGTCCAGCAACGCATGAATATCAATCTGTTGTCGGGACGACCAAATTTCCCGGCCCTCGGTCGACGGGGCGGCGGCGTCGCAGGCGTGGGCGCATCGCTGGCGATGGAACATGATTTTAACGAAATTGCCAAATGACACGTTCACCAGCAACAGCAGCAGCAACAGCAACGACGGCAGCCCGCCGCAGGCCAGTAACTTAAGAATTAAAAAGGCCGGGCTCGCAGGGGCGACGTCCAGGTTGCTTCCGACGCGGCCCAGACGCGACGCCGCTCACCGCCAACCCAACCGGGCCCCGTCGCCTGCGGCCACTGCGTCGGCGACGGCTTTCGAGGGCGCCGGACGCGAGTGTTGCCAACGCAACGCCACGCCGGCCACCCAGCCAGCCTGCGACAACCTTCGACGCGGCCAAATCGAAGGCGGACCCGGCCCCGGCCCCGGCCCTCGGCGGCCATTAGGCGAGACGCGGCCCGCGGCTCGGCCCGTCGACGGCCGGCAAACAAGCAAACAACAATCACAGCAACGACATCCCCAACGACAACAGCAAGGCCAGGGCAGCGACAGCGACAACGACAACAACAACGACGGGTGGCCGACGACAGCCCGACCACTGCGGCGTCCGCTGACCGCCAAGCCGTCTGCTCGGACGCCGGCGACATATTGCAGCGATGTTTGTGCAGCCAACGCACACAATATGCCGGGTGGACGCAGCCAGTGTGTGGGGGTGAGGGGGGTGAGGGGCTGGCGGACCCTTCCACACTCGACTGCGTCCGCCTGCAGTGGCCGGGTCGCCGGGTCGTCGGGGCGGGCGCAAATATGAAATCGATTTTTAATAAATTCGTTCAACACAAGCACGGGACGGACGCGACGACCCGTTCTTGTTGTTGTTGCCGTTGTTGCCGTTGTCGAGTACACCGATTCAAGGGTGCTCTGCGAAACGCCGCCCACCCCTCGGCCGTCGCCGACTCGACGCGAGCACGTGATTCGGCAGATCCTCGCCCGCGGCTGCGTCGCCGCCCACCCCGGGCCCGTCCATTAACTCGGAATCCATCACTCGCTCATTAGGAAAAGTGGATTTGCGACTGGCTCGTGACGTCACCGGCTGCGAGCGGGCCGTGCGGAGCAGTCGATGTTCGTGGAGATCGTCCTGATTGATGGTTACGACTGTCGTTCAATCGGGCGAAGCCTATTCGTTAAAACTATGAAGTCGGAACGGTTTTGTGCGGGGCTCCATTGGACGATTTTTCAACTTTTTCCAGATCCATCGATTGAATTCCCGTTGTAGGAGGTTCTCCTCCTCTCCTTCCACGACTGTACACTCCTTAGTTATCCCTTCATTGTCTTTTGTATATGATCGAAAAATAATGACAATGAAATATTGAATGAAATTTGCTAAATTTATATGGCTCTGGCCCTGTTTCCTGTAATCACATTCGAGCTGTTCCGAAAACTCTTGTACTAACATTTTTGTGGAGTGTACGCGCCGACTCGTCTGTCCCAAAGGCCGCCACGGGTCGTGTCTTCGCTAGAATGACGGAAAATAAGGAGGACGATGGCGTAACTAAGTTAGCTGGGACACACACCTATACATTTGAAATATTAAGCTTCCAGCTGTTGCCAACAGGACGCGTTTCCACTTCTAGAACCAATCATGCAGTGTTGTCGACCCAACTCAACGGAGCAGCGAACCGCGAAAACCACACTGCCCTGTAGGGAATCTGGTGGCAACGCCGCTGGCACGCCACACACACCACCAGAATCTGCTCAGGCACAAGCAGAGCAGCGCCGAGAGACAACAGCAACAACCACTTGGCGCAGATGAACGCGGCAACGAGGACGAGGTCGCCTCAGCTCCTCAAGCGAACGGAACGTTTCGCACTCGACACACATGCCGCTGACCCAGCGCCCGGTCGTCGCACTGGGCGTTGGGTTTCACCGTTTGTTCCCGTTTCTCAAGTGGCTCCGAGGGATCAAGGAGAACCCCTTCAAAGTCGCTGAAGGTCGTCTTGATTCACATTCCGGAACGTGGCCCTGGTCTGAAGCCTCGGCATCCCCAGGGCGTCCTGGAAATTCGTGGGGCGATTCGCCTTTGGAGTCGATTCCGCTCAGAGAAAACGGCATCGACTTCATCGGAATCAACCGAGGATCAGAGCCTGCCGTCAGTCCCTCCTTCTGCATGCCGAGGCCGCCGCCCCGACGGACCCGGATCGAACGACGCCCTCGCCTTCGTCCACGGACCACAACCGGCCGATGCCGAGTCGCTGGCTGTGGCCGCGCTGCTGCCACAACAGAGGCCGAGAGGCGCTGCAGTCTGTTGGAGCGCGGACGGGTTCCGAGGCGACTTCGGCAGCGCTCGGCTCGCCGCGAACCCGCCGTCGACCAATTGCGTGCGGCCGCCGCGCTCTTCGGGCGCGCTCGGCTCGCCTCGCCGCACCAGCCAATCCCTGCCGCCGCTCGCGCCGCGCCGTGGTGAGGCCCACCCCTGGTCGGCTCGCGGAGGCAGCCCGTCGTCGGCCCGGCCTGGGTCGGAGGTACAGTCAGACACGTCAGTCGCGCGCGAACCGGCTGCTCGGCAGGTTCGGCTGCGCTGGTGCGGACGCCGTGTTGCGCTGCGCCGCTGGTCTCCATTTTCGAACTCGTCAAATTAAAAATGGCTCTCGATGTCTAGCACAGCCGTGGCCTGCGGAGGGCGCCCGATTCGGGTGCCCCTCATGCTCTGCGGGCTCATCCGAATTCGCGATGTGGCATCGAGCATGAATCATTCGCTTTGCCTTCTGCTCCATTGCTCGCGTTTTCCTACACAAATCCATTCGTCATCCTTCGTCAAGAACTCGATCCACCTCGTCATCGCTTCTCCTCTGGTTCTCCGCTGCTCCCAAGGCCGTCACTTCCGCTCGAATTCCTCTTTAATCGCAGCATTCGCGCTTTCTGCGACCAAGCAATTTTTTCCCCACTTGGCGCCTAGTTAAACTCCATGTTCTGTCACAGCAGGCCGAGCTTCCACCAGGGCTGTCGCATTCGAACTCTCCACTCGCGACTCGATCGGGGCGAGAGGGTGGGGGGAAGCAGAAGAAAAGCCTCCCAGGCGCCTTCGGATGGACGCGAGCCCCGCGGCCCCAGAGGCGAACTGCAGTCCCTGGGCCGGCCCCCGACCGTGCTGTGCAGCCACCGTGAACCCAATCGTGCCGCGTAACGAAGCCGGCGACTGACGGGGCCCGCAGCGGCGGGACGTGACGTGGCAGGCCGACGACTCACGCGACGATGACCTCTGCAAAAACCGCCTAGCCGGGCTCGGAGGAGCTCCAGCGGAATCTCCATAGATCGATCTGAAGCTCTCTCGGAAACTGCGACTAGCGAAATTTGTATTTTAAGCGGTTTTCCGTGGATTTGATTTTGATCTCGCAAACTGAAGCGGTTTCGATTTTCGTCTCGTCTCGAGCTACTCCGCCCTCCCAGCGAAGGCCAACCAGTGCTCCGCGGGTTTCTTGGCTCCGAAATTTGTTATGCTAATGTAATTTCAATCTTACGATTTCATGACTTCACGAGTCCACAACTCGGGGTACGAAAGGGTCGGGAGTCGGGAGTCGGAGATCGGTTGATGACAACACGAAATCGAAACAACAATTTCGGGTTTTTCTTATTTTCCGAAATTGTCACTTAAAATCAGAATTGAAACGTTCAGACGGTGAAGAAAAGTTCAACAAAAGTAGTTCTGTAATAATTTCAGACAAATTGTTGTAAATAATGGCGAGCCCGGTCGGGGCGACGGAGCCGACGCCAGTTTTGGCCCCACTGCTGGCCTCGTCACCCGCAGCCAGGGGTCGCAGAAAGGGCCAGGGTGTCAGGTCGGACGAGCCCGAGCCGTGTCCACAACTGGGGTCATCGGCGGGCCTCGAATTCCGGGGGGATGGCGAGGGTTCGCAGATGACCAGCAGGGCTTTCGGGGACCCTCGTCGGCCCCGGTGGCGCGGTCGAGGTCGCGGGCAGCGGCGATCGTCGATTTCAACATGGCGACCGCGCCAGCCAGAGGTGGGAAGGTCGAAGGCTCTGGCGGGCGCGTCGCGTCGCGTTTTTCCAGCGCTGCGGTCGGGCTTACGTAATGGGCGCTAATGATGCCAGAAACAGCAGCAGCGGCGGCAGCGGCAGCGGCAAAAGCAGTGCAAACGGCCTGGGCACGAACAAAAACGACGGCGTCATTGAAAGCCGAAACGAAAGCAGGGCCTCGGCCGGCGGAGGGGCCGAGCGCGGCGCGTTCGTCCATCGTGAGGTTTCATAATTTGGCGAAAACTTTTCCACAGATACACACACACACACACACACACACACAGAGCCGCGGCACTTGAAGGTACGAACAGTCGCAATCGCACTTTTCCCGCTGCCGACGAGCGGCGACCGACCACTCGAGTGTTTCCAGCAGCAGCAGCAGCAGCAACAAAGAGGACGGGAACAACAACAACGGCAACAGCGACAGCGACAGCAACCACAACAAGAAGAAGAAGAGCAAGAAAGTGGGGCCACGGAGCGAAAAGTTTGTTTGCTTTGAAAGTTCGAGTGCAGCGAAACTTGGCAACGCGGCGCCGCCGTTCGGTATCTCGTGGATGGATGTATGACCTTTTTCGCTGCGTCGGGCGAAACGCAAAAGCAAGAATAGGCTTCGACGAGGTCTCCTCGCCTCGCCGCGCCGCGCCACGCCGCGCCTCACCCCGTTGCGTCCCGTCCCGTCCCCACCGTCCCCGCATAAATTATCTCGCCGAAGCCGATATTTTGTTCGAATTCGAACATGTAGCGCGCAGATACACATCACGCACACACGCGCGCCGAATTCGCCGCGGCCCGACCTGAGTCTGAGCGCGCTCTCTCTCGCGCTCTCTCGCTCTCGCTCACTCCCTCGGGCGCTCCGGCGCGCCGTTGCGAGTGTGTGTGAGCGCGAGCGTGCGAGGGTGTGCGTGCGACGATTTTGGCGCTCACTTCGCCCGAAGAAAATCACGACCGGGCCCGACGACAGCCGAACGCCAGCCGAGCCGAGCGCGCGCCGACGTTCGGGCGAGTGAAAGAGCGAAATAAGTACATTTTAAAGCGCGGAATTTTTCGTCGTCGCCGTCGCCGTCGTTGTCGTTGTCGTTGTCGACACCGCCACCGACCCGACGTCGCTGCGTCGGAATTTTTTAGCACAAATTACGTGCGAGCTTTAACTGAAACGTGGCAACGACGCGCGGCTTTTATCGCTCCGCACATCTCTCTGTCGCCTCCGCCGGCCCGCGAGGCGAAATCGTTCGAACAATCGGCCGAGATTTCACTCCGATCTCCATCGCCCCTCCAGCTGCCAAGTGGGCGCCCGCTGTCGAAGTTGACGGCCCGGGGCCGAGCCGAATCCAAGTCCTCTGCCCGTCGATTCACCAAAATTGTCATGTGCCTGGCCCCCTCCCCCACGGCCGACCGAGCGAAGGCGGCTCCGACAAATTTCCAGCGACTTCCCCGACTCGTCCCGGAGCCGCCCACTTGTCGCGGTGACAGCCGGCGATGGAGCAGCGGCTGCCCACATGGCCCCACTTGTTTGCCCTCTACTTGTACCCCTTGTTTCCGTCCCGAGTTCCTGCGGCCACCGCGACTCGTCGGCCTGTGGGTCGGACACCAGGTCGATGGCGGTTCCACGGAGCCGGGGTCCGGCACCCTCGTGGTAAAAATCGATGCCGTGGCACGCCTCAATTAGGCCCGGGCTCACTTCGCGAACATATAATTAAGGCCAACAATACTCCAGGAAGTTTCCTTTGTCCCGCTGGCCGTCGATCTCTCCGGGACCCGCGGCGGAGGCGAGTACGGAAATTCGTTTCTAGCAGCACTACAAAGTTGCCCCATCGCCTGGCAGATGATTTCCCTTCATAATCTGCTATTAGAGAAGGCTGCCGAGAGTCCATCGGTCATTTTGAAAAGTTCTCCAGGCGTTTGTTGCTTGGGCATTTTGTCAAACTGTGCGAGAGGACATTCATTGCAATCATCTTCCCTCATTTCCAAAATGCACCCAAGCCTTTACACATGCAGAAACATCTCTGAATACTTAGAAAAACATGCACCGCAGTAACGACTGTTTTTTCCCCTTCATCCCATTACTTATCGTGCCCAATTCCCAACTAAAAAGGAAAGAGCACTCGCAGATTAGTCCGTAGAACATGTGCTTGTCGACGACATTAACATCATCCCACCGAGGCGCGCGAGCTGCCAATGGCAATAAAGTTGGACACGGCCAGATGTGCTGAAAATGGACCAGACCCGTGTAACCCAATTTGTAGCCCCATATTAGGGAGAGCGATGTCGCTCAAACCTTCACATGAACTGGCCAGGCGAGTGGCTGGAGTGAGGCAGGCGACATGAAAATGAAGCCACGAACTCGGTGAAGCTCGGGCAGCATGGGAAAGTCGAGTGTACAATTGCATAATCATTCGCAGAAAACATTGTGGTTTCATTGCAGACACAGAAAACGCCTTGCAGTTACTCAATTGCAACGGAGGCAACGTCTATGCATGGGAAAGATGTCGACCTTACTTTGTCCGACCGATTTGTCAAGCCAAGGGCATTTCTAGATCTTCGGAATGGTTCGTTTGCCGCAGTTCATTCTCTCAGACGTTTGTAATTCCTACGCAACGGTGGAGAGCGGTGAATAAAAGGGGTAGAAAACAAAAAGAGGTCGAATATTTTCTTTCAACTAATTTCCGTAGACAGCAACGCAATGCATTTGCGGCAATTCATACCAAATCCGCTGCACCAAAAAAGGAGGACCCGTCCACAATGCGAACTTTGTCCAGCCGCATATTGGGATTCTGTCCTAAGTTCCTACGGGAACCTGAAATCATGTTTCCTTCACCGAGTTCAACATTTTCTATACAATTAAAAGTCATGAAATCTCAATCGATGTCGAAAATGTGCGTATAATTTTAATATTATTGCCCATAAATGCATTTGCTTCACAGAGGTTACCGCTATCGACCTCCTTTGTGGTGCCTATCAGTAAAACTAGGCCGGCGTCACGTGACCACCTCAAAAGCCAAGTTGGCTCAACTAAAACCACAGCCACAATCTTCGAACTTCTTCCCATTCTTTGCAGTTCTTACGTTCCAGATTGTGGAGCATTTGGCCAATACGAGACAAAGGTAAGAAACTTTTTAATCCTGCACGTAACCAATGACCACGTTAAGACATTGTCTTCAACATTCCAGCACCCATATTTGCCACTTCTAGCTCCAGCTTTTGAGTTTCAATTTCGACTTAAAGAACTTCTCCCAAGTTTCTAGTGTTCAAAAGTTTTTCTTTGGCACAGCTTTTTCCCGTAGTTGTTGACATTTTCACAGATAGACACAAGGAAGAAAGCAAAAAACATACTTTCAAGAGCATTGATGTGCTGATGTTCGCCTCGAAACCGTGAACGCGAATGCCATGACCATTTTAAAGCGAGCTGAACACAAGTTTCTATACTGAAAACCCCTTAACGAGAAGTCAAAGGGCTATGCAAAAATCGACCGCTTCACACGAGCGACTTCGGAGTACCTGAAATGCAAATTTGTTGAGTTCGAAACATACGACTAGTTTCGACTTTGCCGAGCGGACCTGGTGCAACTCGCGACCCTCGATAAGAATCGCCATTTTCTCGGACAGAGGCCACAGCATGAATGGAGTCGGTTTCGAAGCGGTGTCAGAAGCAATTAAGGCTGTGAATTGCAGATTCCTCTCGCAGAAACCACGATCGAAGCTGGGACGGGACAGACGGGATTCGCAATCGCGGAAGTCAAGCGGGGCACGAGTGAATGAGTCGTTGGAAAACTGGTCCAAACGGAGTGCGGTGGCCTGCGTCCATTGCCATCGCCATGGGGAAGGGAAATGGAAAGGGCCCAGGGAAAACTGTGCAAAATATGCAGAAAACGGGCCCATTTTTATCGCAGGCCCGAGTGTGAACTCACCATCATCGGGCAATCTGTTCAAGCGGACAGAAAGACGTTAACGGCACGTCATTTATCAAAGTCGCCCGACGATGGCCGATGCCCTGACCCGACACCCTCCCGGCGCGCGGTTGACCTGGCCGCCGAGTCCCTCACCGCAATCCACTTCCACGGAGCCCGTCAGCCCTCGCCGCCCTCCCTGCCCGTCGACATAATGACATTTATTCCGTAAACTACTTGCGTAATTGCTCGATGTAGTTGCCAATGTAACGGTACTTAGCGATGGGTGGTGCAGAAACGGACGAGGGCGAGAGCGAGGGCGACCGACCGACAACACGTCCACACGAACACACTTGCCAACGCCACGCACACAAGTCAACCGAAATAAAACCCAATTGAAACAAAACCCAGGAAAAAACAAACAAGGGTGGAAGAGTTCGCCGGAGCACGGCCAGGCAGCGAGGGGGCGCGGACGGACCGACGAGAGATGAATGGGATGCTAGTGAGCAGCGATAAATCCTGCGATAATCCCTCTTACTGCGAAGGAAACCAATAATGGGATGATTGACGCACGGATGTCAGCGCGCAAGGAGTCGCCAGCGAGTGAGCAGAAGGTAAAAAACAAATTGCACGCTGAAGACGGAGCGAAGAAGGGGACCTTCTAATTAGGCCCCAGCACTCATGTCGCACGACCAATCTGAAATCTTCCCAATTGAGGGCGAACCAGGAGCCGGAACGGGAGCAGGAGCGGTTGTGAGCGGTCCCAGGGCACAAAGGAGGAAGACAAAGCGGACAAAGCGAACAGCAGGACGTCATTAATAACACTTCGGACAGCTTCCGTGGACACGCAAGAGTTTGGTGCGCTTCCCAGCGCGGGCCCCGACCTCCTCTTCACGCCTTCCTCTCCCTCTTCCCTGCTCGCCCCGTCCCGTCCATCCTCAGCCTGTCGAACGACTTCATTCGTGCTCTCGGGCACTGCCTTCGCCGAGCAGGCCATTTCAAAATGTCACCGCCACACGCCGCCCGCTCACCGCTCCCCGCTCCCCGACCCACCACCGACCACGACCACGGCTCGGCTCGGTCGCAATCCTTCTGTCGTCACGGGGACGACGGCGCGCGCTGCCAAATGGACCAACAACAAATCATTGCCCGGCTCGTTGGCGCGGCGCGGCGCTGCCTCGCGTCGCGTCGCCTTCGTTCGCACTTCGCCGCCACTCCGCCGTGTCGCTGCTCAGTCGCTGCCGCTCTCCGCCGGTCTTTGTTAAATTGTCCGGAAAATGTCTGCATTTTCTGCCGAGGAATTGCTCTCGGACGAGCGAAATGCCAGGACGGAGCGCAAAAACCAGACTTTGTTCCTTCCAGCCGGATCCGAACCGGCGACCCGTGGACGCCGGTGGCCGTAGCTGTAGCTGTAGCTGTAGCGGTGGCTGTGGCCGCGCTCCCTGCCACAGTCCGAGCGCGCGGAGGTCGGTGGCACGAGTCCGCAAATCACTTGCTCGCTCGCTCGCTCGCTCGCGCCACACGGTGAAAGAGGGAGCTGGGGAGGTGGGGGGGAGGGAGGCCGAGCGATGGAGGAGCGATTAAAGACCCGCCGGCGCGATAAGCACCAAACGTCGAGCTGTCGAACGAGCCGCGCGTTATAAAAATAGCGACATTAAACTTTTATTGGTTTGCGTTGCCTGTGCTTAGAAATCTAGGAAATCGCTTAGGAGCGTCGCCGTCGCCGCCGTCGCCCGGGGCGAATTCCTCATCTTTAATAATGCGCAGTATACGGCGACGGAGGCGGCAGCAAGTGCACAAAACAACACAAATCACGGACGCGGGTTCCTCCATGGTCCGCTGGCGAGACCCTCGATATGATCTTGTTTCCCGGCCCAGCTCGAAGACCTTCGGTAGCTCAGTTGGTAGAGCGGTGGACCGTAGTGGAGCAAGAGCTTTGGCGCTCCGTTGTCTGGTAGCCATCCATAGGTCGCTGGTTCAAATCCGGCTCGAAGGAACGAGAAGGTTCATGTTCGTCTTTTATGCCCCGGCACATGGTGAGGGCGAGCTCCATTCAGTTCACTCAAATTAAATGCTGGGATTATGATCTGCCTTCGAATAAAGGTTGTCGTTGTCAACGGAGACGGAAACGGAGCAGGGGCTTTGGCTCGGTCGTTGCCATGGTGGTTTTTTGTGCGATCTAAGGACGATTTAAGTAATCCGGGGTTAGTTCTCCCACAACTCCAGCATTCTCTCTATGTGCTGGAATTCACTTCACTCTTCTCTGCATCGACATGACTCAGCAACACATGTTTCACTTGGTCCTGAACCCTAAAAATGTATTCAAATTGTCGCGGCGATCCACGAAAGGATTTGCTCGCTTTAATGTGACTGAAAAGGTGTTGACAACGGCTGAGACTGCGCCATTTTCGGCACCTTCTTTGCAATTGCCCTCATTAGTACGACTGGGCAATCAAGAATATGGCCGGGAAGTCAAGGCCTATGTTCCGGCTAGCAGTCGACCCTGCCGTAGACGCCCCCAAAGGCGCCAGCGAGAACATAAATCTTCAAAGGCTCGCTCACTCAAAAGAGGGATCACAATGCGCAGAGTAAAGTCTGGGGATCGCATCTCCTTTATTAAATTTCTGCCAATTGATTTCGGTACAACCCCGTCGTAAAAACCGAACGCCCGCCGGGTTTTCCTTTTAAGGCCATGTCGATTCCAGTGCAACATTACGAGGTCCGGGCGTCCCGCTGACGCACACACGTCCATTACATAGACGCATATTTTTCAGTCGAGCTGTTCTCATTCATTCGAAAGCCAATCCATGTATAAATCTCTATGGAACCGACATTTCATGGATGCACGTCGAGTTCCTAACCATATTTCAATAACTCAGGATGAGTTTACGAAAGGAGACAATGAAATTCACTTACTGCAAAACAAAGGCAGTGTAGAAGCCAGGTTTATGCGAGGCTGGCTAAGAAGCCAACACGAACATTCAGTGCCTTTCTTGCCCCCCAGGTAACCTTCAGTTCGCACCGAGGTGTCGAAAATGCGAAAATGGAAACCAACGTCTCCGACGAAGTTCATGTGCCACGCCAGGGGATGGAAGGGACCTGCAGGTAGCTCCAATTTGCAAAACACCAGTAATTTTCCCCGCGACGTGCTCCAACGCAGTCATTTTGCCACCTTCTCCGGCGCTGCGTTGCTTTGTTTGCTCTGTAGCCATTCATTCGCAGTCGGACGTGGAGCGCGAACAAAGAATTTTCATCTGGGGCGCAGAATCGAAACGAGTACACGCCGGGTACACAACGCCGTCCGCTGGGCACGGGCACCGGGGCAGAGCATGCGATACAAATTAGCAGAGTGAACGACGTCGAATGAGTCAGACGGAAGAGCGGAAGGACGGACGGCGGACGGCGGACAGCGGACAGACAAGGGACGGACGGCGAGGCCGGCGAGTGGGTGGCCAGGCAGCCGGGGAAGCGCGGCCGGGCAGCGAAGGAGGGAACGAGTCGGCGAACGTCGCTCCACCAGTCTCCATTTTTGTTGCTGCGGCGCTGCAGCAAATGTGCTGTTAGAACCACAACACGCCGACCCGGCCACGGCCCGCTCAGGGCCTGGGAGCGGGGGGCCGGAGTCGATTGGAGCACGGCATCGGCATCGGCATCAGCATCAGCATCGACATGAATGTGCGTTTCTCCATACATGGCACTGGCATAATGAAAACATTTGTGCCCGGCTCGGCTCTATCGACTCCATCGGGTCCATGATTAATGAAGTCGACTCGCTCGCTCGCTGCTCGCTCACTGGCCGCCGGACGGACGGACCCGCATCTGTGGAAATCACATGATTATTTCTCATTCATCCGACGAGGTTTATTAACTGCGGAAAATATTCTAGAGCAGATTCCGTCGGGCCAATCTTGTGAAAACAACTCGGCCGAAAATAGAGAGCGGGCGCCAAACACATCCACATCCACATCCGCAGGCTTCTGCGCTGTTTGTTTTCGGGCACTCGGCCTTTTCCCAACGACCTTCCCTAGAATCGCTCGCCGGACGGAGGGAAATGTGCGAACAAATATTTGCATCTAAATAGGTTTCGTTTGTAAATTGATTTCGCGCTGTGTATTCACATTCTGTAGACACACGTTCGCCGCCAAGTATTCGTGCGTCGCATTTGAAATCACGTGATGTCGACGCTCCGAGCTTCGGACCCCGAGCTTCGAGCTTGGAGCTGCCCGGCCAACCTGAGCCCCGAGCGAGGAACGAACACTCCGCACTCGGAGCGTGTTCACCAAATAAATTGAACATCGTTTCTAATTTTAATGTTTCGTGAAATTACTTTGTTTTTCCCTGCTTCGGTCTCTCGCTTCTCGACAAACTTCGGCACGGCCCGGCGCGGCTTCATCTCCACGAAGCGAAACCTGAGCCGCTTACAGGGAGTCGCTGGGACTCCGGCCATCGGTCGGGCTCCACAACCGGCACAGCCAGAGCCGCAGCCGCAGCCACAGCAGCAGCGACTGGGCTTTGAAACCGGTTTCATTTTGCGCAAGGTTTATTATTTTGTTTCCAGACGGCTTTTTGGAGGCGACATTTTAGCCGATTGTCAACTCGAAGTCCCCTCAAATTTATTCACTCCGAGTAGCCCGGCTGGCTGTCTCTCTCTCTCTCTCTCTCTCACTCTCTTTTCGTCCGGATCGCATCACGTAATTGGTTATAAATTTTATTGCAACTTCAACAAAAATGTGACGAAAAAGTAAGCAGTTTATTGATTTTCGGATTCCACTCGAATATGAATAACTAATGAACTCCGACTCCGACAAACTCACTGAAATCGAAATGCAAATTCGGCCTCTGTCCACAAGCGCTCGCCAACAAATCCCGGGATTACCCGACATATGTACTTCTTTATGGCGTGACAATTCCAGAGCCAGACAGAGGACCTTTTTTAATGGGCGATTATAAAAATTTATTGTCCCCGGCGAAGTTGTGAACTTTACGATAGTTTCATCGCCCAACCTGCGAAAACATCTTATTTCAAAGATGTATTTGGGCTCGAAATGTCTCGAGCCAGTTGAGGAAGAGACCTCAAATGATTAAATTATTGAAATATGGATTCATAATGGATCCGTCATTTATTATTCGTACCCCGTGTCAATCTTAATTGAAGGAATTATGGGGATTATAAAAGTATCAAAGTGTCCTAAACGATTTCAAGAAATAATTCAACAACGAGAACGAATTTACCACGTCTCCATTTCTATCAAAAATATACCCCTAAAATAAGTCTCTAGCCGTTTCTAATATGTGTGTAGATTATTTTAAAATTATTTTCCACACACCTAGAAACACACCACGAACATGGAAATTGATTCTGTGTAAATTGCAATACGTTTAATAGAGAAAAGGAGCTATTTACACAATAACTGAAGGATTTAGACTAATGCTCCGGAACTACTGGTTGCTGCGATGATTAGTCCAAAAACTTTCAAACCTAAGCTTGGTAGATCAAAGTTTCTAAATAAGATACTAAAAGACTGAAGAAGCATAACTGGTATCAAATAGAGCACTAAGAGGGTACTAGTGATGTGCTAAGTCCTTACAAGACTGGAAGTCATTTGTTGTTATTTCGAAACTGTAAAAGTTCTCCTGCAGTTTTTTCGAGTCATCCCCAGATGTGACTTCAAATGCTCATAACCCTGGCCTGCAGTAATTAAACCGCTACTTGTAAACAACAAATTTGTATAAATTTAGTAGCGCATTTAATGAAACGGACCCTTTCGTAGTCAACTTCAGTGTTGAATTACTTTATTTGGGAGTTACATTAAAAGCACTCCGCACACGACGCACATTCGATCGCGTGACGCGTTCAAAAAACACGGCGAATGCGCACAACCGTGTGTTTGGCCACAGAAACAGAGTTTCTGTCCTTGAAATACCTATTTTAAAACATTTTTTCGAAACAAACACCCGACCGAGTGTCAGCGCGGTGACAGAATTTGTGGTTTTCGAAATAATCACAATGGCAACTGGTACCGCGATACCCCAACTCCGCTAATACTGATTAATCGGAATTTATTGTCATTACGAAAATTATTGTTCGTAAATCAGTGAAAATACAGTGACAAATATATATTTACAGTAGGCATATTGTAAAAACTTGTATCGATGGGGTTTCTAAAGCTTGCATGATCTTAAAAACATCTGTAAACAGTACGGCATTGTTTTTCCAGTGAAATTTGATCCAGAGGAATTTCTACTTACTGGACATTTGGAATTTATCACATTCGTTTCATGTGAATACACATTACTGATTCAACAAATTACAACACTCGAAGGCTTTGCTTGAGATAAGTTCATTGGGGTATGCGAGCCAATGAAAGAGACTCCGATGGTAGCCAAACGTGGGTTTTTTACAGCTAAATGTTTCCTCTCGCAAGTTGGCCGTTGCTCGCCGAGAAGTGTAGACAGTAAAGAAAAGTTAATGTTTTCGGAGCGGAAATTAAACACACAAAATATGTCAGCAGCCACGGCCACTTCCTCAATGTGTCCTTACAAACTTTCGAACATTCAACTTCAACTTTTACATGCGAACCGAACAGATGTAAACATGAAATTTTCAACATTGTCGTAAAATTATGTCCCATTTAAATATTCACTCCACATTATCATGCAACCAAAAAGAGCATTTGAAAACAAGTACTAAAAACTGTATTTTTCTCTGTGTTTCTATGCTTTTATATCTGATATTATTAGTATACCTAACCACGAAATAATTGCCAAACGGGTTTCAAATTCAAGCTTCTCAATATGATTACTTTCTATTAAGTAATGGTTATTATTCCCGATCCTTTGATTATTAGAATTTAAAGATTCATGAGGAATAAAGACCTTAGCCAGATGTGAGCGCAGACCCTGCAAATCAATGCAAACTGCGAGAATTGCATGAAATCCTTCTTAATTTGACGAATTTTGTAACTTGCAACAATAACAATATCGAATCTTTAGGAGATTGACTATCAATAGTGTCAAAATCTCATGTTAAAAAGGAGAATAATGGGGAAATTCACAAACCCTGAAAACATGCCGGAGAAGGTAAACTATTTTTCATTTCCAAGCTCCATTCTCTTCCCCATGTCAAATGAAATAAATAAATACTCGAGGGATCCATGGGTATTCGACACAGCAGTGGGTTTGAGTGTAGGAGAAAAACCACATCAAACACCGAGGTATTTACAATATAGAGTAATGCGAGATAAACAATCGAGCGGAACGGAGTCGGCGTGCACTAGCTCGGTCGGCTGGAGAGATATCTTGTTACCATGAAACTACACAGCCCAATTAATCAGTTGGCGGCCACACCGAACAGAAGCGAATGCCAGGAACAAGTGTCTCCAAGGCGTAAAAAGCGGAAGACGATCGCCGCCGCATTTTCGGGAACGACTCACGCCGACGGATCGTTTAAAGTTGTTTTGCTCCCGGCGAGCTGATTAGCCGTCTTATCACGAGGAGCCCGAAATAACAACAAAACAAATGCCGTTCAGCGACGGGCTGCAACAACAAACAGCGCCCAGATAATGCACGGCAATGACGGCTCCCACTGTCACTGTTGCTGTATTGTGGACGTCGATGTCGATGTCGACGTCGATGTCGAAGTCGACGCGATGTCGAAAGTTGTGTCGATTTGCATACGAAGCGGTTTCCAATTCCGCCAGCGCGATGTGTGTTTATTTACACTTATATACCGAGTACATACAGGCGCACGGCAACGTAAATAAACGAAGGCGGACGGACGGGCGGACCGGCGGACGGACGGACCACCGCGGGCAATACATGCAAGCAAGCGGCTGGGCTGCGGAACCCTGTGGGCTGTCGAAATCCCTGCCAATCCCTCATTCGCATAATTACAATCGAGCAGCAAAGCGAGGCGAAACGCAAGCGACCAAGGCCTCGAAGGAAAGCGAGGCGAAAAGAAACGGACTTGGCGACTGTATCGGAAATGGAAGCGAAGTGAGGATTCCACCCCATCGCCGAGCCGCGCCGGGCCGGGCCGAGTCGAGTAACTCCATTCTCCATCGCTGGCGGCGGCCTCGGGCACCGCAGCACGGCCCAGCAACAAAGCACAGCGAACCAGCAACAACAACTGCGAAATATATGTACGCGGACCGGGAAAAAGTCCTCATGGCAAATCAAGAACCACTCGCAACCACCACCGCCGCCGCCGCCGTCGACTCCACTCCCTCGGCCGGGCCAGGCGCCCTCGTTGCCACGCCGCCCGACCCGGCCCTCCCGGCGGCCGCCGCGCATTTCGCAACGTGGCTGTGCACATGTGTGTGGATGGACTGCGGCTGTGTGCGGCTGTGGCTGTGTGGCTGTGTGTGTGGCAGGGAGGGGGCGTGCGGGAGTGTGTGTGAGGGCTCTTTTAATAAAGCGCTCGTGCAGCAGCGAGCAGCGAGCAGCGAGAAGGCGACGTCAAGTGCACACTGAAAACCGCTGACAGGGCAGAAGCAAAACAAAGCAAACGCTTTTCGTTCTGGCCCAAGCTTCTGCTGCGACATGTCGGCGCCAGGGTGACCAGGTGTCGGCAATAATTATCGACGTTTCTCGCGCCGGTCGCGGCCGCTGGAAGGCGTGTTTAGTGGGATTTCGTAGTCCGTGGCGATTCCATCGCCGCATACTTAATTAAGAAGCACATAAATCAGCGACTATTTGCCTATAATCCGTCCTCTTTTGCTTCGCTGTCCCCGACGGTCGGTCCATTGGGTAGAATAAAAATGTTCAACCCGGTTTGAACCCGTTCAATTTCATGTACTCCATGCTACTTGGAAACGCCCCACTCTCCTCTGATGTAAGTGCAAGTTAGGAAGAAAATCGGCAATTCCTTGGGCCCACATCGCAGTATCTCGAAAAATCGATAAACTCATCCAGCGGCGTTTCCACGCCTGGCCACCTTGACGACGAGGACAAAATGGAGAATGAGTTCAGCTGAAGTTTCATTATCTGCCTTCGTCTGTCTTTCGGCTGGCTCGTGTGCTCTGTGCCCGGCTTCGAAAATAGAAAAATGGAATTTCTGTACATGCGAAACCTTTCGAAATTCACCCTTCACAAGGACACACGCACACACACACACACACACATGGAGGCACTGTTGGACGAGAGAGACAGGACGCTTTCGGGGATACACACACGGGGACGGATGTTTGGAGGTTACCGAGCAAGGACTCGCGTCTGTTCACCCTTTCGCTCGCCGGAGAGCGCACAATATGGAAATTGCCGAGTCCTCGGCCTCCCAGGAGACCTGCCGGGTAATGCGTTTCACTCTGAAAGCTTTCCGGAGGATAATTGCGAGCGATGAGTGATGGAGTGCGAGTGGGCGAGTGGGCGAGAGTGAGAGGGCGTGCGTGCTCGAGTGTGTGCGTGGGGAGATTCGCAGGACTGACGCCCATAAAAACAGCCGGTCGCGCCCGGGGTGATGCGATTTTCACGCTCCTCGTTAATGAAAAATATGCTCCGGCTGGTCCCCGAGGGCCGAGGACAGTCAAAACACCATTTGTAATCTCATTCCGATGGATAATCGAATTGATCCGCTTTGTTGCTGCCCAAACCCCGCACTCGCCGCGGTCCGGGTCGTCGTAAAGCTGCCAGCAGATCAGCTCGAAGCATTAACCGAAGGGGCGACTGGCGCCGGGCGGCGGGCAGCGGGCAGTGGACGGTTTGGGCAGAGCTTGACTTTTCACCGTGCCGGCAGGACACAATTAGCCGTATCCTGGCGAGCCGACCCGCGCCGAACCGACCCGTTGCCAGGGCGACCGAGTGACACAACACAGTTGATGCCGGATCCGCAGCCGAAGGCCGAACTCTGAATTGGCCCGACACCCTTCGGAGGGGGGACTGCGAGGCCCCTTGACACGATTGTCTTCGTCTGCCGGTCGCCTCCGCCACAGGTGCCGCACCGTGGCCGGGCAGAGGAGGCCGCAGTAACGCCGTAGATGCAGATAATTGTAGTTTTTTGCCTCGAGAGCGACAGCATCGGCGCGAGGAGCCCCACATGTGAATTTAATTAGGAGGAATTCCTTAATTTCACGCACATCACGGGGCCCAGGACGTGCCCGGACCCCCCGCCCCACTCGCCTACGCCTCTCGATATGAGCGAATCCATTTTCCTCGCCAACACTTTCCACCTCGGAGGAAATCCGAAGTTGCGGCTGTTGTTGCGGAAACTTTTGCCGCCGTCTTCGAAGTTGAGCAGAGAGTTTTCGTCGACTCTCGGGGAGCTGGAGGCGGAGGCGAGGGAGGAGAGCAAACTTTTTCATCGTTGCAGAAGTTGCGCTTTAATGAATTCGGAACTCGTCGGCGATTGTTTCGGGACCTTCTTCTCGTCTTCGCATGCTGCTCTTATTGGCGATGCCCGGCAAGGTAGAAGACGGTTCCTGCATAAGAAGACGTCGCCGTCGGCCGTTGGCGTCGCCCAACCTACGCGAATCAGAAGTTAACGAGCCGGTCGTCCTGGCCGGAGGAGGGCGGAGGGGCTGAGGGCGACGCGGACCCGCCGGACCCTCCGCCCGAAGTCCCTCCAACCGCGCCTCTGAGCCGCCAGTCGGCGCAAGAGCCGCAGCCGCAGCCGCAGTCGGAGCCGGAGCCGGAGTCGGAGTCGGGCTGAGGCTGCGAGTTGGACACGGAATTGTGCCTGCAAGAGACTCCGTCATTGCGCCCGCAAACGGGCCCGCTGCGGAACGAGTCCGTGTCCGTGGCCGCGTCCGCGTCCGGGTCCGCGTCCGTGTCGGGGCAGCCGCGGCCACGTAAATGGAGATACATGCATCTGATGGGAATGAGAAGCAGGGACCACTCGTATCCCTGCTGGCACCAGGGCCGCGCTCGCCGTCGCCGTCGCCGTCCGACTCTGCGCTGCACCTACTTAGACCGCAGATACAACCGCAGATAGCCCGAGACATCGACGACGACGACGACGACGACGACAGCGACAACAGCGACAACGACAGCGTCACAGCGAACAGCGAACAACAGTTGCACGTTGCTAATTAAAAAATACTTGCGACCAAATAAAATTTAATTGCGATTCAATTTGAGATATCGCGCCGCAGCCGAGCGCAGTCGAGAGGAAGCGGTCCAGGAGTCGCCGTCGTCCGCGTCGCCGTCGTCGTCGCCGTCGCAGTGCAGCCGTCGTGGTCGTGGTCGCGGTCGTGGGGCAGGCGACGCCGGCGATGGGAGCTGGTGCGATGTGAACGCGCGGCCGCGGTTCCGAGAAGCAAACCAGAATTTCCTGCCCATCCAGAAACGAAACGACTGCCTCCACTTTTTCATTCGTGCAACACCGCAGGAACAGGTTGCGGACCGACGAGCCGATGAGCCGACGAGCCGATGAGCCGGGATGCTGCTACTGTTGCTCGAACGGGCCGCGCGAGGGCCGCCGATGGCCGCGGGCGATGCCGCGAGGTCCTCGTTAAATTATACGAGGCTCCTTCCTTCGTTCGCCAGAGCCGCGCGCCGCGGACTCGAGGCTCTCACAGCAATTTGACTCGACCCGCTCCCTCTCCCTCTCCCGCTGCCGCCCGCCCGCCCTTTGTCGGCCGGACAATCCGAATGGATTTGCCTCGGCGAAGTAATGTATTCCGACGCCGGCGAGGGAAAGCCTGAGAACCGCCGCAGCCGCCAACACCAGCAGCAGCGCCGACAGCACGAAACCGCGAAACCGCAGAGAGGCGACGGCGGCGGCGGCAGCGGCGGCGACAGATTTATTGGTCGGCCGCGCGTGACAGGAGCCAGTGCGGCCGCCGGTAGTCGCCGCTCGCCCTTTGTCGCCTCCGATTCCGATTCCGATTCCACTTGCCCTCGGACCGACCGATTCCACGGCGGATCGGCTCCGCTGGGCTCGCCTGGGCCGCTGCTCCTCAATCGCCGGCTCATCAGCGTCAGAGCGGCGGCGGCGTCGTCGACGGTGATGCGCACGTTGAATGGTCAATAAAACCCGGCGTTCGCATACCGACGACCACCAACTGGCCCTGGACCCGGCAAGCCGGACCAGGGGGCGGCCGGGGCTGGGCTGCGGCGCTATTTATAGCCCCGAAAGATTTGGTCTCGGCTCCACACGCTCTGCTTGCGGCGGCCTTGTTGGATCACTCGATCGCGATCGCGAACGCGAACGCGGCGATCGCCACACAAGAGTCGCGGAGGCGCAGACGGCGACAACAAAAAGTATAAATTATTTATGAAGAATTGTTCGCTGGCGTACGGGCGAGCGAGCGAGACGGGGCGCGCGCCGATATCGAGGGACGATCGTGGGGCCGGGCGGGGCCGTCCGGGGTGGGGATCGCGCCAAATAAACACACACACGCACACAGACACCCATGGGGCTCGCCGCGATCTCGCCGGTCGCGCGGCGATCTGCAATTGATTTATTTACGTACGAAGTGCTCGCAAGCGTCGCTACTTGTGCGCGTCGGCGCGCGGCTGGGCAGCGGCAACGGGCAGCGGTGACGTGATCAATATGCACGGGATGCATTATGACAACAACAACAACAACAACTGCAACAAGAACAACAACGGCAACTCGCAGCCGCGATCGCTCGATTCGCGCGCTGGAGAGAACGAGAAAATGAAACGACCGTCCAACCGCCGGACCCTGCGACCGACCCTCGCCGATCGCCGGATCGCTGGATCAATGAAGGAGAGTTCCTCCCCTCCCCCTTCCCCCATTCGCCCCCCGCGCGCCGACTGCGGCCGACTCCGCAGTCTCGAAGACGAACCGCATAATCGATTCCCAATTTCCAAATTATATACGAGGATCATGAATTAGCGATCATCAAATCCAATTCGTTTCCCAGTTTCCATTGTTCCCGAGTCGACCCGTCGCCCGCAGCCCGCCCTGGTCCCGCGCAACCTGGAAATTATGCATGCAGATGCCGAGATACGGGGCGAGCGACGTGGACGTAGACGTGGACGTGGACGAGGACGTGGCGGTCGTCGATTGGGGGCCACCGCGGGAGGAGTCGGCGATTCGCGCCAGGCTCGCCTTGGGAATGTTTTCGGGCATTGATTTGAGTGTCTGAGGTCTGGGAAGTTGTCAATGGGAAGCAATCGCCGATGTATCGCGAGGCACATCGCGATAACTCACTTGCAAGCGATATCGGTTCCGATTTTCGATTTCGACTGGCTGCGACTTCCTCAAGACCTTCGCGTAATGGCTCTAATGGGATCCCGAAAACCTCTTTAATAGTACTCCTTCATGGCAGATGACGAAAGTGCGGAATGACAATAGTTCAATAAGAATATGTGTGAAGCAACGGAACCAAGCATACCTCAAATAAAGCGGAGTAAGCAGGAGAGAATCTCAGAAAGCAATGCAAGGGACGGCAACAGTTCAAATTGAGAATGAAAACGATATTTGTCTCTTTGTAAATAAAATGAACTTCGAGGAAATGGATAAACTTATTGCAAATTGGGGCCAAAAGCGAATTATTTGTCTCTTTTTTCGTTGGGGAAATATAAATTGTTGTTTCATATATATTAATCAAAATAAAATATAGTAAATTGTGAGAGGACTTACCGGAATAACGCAAGAGAAGAAACCCGTGCAAATTGGGGGAAATGTTGATGACAATAATTCCTGCGCTCGGCAATCCAATTAACTCGGATTATGTAAATTAAATGAGTCGCAGCCAGCATTTCATTGATTAAGCAATTCAATCATCATTCGCTTTGCCAAAATACACTTCAACCACATACTTTCAATCACACACTTTCAATAAACCCTTTCAATCACACAATTGCATTGACTTGCCTGAAATGAAATTTCATTCGCCTTCGACAAACGCCCTCGACAAACGACGAACCTTCGGAGTCTTTAACAGACTCCTCAGCTCCAGGAAATTAAATTAGGATTCGTCGCCTGGGAGGATGCTTCGCAAACACAGAGCCGAACCACGCACAGAACTCACTTTCGCGAACGCGTTCGAGGAATTTGCGGCGGCACCCGGTATTTTTTGTTTTCTTCTTCTTCTTGCACGACTTCCAACTAGAATTTGCATGCTTGGCTGCGATTTCATTTTCGTCTTAGCTGACGGCTCCCGATTTAATTTATGATAATTTGAGGATTAAACGAATAAATGATGAGATTTTCGCCTTCCACGACTTTCACACAATCGCGCGCGCACAAACACTTTATTTTCCGTTTTCGCTATTTTCTCGCCTCCTCAGACGCCGCCCCGCCGCTGGACCAGCCAGCTGTCCCCATCACTAAATGAAGCCAAGGACGGGAAAATATTCGCGAACGACGGCGAATTCCTAGGGCCGCGCGATTCCCCGCCTTCCGACGAGGCAACGACGCAAAAACAGCGACCGCGACGAATCCAATAATGGCGGAAATGACGTTTCGAAAACTTTTTTCTGCGATTTTTAATTTCTCCGCTGAAGGGTTGCATTTTCTGCAACGCGTGTCGCCCTCTTCGTGTTTCCGCAGGGGCAAAAGGACGGGGAAGGGGGCCATCGGTGGGGGCGGGAATTTTGCCGCGACAGGATTTCCCCGGAAACGAAGTTAATTAATTACAATTAATGCAGAGTTTTCATGGATTAGTTCATTTTTGGCTTGAATGGAATAAATGAAATTCTTGTTAGTTTCTTCAGCGTTGGAACGAGAGCAAATAATTAATTCCACCGGAGACATTCGAGACGAGCCAACGAAGGTCGGCTTCCGCTTCCGCTTCTGCTTCTGCCAGGGCGATTATTTCACCTTGTTACTCTTCACGCAGAGAAGCCGCCCGAGTCCCCTACGACGCCAAATTGATTAATCATCTAATAAAAGGCCCGTGGAAGAGTCGGAGCTCAACCGCCTGCGGTAGGTGGCCGAAGCAGGCTGGCGGTGCTTCAGAGTGCGGTCATTAGGGCCGCGTCTCCCGGCCAAGACGTCGGGCGATATTAAAACGCGTTTCCCATCGGAACTTTAAAAATGGCGATTGCCGGCGCTTGTCGTGGAGCCAGAGCCAGAGCCGCAGTCGGAGATGCGGCCGCTCGCCGCAGATGACGCAGGTAAAACTCAAATGATCCGTGGTCGTCCGTCCGTCCGTCCGTCCTCTGCACCGAGCCATTCAGCGCCGGCGACTGACCAGCAGCAGGCGGCCGACGGACGGAGGGCGAGACAATGGAGCTGGAGCTGGAGCTGGAGGAAAAAATGAGGCAACAACAACGGGGCCGGGACCCAGAACGAAGCAGAAACCCGAACCCGAACCCAAACCGAGACCGCAGACTCCGAGCGCACGAACAAGGTGAGCCAATAACAATTACAACAACAAGAACAAGAACAGAAGACCCCTGCGAGTCACAGGCCGCGGTCCGGGCCAGGTAGGCCGAGAGGCGGCCAACGCATGTCAGCGCTCAAGAGGTCTCGGGCCGGGTCCGGCATCGGCGTCCGCGTCGCATCGCGAGGCCGCGGCAGCACCAACGACGCGGAGGACCCACGGAGAGCAAAACAAAAACAAAAACAAAAACACCAGCAACGACGACGACGACGACGAGGCCCCACGAACACACCCGACATGTGGGTGGATTCAGTGCGAGAAACACGATGGAACCCGCTGGAGACACCGGCCGCCACAGGGCAACAACAACAAGCCACACCGACACGCAGGCGATTCAAATTCTGCGGTTGGCGAATCCCGAAACCACGGGCCGGCCGTGGAGGGCGACGGCGAGGGCGCCGACTGGGCAAAAAACGGCGGCTCGCAGTCGGTAGGATTCGAACCTACGCTCCCAGAGGGAATCTGATTTCTAGTCAGACGCCTTAACCGCTCGGCCACGACTGCTCGTGCGGCGAGGCGGCGGCGGCGACGCCACAAGCCGCCGAGGCCCCGCGACGCCGCCGCCGCCGACGATCGGAAAGCTAAAAATATTTGCTTAAGTTTCAATACGCCGTTGCCGTTGTCTGTTCGGGGCCCGACAAGGGGTCGTTATTGTTGGCGTTCGACAAACTTTGCTGAAGTGGCGAAAGATAAGGTTCTCTCCACAAACAAACACATTTAATAGCTTCTTAGGTAAACAGGCTCAAGTGGTTTCTTCCATTCCGCAGCTCGTTATTTGCCGCCACTCCATTTGGCGGATCGTAAAACAGTTGGCGCAGTTGGTGGGGCGCGAGCGGGGGCGGCCGGCGACGGTCACGCCTTGTTTGGACCCTCCGCACCTCACTCGCGGCCTCACGCGGCCCGCGCGCCTCGAGATGGCCGTCCTCGGAGTCCGAGTCCGAGTCCGAGTCCGAGTCGGCTCGGAGTTCTTTTCACAGGTCAATATTTGCCGGCAGGTCGTCAAAACCCGGCGGACCGTGGCTGGCGCGGAGGCTCCAGAGCCATGTCTATGCAGGCAGAGCCTTCCGGGAAGCAGCTCCGGCCTGGAAGTCGTTCTTCCAGCGAACCTCTTCACGAATCAGGCAATGCGAAGCTGTCCAATGGAGCGGGCCCAACTGAATTGGCCGCTTTCATCCATTTGTCACCCGGGCGACTGCGACTTTGCCGCGACCGCGTCTCGGAGTGGGATTGAGGTGGATTAAGAGCTCGAGCTGGTGGAGGAACCTTCCGCGGCCGGTCCCTGAATCAGACCTGCTGCGACGGAGGCGATAAAATTCGTAACAATGCGTCGTCGCGCCTCCCGACTCCGGCAGCTACGAGTCTGCGAAGTTCCGAAAGACATTCGGAAATGAGTGTGGAGCGAGGGGGGGATGCGGAAGCGTGATTTTTCGCCTCTTCCACGCGCGTGCTCTCGAGGCCGAGAGGCGGAGGCGGAGGCAGGGGCTGAAAACATTTCCCTAATCCGCTTAGAAAACACTTCGCAATCGAGCGCGGCGCAGCCCACGACCAGCCTCGAGACCGAGACCGGGGCGGCGGCGGAAATGACTTCGAATTAATCAGGTCCGACTTCTGGCCGGGTCTGGACTGGCCGTCGGGCCGTCGGGCGGTCGGGAAGACGGCACCTCAAGTGGGGACTGGGTTGGTGTTTGTCGCCACCGATGGCCGGGCCAGCGACAAAGGTGCGGACTCTCGAGCGAGCCCTGGGTCGGAGTCGGAGTCGGAGTCGGTGGCGACCTGGGGCCCGGAAAAGCGGGTTCGAGCTGCGCGGAGTCGCGGCGTCTCGTCCCAAGCCGCCATTTATCACCTCGTTGCCGAACGGCGGACGCAGGACGGGGCTCGGCTCGGCCCGGTTCGTCTCGTCCCGTCTCGTCTCGTCTCAGCCTGTCAGCGGCACTCGCTTCCCGTTCCCGGTTCCTCCTCAGCCTCCACGGCCTCGGGTTCGGCTTGCGTCACTCGGGCGCCCAGCTCTGTTTGCTCAGCCTGTGCTCGGCGTAGCGTGCACGGCACGTTGCGCTCCCATTCGCCCGGCGCGCCCCGGCCCGCCCAACCGCGGTTCGCCCCTCATTCGCAATCGCAATTTCGCATTCCGCTCGGGGCCACGGGGTCGCGGCCGGACGGCTCGGTTCGGCGCGGCGAGGCGCGGCTCAGCCCTGGTTCGACTCTTGTCGTCTCGGCTCAGCCCTGGTCCGGCCGCTCCGAGCCGGCTCGGGCCGACCCAGTCGGAGCCGGCCGGGCCGCCGCGGCCCCATCCGAGTTAATGGACGGGCCGCAGTTGTTGCATGTCGGCTCTAATTATATGAAATTAGATTCTAAAATGTTTTCTTTTTACTTCCTCCTCCCCGCCTCCCCTCCTCCCAGCCGCCCATTCCGTTTGCCTCGTCGCCGTCGCCGTCGCCGTCGCCGTTGCCGTCGTCGTCTTCCTCTTGCCTTTTGTGTCATTTGAGGTTGTGCTCGTTGTTGTTGTTGCTCTGCTGAGCGGCAACCGAGCGACTCGTGGCGGGCGTGTTGTTGTTGGCGGAGTGGCGTACTTGTTGTTGTTGTTGGTGTACTAGTGGGGCTCATTGTTGTTGTGGTCGTTGTTGTTGCTGCCAGTGGCGAGTCATTGTCAGTCAATTTAATGGGCAACTCGGCGCATAATTACGACTCCGCGCCCGTAAATCCGCCGCAGCCGGGCGGCAGGCGGCGGGCGCACTCGCGATTTATGGACGAGGCTCCCTTCGAACGCAGCCCCTGCCCCGGTCCCCGGCCGCCGCTCCAGGCCCTCGTTGCGCAGCCCCTGCTTTCAGCGCCGAGCCATGAGTTAATAAATAATCGCCAGAATAAACATCTACGCCAGGAGGGCGATCGACGACTGCTTCGGCTCCATCCCCACCACCTCCTGCGCCAGGGACTGATGTCGCCCGGCCGGCCCCTGGCGCGTGCCGGGCCGCGACTCGGGGCAGCCTGTCGGGTCGACTGACCCGCTTCCTTCGCACCTCCCGGAGGTCCCGGCGCCCAGTGTCCGTTCCTCAAACAGTCGGTTCACACACGGCGACATCGGCCGTGATTAGCTGGAGGCGGGGCGCGGGACAAGCGGCGAATCCACCCTTCGACTGGAGGCAGCCCCCGTCACACACGCGGCGTCTCCGAGTCTCTGACGCCAGCATCCGCTCCGGCCGCCGTCCAGAGCCCGGGGTCCGGAGCAGCCCAGCCGGTGACGGAAATGTTAATGCAATCTGAAGCGCGGCGAACATCCCCGAACGGAGCGGCTGCGAACCAGACCAATTGGCAAATTCCACTCGAGCCGCTCGCCGGCCCGCGTCCCCACCCTGTCTCCTGCCCTGGCCTGGCCTGGTCCGTCCCGGCCGACGAGTTCCGCCCACCTTGCCTGGCTGCGGTTGGGCCCTCGCCGAGTGCCGCCGGCGAACGGGCGACGCACCGCCAGCCACGGCCGGGCAGACGCAAACAGGCGCAAACAACGGCCACAACACCGGGCCGTCGTCGGGTCGGGCAGGGACCGGCCGCAGGTAGAGCCGGCCGCACATCGCAGGCATCCCGCAGCCCGTCCCCAGCGAGCCCGCATCCCGCAGCCGGGGACGGAGTCGGAGCCGGGGCCGCGCCGCGCCTCGCCGCGACCCCATTCGGCGTCCGACGAGCCGGCTCTGGCCGTGCAAAATGGCAAATCGCCAGCGTGAGCAGCGGCAACAGGCGGCGGCCCGGCCGGGGAGCGACGGGGACGGGGACGGGGACGCGCATCGACACGCGCTCCACCAGATACACACAGTCGACTGCGCTTTTCCGTCGTCGCCCCCCGCCCAGCGCCCAGCGCCCTTTGCGAATTCCGACTCGTTTTGGAAACGAAAGCTACGTGCAGAAGTTTCGCGCTGCAGCTCGTAGCTCGATTTCGGCCGGGTCGGAGGCAGGCCCAGGGACCGAGGAGGCTTCCGGGAGTGCTGCGGATGCGATTTGAATGCCGACGTGGCCTCGTTGCCCCGTAAAGTAGCTCAGCGCGGGGAGGGCCGGGCCGGGCGGATCTGTCGAACAAGCTCGGGATCGGCATCGAGAATCCGAGCCCCTTGGGAATCGCAAATAGTTGCCTCTCCGCCCTCGACCCCTCGACAACAGGGAGTCCTCGAGCCCTCGGGCCTCCTCCCGCCTCGATTGGCGGCATTTAGAGCGCCCTTCCCGGGGCTCCTCGTACACATTTACGGCCCCAGCTCCAAATCTGCGGGGACAGCGTGCACCGAGTTCCCTGCGTACGGCGAACTCCTTTCGGGCAGCCCCGCAGAGGACGAGAAGCAACAGCTTCGTCTCCCAAACACCGTCCAGAGCAGAGCTGGAACTGATCCCGAGCCCTGCCCTCCGTGGCCGATCCTGGGCGCCGCCCGATGGCGCTAATGAGCAGCCCCTCGTCGTCGTCGTCGTCGTCATCGTCCCGTGCGATCGCAATCGGCACTGGCTTCCGGCCGACTGCGATTGCCAACGGCGTCCGAGCCCTTTGTCTCGAGCCTGAACAATGCAGGCGAGCGGCCCCGTTTAATGAAACACTTTATTTGGCCATTAATGCGTCTTAATCGCCGGCCCGCGCCCGATAGCCATCTTCGGCCCGCGTGCTCGGCCAATGGTGAGCGCCAGTGAGGGCTGCGAGCCCGGAGCGCGGTCCAGGCCGTGCCGAGCCGAGCCCTGCTCAACCCTCCATCTCAACCCTCACGTCCTGGCGGCCTCAGTCGCAGCCACAGCCTCGGGCTCGTCCTCGTCCTCGTCCACGACTCTCTCTCTCTCTCTCTCTGGCTCTCTCAGCCTCTCGCTCTCTCTCCCGCGCTCTCGGGTTGAGTGCCCGAGTGCTGCGTCAAAGGAAACGCGACACGTGGCAACTTTGGTTTCGGATTAGCATATGTCGTTGTTGTTGCTGTTCGCTGTCGATACAAAGTTAAAACCGAAATCACAGTGAGAAAACGTGCAATTAGGGGTGACGGCCTGAAACGTGATACGCGGCCCCGACTTGGGTTTCACACTCCGGCCCGGGCGGGCACGGAAGAGCGGGCAGGGACGGAGGACGGGCGGTGGAGACGGCCGCATGTGGCGCCGACTCCGGCCGAGGCCTCCGTCGATCGGACCCAGGAGCCTTCGACTGCCTCGACCGAGCCCCACCCCCTACCAGGGCCCATAAATTCGGCCCCGACCCGGCCGACCCTCGTCATAGTCCTAATGGGAGTCTTCGCGGACGAGGGGACGCGGCACGAAGGCATTCGGCTCCCGAAGCCAGGGCCGTTAAAAGTTAGTGAGGTCCTCATTAGGACCCTGGAACCGGGCACCGGCCGAGCGACCGGATCGATCTGTGTAAAATCGAGCGATAAAATCGAGTTTACGAGCAACGCTCGTTACAATGAACGAACGGTTTGGACGATGGGTTGTTGGGAAGCCACGCGTGCTGGAAAACGATCTGCCTTTCGGTCCTTGGGTCCCGCTTCCCCGTCGTTACGCGTCACCGCGACACCTCAGTGGCTGCCGCTGGAGTCGGCTGCACGGCGACACCGCAGCCGTTCCCAACTCTGGGCCCAGGCTCGAACTTCTGAAAATCCACTGCGGGGACAACGACGAACCTCGATCGGGAAGTGGGCGACAGGCTTCCTGGGCAGCCTGCGCATCCACTCCAGGCACCCACTCAGTGCCAGCCTGATCAAAGGCTTCCGGGGAGCCTTCCGAGGAACGAAGGGTCTCCAGCCCCCCGCCCCCCGTCCACACTCACCAGTCCTCGCCACTTCTGCGACTTCCGGATTTGCCTCCGAAGCTGTGCCTCGCCGCTACACAAGCTGGGCCTGGATGCTCTCGGGCCATGTAATTGCAGGGACATATTTTTTGATTAAAGGCCGTCGTCCGTGGACCGTCCTGAATTATGACTGCCGAGGGCCGGGGCGGGGGCTGACAATGTTGTCAGGCCGAGAGTTCCAGCCAGCGGGGGGCGGGGGCGGGTGCGAGGGTTGAACCACCCCTAACCGGGAGACCCGCGACCCGGAAATGAAACAACGCGTTTACATTCTGTCTAAACTCATATATGCTTTATTGGCTTTAAATTTTTCTATTATTGTTCCGGGGTTTTTCCAATAGCATTACATGTACTTCATTACATCTTTATATCAGTGGTAGGTGTAAATACTAAAATTAATAGTGGCTGAATTTACAATATCTAGGTCATAGTAAAATATCATCTGCTCCATATTCGCTACTGCTACGGTACAATCTTAGGACTACGTAAATGTTTTGAAAACCATTGCAACGGTCGGGTAGGGCTCTAGAGACGAAGACACGGCGAGGCCGAGGCCGAGACCGAGGGCGGGGGCGCGGACTCGGACTCGGCCCGCCGTGAAACATACAAACAAACAGTAAACAAACAACTCATTGAGGAGGACACGAGACACGCACACACACACGTGTGAGCGGCGCAGGAACCGAGTAGTGGATCCAACGGGAGCCGCCGGCAGAGGCCGGGCGCGGAATGGAGTGGCGGCCGAGGCTCGGGTTCGAGACTCAAGTGCGAAGCACGAAAATAGAATCGGAAACACGCGCGACAGCCGGCTGTCGGCGGCGCCTCTGTGTGCGTGCGTGCGTCGCTGGTGTGCGCGCTGCGCGGTGGGCGGCGGCAGACCGCAGTAATTAAAATTGCATAAATATCGATTACAGCGAGTTAATCAACAGACGCCGCCCCCGTCCCCGCCGCGCCCGACGTCAGATGCACACACACGCACGCTGGCGGCGGAGCTGCGCGGCCCGGCTCGGCCCGGCGTTCGAATTCGAACTCGAACTCGAACTCGTGCGAATGCGTTGCAAGTAAAATATAATTTATGATACAGCTTAGCCTAGACGGGTGCGGGGTGCGGGGTGGGGTGCGTGGGACGCACACACACGCACACACACACGCACGGTTGCAAGGGGTGTGCGCGACACATTTAAAGCATGGGTCCGCGGGGCCGCCGCCACATCAAGATTTCTCCATCTCCCTTTACGCTCGGTCCGTCCTCCACAGGCTCGCCGCAGCTTCCGGAACGGCGTCATCGCCGCCTGAGCCGCCGCCGACTTCGCCTCCTCGCCTCGGTCTGGGGCTGCCGGGTCGCGGCGATTGTGTTCCAAGGACAGGTGGCCTCCTGCTGTGCTCGGATCGGGCGGGACGTTCAAGGGAGTTCAGGACCAGGTCGCGCTGCTCCAAGTGATCCGGAGGCCGACTGGACCGGGGTCGGACCCAGGGGGTCCCGGAGATGCGGCCGAATCGAGACGCCGGCGACCGGGGGCCGGGGGATGAATTATGCATGAGAGCCGGCCGTCCTTCCGGCCGACCTTCCGGCCGTCCTTGGGTCCGTCCGTCCGGCCGGTGCGGCGCCAGTCGTCAGAGGCGCATCCTGCGGAAGAGAAGCGAGACAGCAATCGAATTAATTTGCCTGCGAGTCGAAACATCGCTAAATGCGAGGGTCGGCGGGGGAGGGGAGAGGGGCGGGGGTTGAGTGGCTGGGGCAGCGCCCGAGGTGCTGGCAGAGGAAGCGGAAGCGACGCCATGTAATTAAAAGGCTTCGCCGCCGCCGACGCGAACCGAAGCGAGCCGAGTCGAGTCGAGTGGAGTCGAGGACGAGGGCGCGCTGGGTTTGCGTGCGAGTGACACACACACGCACACACACACACATGGCCGCCGGGGTGGCTGCGGTCGCGGAGCCACCCTCGGAGCCCTCGCTGCTGCCGGGCGACTCCGGGCAGCGCCGGAAGAGCGATTTGTTTGCCGAGCGCGCGGAGGCTGCGGCCCGGGGTGGCGGCGCTTAAGCGGCGTCAGCTCAGGGGATTTGGGTTGACTCGTCCTCGAGTGAGGTCGAGGAGGGCCGAGGAGGGCGGCGGGGCCGCTCGTGCACTGCGCACTTCGCTCGCCGCGCTTTGTTTGCCTTTCGCCTCGTTGTCTTCTGCCTTGTTGGCAGCTCCGGCTCTGCGCGGGATTACACGAGAGCGACAACAAAGGCCGCAGCAACAGCAGCGGCAGCGGCAGCGTCAGCGTCAGCGGGAACAACAAAGCAACAGCAACAGCAACAGCAACAGTTGCAACAACAGCAATTGACGCATGTGTCAATAGTCGAGAGCGCGACGACTCAATCGAGACTCGCGCGGCCCCGGCGCGACCCACAAACGCGCCACGACGTCAAGCGCCGAACGTCGGCTGTCGGCCGTCGTCAAACGCCGAACCTCGGCCGACGTTGTGCCGGGCGAGGGGAGGCGGCGAGGCTCGAGTGCGGTCCGACGCTGACGAGGCCGACGAAGCCGAAGCCGATGCTGCCGCTGATGTTGTTGTGGCCATCGCTGTTGGCGTCACTGATGCTGTAGTCGTCGTCGTCGTCGTCGTCGTCGTTGTCGTCGTTGTTGTTGCCGCTGCTGTTGTTGCGGAGCTGCGCTGGTTCGTGACGTTGACAATTTAATTTGCACCTTGTGCCAGTTATTAATTCACCAACTCGCCAGGCGCTGCCGACCCGCCGCGGGCCGGACCGGGCTGGAGCGGCAGCGAAAACTCGCCCAACGAAGTGTGTGTGTGTGTGCGACGTGTGTGTGAGCGTGTGCGTGTGAGTGATAAGCACAAAATCCGCCACGGCGAAAGGCCGGCGGAGGCACAGGGAAAAAGCGCGCGAGCCGAGCATCGTCGGAGCGGCGGAGGCGGGGGCGGCGGAGGCGGGAGCGGCGGAGGCGGGAGCGGCGGCCGGTCGAGATCCAACGCGCCCGACCACGACCGCGACCACAATGGAACGACGAGTTCCCGAACAAGAACCAGAACACGAACAAGCCAAGCCGCTCCGTGTCGGCGTCGACCCACGGCTCGCTGCCGGTCCATCTCGAGCAGCCTCACGTGTCCGACGCCAACGCGGAGCACGGACGAGGCGCGCCGCGCACCGGGGGCAGGGGCGGAAGAGGGTGATCGGGGTGATCGGCACCTACCTTAGACGGAGCTGGCCACGGCGCTCGGCTGGGCCGAGGTGGTCGCCACCAGCGAGGAGATGCTCTTGAACGAGGTCTTCGGCAGCGTCGGGCTGGGCGCGCTCGGAACCGCCGTCGTCGCGGTCGCTGTCGTCGTCGTGGTGGCGCCGCAGCTGGAGCCGGAGCTGGAGCTGCCGACTGCGCGCTCGCTCTCCGAGGCCGCGGCGGTGGTGGTCGAGCTGATGGCGGCCGTCGTCGACGTGGCCTCCCCGGCGCTGGCAGCGGGGGCGGCTGCGGCTGCCGCTGCGGGCTCGGCGGCCCGGCCCTTGCTCTCCGGGGCCGTGGGGGCTGCGGTGGTGCTGGACGTGGACGAGGGGGTGGAGGTGGAGGTGGAGGAGACCTGGGCGGGCTCCTCGCCGGAGGCCGCCTTGGCCGCGGACGCCTCGGCCTCGGCGGCCGCCGCCCGGATGTTCAGGCTGGCCGCCACCTGGTCGATGGACGTCAGCTTCTTGGCGCGCGGCGAGACCTGGTTCGAGGCGGTGGCGGCGGCGGCGCCCGGGCTCTTCGGCGAGCCGACGAAGACCGAGGGCGGCGCCAGGGTCTTGGCCTCGGCCGAGCCGGCACCGGTTGTCGAGGGCGCCGGCGCCGGCGACGACGAGGGCGAGGGCGAGGGCGGGTTCAGCTGGGCCGAGGGCGGGCTGGCCACGGAGGCGAGCATCGAGAGCGCCGGCTGGTTGCGGAAGGCCAGCGCCGAGGGGTTCGGGATGTTGCGGACCGAGGCGTTTTGCTGGCGCACCACGCCCGGCTGCGGGGCCTTCGGCACCTCGTAGAGCTTCGGCGGGGGCTTGATCTGGATCTTCTCGCGGCTGGTGGCCGACTCCGAGAGCAGGTGCAGGTTCTGCAGGTCGTCGCTGCTGGCCTTGGCCGCCTGCAGCTTGCTCGACTGCAGGCTGTCCGACACCGTGCACGACGTCATGTTCTGCTTGATCTTGTTGAGGGCCGCCTCCAGGCTGCTGCTGCTGCTGCTGCTGCTGCTGCTGCTGCTGCTGGGCGGGCTCGGGGCCGTCGTCGCTGCGCCGGCGGACGCGGGCGTGGGCGTGGCGGTGGTGGGCGCGCCCGTGCTCGTGGGCGACGCCTTCGGGGCCTCCTGGGGCTTGGCGGCCGACAGGTCGAGGATCTCGACGCTGCCGTCCTTCGAGCTGGGCCGGAAGTCGCGCAGGCTCGACTTGGGCTTCTCCGCCGGCGACGAGGTCGCCGAGCTCGCCACCGCCTTGGGCTCCTTCGGGGCCGCGCCCTTCTGGGCCAGGCCGGGCGGGGCCGCGTGCCGCATGTTGACCAGGGCCGGCGGCGACGACTGCGACTGCGCCTTGCTGGCGGCCGTCTGGGGCGGTGGCGAGGCCGCGGGGTGCTGGGCGGCCTGCTGGCCGGGCTTCTTGATCTTGAGCAGCGGGATCGGCGGCTGCATCGGCAGCGGCAGCGGCATCGGCAGGGGCAGCGGCATCGGCATCGGCATCTGATGCCGGCCCGTCTTGGGCGGGCTCAGCGGGGGCAGGGGCTGCTTGTCGGCGGGCACCTGGCTGGAGGTGATGCGCACGATCTCGAGGGCCGGCTTGTTGAGCGGGGCGTACGGCAGGAAGTTGATCATCTGCTGGGCCGCCGTCTGCTTGGGGTGGCTGGTGATCGTCAGCGCCGGCTGGCCCGAGCCGCGCCCGCCCCCACCGCAGCCGCCGGCCGAGTAGATCGGGAAGGCCTCGTTGATCTTGGAGACGCTGATCGAGGACAGCGGCAGGTTCATCGGCAGCAGCTTCCGCTTGGCCACCTCGTGCGTGTACGCGCTGGCCATGCTCGAGTAGAAGGAGGCCTTCTCGGCCCCGCGGCCCGAGCTCGAGCCAGAGCCAGAGCCCGAGCACGAGGCCGCGGACGTCTGCGGCGGGACCTCGCGCTGGCCCAGGCCGTTGCCGTTGCCGCTGCCGTTTCCGTTTCCGCCGTAGGGGCGCGCGCCGTACGCGGGCTTCCGGGCCGGGTGCTTGGCCGGGAGGGGGTCGTCGAGCGAGGCCGAGCGCTTCAGCTGGGCGCCCAGGTGCTTGTTGGCGGCGCTCGCGATCGAGGCCGGCGTCGCGCACACCTTCGGCGAGCCGGGCAGCGAGCGCGGCGGGTTCGGCACCGCGAACCCCTGGCTCTGGCTCTTCCCGAGTGCGTGGCCCTTCGTGCTCGACGGGGCGATTGCGATCGGCTTCTGGGCCTTGGGGGCGGGCGCGGCCTTGGCGGCCACGGAGGCGGCCGGCGGCGTCGCGGTCGTCAGCGTGAGCGGCGTCGTCTTGAACAGGCTCGGCGGCAGGGGCGGCGACGACGGGATCTTCACGTCCTTGATGCTGGCCACCGGCTTCGGCAGCGGCAGCGGCAGCGGCAGCGCGCTCGGCATCGGCATCGGCGCCAGCGCGAAGCCGTCCAGGGGCTTCGCGGGCGGTGGCGGGGGCGGGGGCGCCGGCGCGGCCTCGGGACTCACCTGGCCCATCATCAGGCTGTTGATGGTCGACGACTCCTCGGACAAGGCCTTGTTCAGCGACGTCATGTTCAGCCCGATCGTGTTGTTGTTGTTGTTGTTGTTGCTGCTGCCGACCGAGATGCTGGGGCTGGGGTCGGCCTCGGGCGCCTTGGGCGCGGGCTCGAGGGCGGGCGGGGCCGCCGCCTGGGCCTTCGCCGCCGCGTCCCCGGCCGCCCGCCGGCTGTCGGCCCGGTGCTGCTTGTGGTTGTGGGCCGCCGTGATCTTGACCTTCATCTTGAGGCTCTCGTCGGCCGGCTGCGAGGAGATCTCGGCGTGCAGCTTGCGCCGCTTCCCGCTCGAGTCCCGCGGGTCGCGCGAGTGCTTCTTCTTGCGCTTCTTGTGCGACGACGACGACGACGACGACGTGATCTCGGCCGAGAAGGCGAAGCTCCCGGCGCCGCCGTTGGAGGAGGAGGTCGTCGAGGAGCCCGAGGACATGGGCGAGGCGCCGGGGCTGCCCTTGTCCTTGTCCTTGTCCTTGTCCTTGTCGGCGGCGCCCTCGCCCGGCTCCGGCTCCGGCCCCGTCAGCACCTCGATGGGCTTCAGCCCGATGTGCTTCGCGTACGTCTCCAGGTCGACCTTGTCGGCGGTGACTCCGACCCCGGGCCCGGCTCCGGCGACTGCCGCGCCCTCATCGAACGAGTACTTGCGGTGCTTCGGGCGCTTCTGCTCCGGCTCCGCCCCCGACTCGGGGCCCACGTCGGCCGAGCGCGGCTTCGGGATCGTGATCTTGGTCTTGAGGCTGCCCAGCTCGATCTTCAGCTTCGGCACGTTGCGGCTCTTGGTCGAGGGCGCGGAGGAGCCGGAGGAGCCGGAGGAGGGCGGGGCCTTCTTGTTGGCCGTCTTCAGCTGGGAGAGCGAGACGGGGTCCTCGGCGGCGGGTGGGCGCGGCAGCTGCGACTGCGGGATGCTGACCACGATCGGCACCTTCGGCTCGCCCCGGGGCGGCGACTTCGGCGCCCGCTGCTTGGCCTTCGACGCGCCCCCGTGGGGCGTGGCCGACGTGGTCGAGGTCACGGTGTAGTCGCTGTAGCGCAGGTCGTTGCTGCGCAGGCTCTTGAAGTCGTTCGCCACCATGTACGAGGCCTCCTCGGGCGGCCCGTGCGGCCCGTGCGCGCGCTTCGGCGAGCTCTTCTTGCCCTCGGCCGCCGGCTTCCGCGCGATGATCACCTTGACCGGGCCCTCGGCGGCGCCCCCCGGCGCGCCCTTGTCGACGCCGTTCGCCTTGCTGTGGTTGCTGTGGTTGCTGTGGTTGTGGTTGCTGCTGCTGTTGTTGTTGTTGTTGTTGAGGGCGCCCAGCCGGTGCTCCTGGGCCCTGGACTTGAACACGGTGTAGGTCATGGGCGGCGGCAGGGCGCTGTCGAGCTTTGTACTGAAGGTCAGGTCGTCGTCGGCGAAGCGCACGGTCTTCTGGGCGTGCGGCGTGGTCTGCGAGCGGGGGCGCGGCGGCGGCGGCGGCGGCGGCGGCTGCTGCGGCTGCGCCTGGGAGCCCAGGTTGGTCCGGGCGCCCGCCTGGATCTCGGCGAGGTCGCGCGTCGTCTCGCTGTGGATCAGGATGCGGTACGCGAAGCGCATGGGTCCGTTCTGCGAGGGCGAGAGGGAGGGAAGAGAGAACGAGAGGGCGACGAGGCCCGGTTAGTGACCGAAATGCGGGCAAAGCAAGAGGGAATCGGAATCGAAAATGGGGGGCGGAGGAGGGGGCGGTGTTGGGGCGCGACTCACCCTCTTCCAGGCGTAGCAGTAGCCGACGTCCATCAGGGTGAAGTCGCCGGGCAGCACCTCGTCCTCGTAGATGATCTCGATGTCCACCTGCCGGTTCTCGGGGTCGATGTCGTACTTGGAGCAGAGGAAGCGCTTCAGGTGGCCGACGGTGACGCCGGCCGGGCACTGCAGGTACCGCACCGGCGGCACCTCGTCCGGGGCGCAGGCGGCCAGCAGCGCCGGGTGGTACTCGAGCGAGAGGCTGTGGGGAGAGCCGAGGCAAGACAGACGACGGTCAGAGGTCGGAGGTCGGAAGTCGGAAGTCGGAGGATCCGAGGGGCGAGGGCTCACCTGATAGGCTCCGCCGGCAGGAAGAAGTCCTCGTCCAGCTCGCCGGCGGCCGGCTCGCTCGGCTCCTGGCCCGCCGACGCCGACGCCTGCAGCTTGGCCGAGAACTGGAGCAGCCGGTCGCGCTCCTGCTGGTACAGCCCGGGCACCAGCTTGAAGACCAGGCGGCGCAGGGCCTCGTCCGACCTGCAACGAGAGCCAGAGGGAGAGGGGGGTGGGGGGTGGGGCGTGAGAACGAGCGCGCGAGGGACCGCGCCGGCAGCTTACCTCAGGTTGGCCTGGCTGACGTCCTTGCCCTCGGCCGGCGCGCACCGCGGGCAGTGGCTCTGGGTCTGGAGGTGCTGCACGATGCAGCTGCGGCAGTCTGGAAAGCGAAACAAGCGAGGCGGGCGTCAGTGGGTCGGGGGTTGCGGTGGGCCCGCCCTCTCCCGAGTACTTACACGAGTGCATGCAGTGGTTGATCGTGGTGGGGTTCACGAGGTACCCGCCGCACAGGTGGCACGTGAGGACCTCGTGCAGCTCCTGGACCTGCAGGCGGCGCCGCTGTCGCTGCCGCTGGCTCGGGCCCTGGCTCTGGCTCTGACTCTGGCTCGGCGTCTGCATCGCCTCGATCGCGGGGATCAGTCGAGTGAAATGCAGTTGGGTTCGGTTGGCCCGGTTGGGCTTCGAGCTGCGGTCGATCGTCGGACCTCGATCGGTGGAGCCGGCTCCGGAATGGCTGCGAGTCGCAGTGAAGCCTCTGGACGCTCCTAGTTAGAACTCCGTGCTCTGGTCCCGGGGTGCGCCTGCAACGGGAGGAGTCGAGATTGGTTGACGTATTGAGGCAGGGGGTGGGGGCCGAAGAGCTGAGGCGATGGGAGGAGGCGCCGCGATTTCAACATATTCTCGCCGGCCCTCGGGAGGACGCGGCTAATCCGGCAGCAGGTCAGTCGTCCGTCCGTCCGTGCGCTCGAGAAGAGACGACGCATCGGTGGCGGCGGGCGACGCGCTGTCAGCCCTGTCAGACCCTCCCCGACTCGGCTCGGTTTCAATATCGAAATGGCATCCGTCGCCCCCGCGGGCGCAGCAGCCACCCGGGGTCGAGGTAATTTCATTAAAAACACGCTCGCCGGCCTGCACCAACCACCCCGGCCAGGGAAGGACGGACGGCCCGAAGGACAGACCGAGCGACGAGCGAGTGTCGCCCGAGGCGCCCGGCGAAGCCCGTGTTTTGATCGACCGCGCACGCAGTGACACTTGATGTGACGGGCCAGGGGTGGCGACGGGCGCAGGGCCGCGTCAGAGCCGCGAAGTGCAGCAGATTTCTGTACCCACGCCGGAGTCGCGCGAGACGACGAGGCCACAACAGGAGGCGAGGACACGCGGTGCGCGCGCACGAGCGTGGAGCCGGTGACGTCGGGCGGAGGGGGGCGGTCGCCGTGCGCTGAATTCGAACGGCGCACAGTGGCGCGACCAGCACGTGGAGTCGAGTCGAGTCGAGTCGAGTCGAGTGGTCGGCCGGAACCGAGCTGCGGATTGCGGGAAAAACGTCCGAACTTCCTGAAAATTCCACTGAATTAAAGACAACCAGCAAGAGAGCGAAAACGTCCCGCTTCCACTTCGCCCTGTCCGCGCTGCCGACCACCCCTGGTGCGAAGACGACCGGGTCCGACTGCCTCTGCTTGTCCCACTGTGCGGCAGCCGCCCTTCGTCCTCGTCGTCGCTGTCGCTGTCGCTGGCTGACGTCCTGACGCAGTTGTTATGTCATGCGGAAGCGCCCGAAATAGAACTCGCCTCACCCGAGGACGCCCGACGACCTACGACCGACGACCCACGACCGACATCCTGCGAGCTAACGACGTGTCGGCCGCCCGCGTGCGGAGGGAATTCGAAATGAGTGGCGCCGGGAGGAGGGGGCGAGTTCATCATTTGTCGATTCGCCCGAGACGGGCGCCGAGGGACGACGACGACGACGAGGACGAGGACGAGGACGAAGACTGCATTTTATTGTGCCCTGGACTCGCGGTGCCTGCGTAAAAGGCCGTTGTCGCCAATCGTCGGCCCGGCGACGAAGGTTGCGGAACCGCCCGAGGCGATCGCGAGCCCTTCGGCGCGAGGAGCCTTAGCCATTAAGCCGGAGACATCTTCATTTCTCACAGAGCCCGACACTCGGCGGCCGACGTCTGGCTCGGTCGCGGCCCGGCTGGCTTTTGAGACACACACGAGCAGCGGCCGGGCAGCAGCAAATGGATCATAAATTAAAATATCAACGAGGAGAACAGCCAAGTGAAAAGGAACTGGAGAGGGGCAGCGGAGGGGGAGACGGGCCGGGGCCGGGGCCGGGGCCGGGCTGCAGACAGACGCCGCATGTCGAAGCGAAATCGAGGAATAACATTAACGCGAGCCTAATAATTTCCATACGGGGCCGTCGATCGTCGTCGTCGTCGTGGTCGTGGTCGACGATCGACACTTCAATGGCGCGCGCGGCAAAAACAACACGGACGGGCGACGGCAACAACAATAAACACATTATCGCCCGAGATTAGATAGAGCCGAGCGGGCCGAGGGACGGAGGGAGGCGGCGGCAGAGGAGCCACAAACCGTCGCCACGGCGCGGCCGGCCATCGGCGGGAGACGGAACCAAAAATCATCATCGCAATTCGATAAACGGCGCGATCGTGGGGATGCCGACGAGCAGAGGCCGGGCGGGCGTCGGGCCGCTCGAGTGCTTTGTTTACGCCCCGGTGCCCCCGAATCGGCCGGGAGGACCCGACGCAGCCCCTGCCGACCGGCGATCGGCCGACAACCTGTTGTCAACGGCGACGGGCGGGAGCGGCGAGAGCGAGAGCGAGAGCGAAATTCGCCATCCATCACGTCGGGGCGTCAAATCAATTACTGTTTTGACGAGCCGAGGATTTATGCATCGCGTGGCATTCGTCTTCATTAACGACCCGACCGCGGAGATAAAAAAGGGACCGCGGACGGACGGCGGCGAGGCCGGCGAGACGAGCCGAGGCAGCAACAACTGAACCAAGAGCGCAGCAGCCGCCTGACGACTCGGAGGCACTAATTGGTCCCTTAAATGCCCATTTGGGCCCCGCTCGCCCCGCACACGCCCCGCACACGCCACGCCACGACGCGCAGCCGCGGCCCGCACCCGGACCCGGACCCGACCCGACCCGACTCCATCCAGCGGGGGGCCGCAGCGGAAGGCGTCGGATCGGATCCGATCGGACGGGTCTCGTCGCGGCGCGAGCGACGCGCACAGTGGGCCGGGCCGAGGCGAGAGTCGTCAACGGTCGTCAACGGCCGGCGTCGGCGTCGGCGTCGATCGGCGACTTCTGAGGCTTCGGATGCCGGAGTCGAATCGCGATCACATTTCTGGGTCTTGGTTCGGACACCCTGTGTTTGGGACGAAATTTGGTAAAGTGAGAATTTTTAAAATGTTTCCCGTTCGTTTGTTAACAAAAATGCCTTCGCCGCGAAAACGAGGCCAAACGAGGCTGTGGAGCTTTATTCAAAGCAAAGTCGACTCAATGAAATTGGAGAACTATAAATGGAATGAAGATCTGAAAATCCAAAGCAACAGGAACAACTCAGACTCTCTCGGCCGATCGACTGCGGCTGGGCCACTGTGCGGAGGCGCGAAGCACGTGACGATCGCGCTGAGGCCGGGAGCGGACGACCGCGGACAGAGGCGTCGGGCGCGAGGACCCCAGGCCGCCCGCTGGCCCCAGGGAGCGAGGGCAGGGCGGGCAGCCGCGGAGGTCCTTCGGCGTATCGATTTTGCGGCCGAGACCCGCCGAAGTCGCGCCTCCCGCCCCTCCTCGCCATCGCCACCGACGCCCGTCGGACCCTCGTGAGCAGGGCGTGCAGCGAGCCACATGTCGAGCTGGCCCCACCTTTCCCCACATCCCGATGACGAGTCCTTGGGCGCCGTTTGAAGGATGCCGAGCTTTGTTCGTCGTCCTCAATCCCTGTGTGCTCGGCACGTCGTCATTCGTGGCCCCCGCCCCCGCCCCCGCCCTCGCCCACGCTCGTGTGGATCCTCGTGTCGGCGCCTCGACCCCGGCCCCGGCCCCGGCCCCGGCCCGGTCGGAGGCGCCACGAGCCGTCATATTTGAGAGTTTAATGCGAGCAAAGCTTTCGCTCAGCACTCGGCGACCGACCGAGCCCGGAGCTTTCGCCGCGCGGACGTGGCCGACTCTCGTCCGACGCCCCGACCCTCCGTCCGACGGTCTGCGGGTCTGGGCGTCGGTGGGGCCGCGTGGGTTCGGGTGTGCGTCGCTGGATACAGCGTGCGGTTCCAGCAGTTTCCGCCACTCCGCCAGGGCGCAGGGCGCAGGTCCAGCGAGGCGGCCGGGGCGGCGGGGACGAGGGCGCCGGAGGTGGCGCTGGCGATGGCGATGCAGTGACGGAGACGGCGATGGAGACGGCGATGGAGATGGCGCTGGCGATGGCGATGGAGATGAGGCGCTTAACCGCAATTGCAGAAACGGCGACCGAGGCCGAGCAGCAACAGCAACAGAAACGGATGGCCGAGGCGGGGGCGGAGAACGGGAGGCGAGGAGGGCGGGAAGGTCGTTGGCTCCCGACAGCGACCGGCCGCGGGCCGTCGGGTCAGCGGCGACGGAAGACGTGGATGCGGAGACCCAGAGCCACGGCGGTGCGAGCTGTGGGAACCGGGAGCGGGCGCCGGTGGGAGCGCGGCGCGAGGGCTGGAGACCGCAGCAGGCGAGGAGGGAGGAAGCGGGGAAGCGGAGAAGCTTCGAAAGCAGGAAAATTCGTGCCACGAACGGGGGCCACGGGGCGGGGAGGGGGGCGAGCTGAACCCAAACTTCGAAAGCAGCCCACGACGATTCGGGCCAGCGCGCCGTGTATCTTGTATCTGCGAGTTTCGCTATCTCAGCCAAAACATTGCGTTGCTCGACGACACCACCAACACCAAGAACAACAACAACAACAACAACAACAACAACGACGATATCGACTCGGCGACTCGACCACGAGCGGCGAACGAGCGAACGGGCGAACGGAGCCACAGAGAAAACGCCAAAAACGTCAACAAAACAAAGCAAAACAAACGGCGACGTGGGCCGGGCCGGGCCGGGCCGGGGCCGGGGGACGGAGAAAACGAGCCAGAAAGAAGAGCAGAGAAGAACGTGAGAGCCAGGGTGCGAGGATGAGGTGGTGAGGGGGGTCGGGTCTGGGTTCGAGTGTGCGGTGAGGAAAATCTATCTACGAAATACACTTACAACAACAATGCAGCTCATCAGAGCATCCATCCGTGAACCGTGCGCGCTCTCGCCCCCTCTCCCGCGCTCCCTCTCGCTCTCTCGCGCGCGGCCAGAGCCAGATACAGACACGGAGAGCGGCGAACGACGAACAACGGACGAGCGAGCAAAAGGTAATCCACGAGAGCTGCTCGCTCGCGCTGTTCGGCTCGGCTCGGTCGCTTCGGCTCGGCGGGGCGGGTGCGGGCGGCGGGCCGTGGGGTGGGGCGGCCGAGGGTGGCGGCGGCGACGGCGGCGGCGACGAGGTTTGACGTTTGGCTCGCGTCCGTCGGTCGCGCTGTATCTCGAATCTCGCAGATACCGCGGCCGCTTCCGACTTCCTCCTCCTCGCTCTTCTTCTTCTTCTTCTTGTTTTAGTTGTTGTTGTTGTTGCTATCGATGTCTATCACTATGTCGATGGGTTGTTGTTGGTTTTGTTGTTGTTACTCTTGCGTTATCCTCAGGCCTGCTTCTCACTTTGTTATTGTCGGGCTCTTTGTTATTGTCGCGCTGCTTCCTCTTCTTACTCTGCTTCTGCTTCTGCTTCAGCTCGTCACACGACGCACTCGGCGCACACGCACACGACACACACTGGCACAGGGCACAGGGCACAGACACAGACACAGCCACGGCCACGGGCCTGGCGAACACACGCGCACGACGCGCACTCGCTGCCACTGGCTTCGGGTCGAATTAGATCGGCTCGGCTCGGTTGGCTCGGCTCGGCTCGAATCGGATCGGATCGGGTCGGACGCGCTCGAGACTCTTCCACCGCGCTACGCGCCGCTCTGACAGCTACTGAGGTCCGAGCGAGCGACTCCGCGCTGCCTGCGCGACGGCCGGGCCGCTGGGCTGGGGCTGCGGCTGTGGGCGGGGGCGGGTGGCGGGTGGCGGGCGACTGCGCACGAGAACGGAAAGCGGAAAACGAGGCGAAAATCTCACGACGACGACGAGCCGTTGCTGCTGCTGTTGCTGTTGCCGTTCTGCTTCTTCTCCGCGCGAGGCCGTCTGTGTATCTGTCCGGTCTGTATCTATTCGCTCGGCGCGGCCGTCGCGCGCAGTCCCAGATACACAATTGCACGACGTCCGCTCGGCTCGGCTCGGGTCGGCTCGAATTCGCCGCGGCACACACACGAGCCGCCGCGTCACGTGTCGGTGTGGCTGGGCGCTGCTCACGGACACGTGTCCGTGTGTTTACGTCTGCTCCCGCGAGCGCCCTCTCGCTCGCACTCGCGCTCCCTGCCTCACTCTCGCTCGCTCTCTTCCACTATCTCTTCGCTCGCGCTCTCTCGGCGCTCAGCGGCGAACGGCGAACGGGCGACGAACGAGTGCAAAGTGAAATTTTCGAATTAGAAAAACACACGAAAATTTTACGCTTTTCCGCCGAGATTCTCGAGATTCCGACCGATTTTCACCGGAATCTCGTTCGGTCCGCCCTGCCGCTGGCCCCGGGCCCTCGGTCTCTCGGTCCCTCGGTCCCTCGGTCCCTCTGCGGCGGGTGCGGAGCGGGGTCCGGCGCTTTTCACGGCCTCCTCGGCCCGCTTTTCCGCGACCTGCAGTCGACGTCCACCGGCTGTCGCTCGTCCGCACTCGGGCGACGGGCCGCCAGGCTCTGTTTCCGTCTCTCCCTCACTCCCGGCTCCTCGGGTGCTCCGAGCGATATCTCGAAAGCGCCGTCCGTTGTCCGTCCGGCGGTCGGTGGGTCGCGCTCGGTCCGCGACTCCAGTTGCCAAGCGATTCGGTGCGATGCGACTCGATGCGTGGCGATGCGACGCGATTCCGGACTCGACCGCAGCGCTCGAATTCTGTCACTCGACTGATTCGGCGACGGCGACGGCGGTCGGCCGTCGTGCGAGATCGTCTTCGGCTGGCGAGCGAGCGCTCGGCTCGACTCGTCTCGTCTCGTCTCGGGCCCGACTCGCACGCGGCCCTCGGCCTCGCACCGGGCCAGAGCGAGACGCGCTCGTCGGCTGTGTGTGGAGAGCGCGACGGGCGCGCGGCCCGCCGAAGGCGCGAGCGGGAGAGCGAATGCTTGCCTTTCGCCATTGCTGTCCAGACCGCGCCCACCCTCGGCCGCGTGTGGCATGATTGGCTGCGTGTGTGTGTCGGGCCGCTTCGGGTGAGCCGACGGCAGCCGAAGCTGTCCATTTTGTTTCTTTGGCATGGGTCGCTCGGCAGGCGCCACCATCCGTGGCTCGCGTAACGCGCTGCGCCCTGCCCTTCTCGGGGCGAACGAGCGACCGGCGACCGTCGACCGTCGACCGACGACCGACGACCGACCGGACCCGAGCCGACCCGGCCCGGCCCGACGTGCGGGAAAGAGAAGGCGCTGCGTGCTCCTGCGCGCGTGTGAGTGAGCGGGGAGGCGGCTCGGCCGTCGCCGGCTCACCCCGGTGCGGCGCGACGAGTGCGCGCTGCGGCGCTCATTCGCGTTGCTGCCGCGTGGCCGCGTACGTGGAGCGGAGGCGCGACCGCGGCCGCTGGGCCTCGGACTCGGCCTCGGCCTCGGGATCCTCCGATCCGTGCGTGAGGCTCCTTCTGTGGCCCTACCGGGGTCGACCCTGGCCAGAACGCGTTTCATCCTTTGGGCCAAGAGTTCTCCCTGAGGTCAACGATGCACATCGGAACAGAAGAATCGCCATCGCAGGCAAACGAAAGCCGGGCGCAAATGGACGGAGACCCGGGGACGGGTTCTCGTTACTGGCTCCTGGGAATTTCCCTTAATTTCTCTTAAATTAAAACTGGAAATAAAAAAATAGCTTGAGGAACTTTTCGGCGCGTGTTAGCTCTGTTTGTTTCCTACGAAAACCAAAATAAAGTCGCTTCAAGAAGTACTTTTCCTACTACAATGCTAATTATGTTGTAATTTATTAATGAGCTGTTAATTGTTTATTATTGACCTTTTGTTTTATCCCTTATGAAGCCCCTGGTCACCCCAGCTCATTATTTTTTGGTCCCCCAAATAGCGTAAACTTTGAACCAAAATGAAAAGTTGTTGAAGTGAAAAATAAACATTTGGCCTTTCATTTGCAATATTTTGTGCAAAAAACATTTCACTAAAAAGGTTCATTTTCCAATTGCTTTTTTCAAAGTTCTGGCACCCTGAGAGTGCGTCGAAATTCTGATTTTTCGCGATTTCTTCTGCGTCAACGGACAGATTTTTGGTATTTATAAATTTTTGCGTTTTTATTTATTAATTTTTTTTTTTCATTTTTAATATATATATATTTTTTGTTTTTTGTTTTTTAATCTCGCGTCGACTATTCCATAGCTAAGTTCAAAAAGTAGAGGCCTCACCACCAACGAAATGCATTGATTCCGCTTCCGTGCCACTGTGCGATGTCCTGGGCCTAATCCTGGTCGAGTGTTTGCTCCGGGGATTTCGGTGTTTGCCCAGGGCCGGAACGAGCCTAATGCCAGCGGGTTGCGACCGCAACCGGGCCAGCGTCGAGGCCAGGACCGGGGCGCCGAGCTCGGCCCGCTCGGAGATGAGAGGGCATTATTAAGAAGCTCCCAACCGAACCACGTTGCCGACATTCGGAGTCAGTTCGCACCGAAAGAGCGTCCACGAGATGAACTATTTGGAGCTCTGCCGGCAGTCGGGGGGAAAATTCATGATCCGGCTGATCTCCGGATCTCCGCTCGAGTCCAGGCGTCCCGGTCGCACTCGAGAGCCGGCGACAGGGCCGAGTCTTGGCGACTGCGACCCCCTCGAGCCAGCTGCAGCGGCCGCTGCGAGGGTCTCGTTGGGAGCCACGACCACCGTCCGCCCCGCACCTTCCGAATCTCGTTAATTGGGAAAACAAATCCACTTGAGCGACAGCCAGTTTCCACCCCATAACTCGCAGTCTGCCGCCGTGCCATTCGGGACGCAACACGAAATCGGAATAAAATGAATTCGTAATGAGCGCCGCGCACTGCCTGGCGTCGACGGACGACGAGCGACAGCCGAGCGACGGACGACGAACGACTCGGAGCCACTCGGAACCGCGCTGGACGCTCTCCGCTCCACTCCGCTCCACTCCGATCCAGTGCGAGTCAGCGCCAGAAGTGTTGCTGTTCGTGTTCCACTTACGCCGAGCACCCAGCAGGAAATGCGAGCGCGGTGACGGCGGGACGGCGCTCGACTGTCAGTCGTCGGTAGCGACGAACTGCTCGAGTAAGGGCCAGAAACAAGCGAATGGAATGCGGAATTCAAATACTAAGTATCAAATATGCATTTACAAATATTACACAATTTTCTTCTCTTTCCAACTCAGTCGAACCATCCGGTTTTTCGTGAATTTCTTCAATTTCAGTGTTTATTGTGTTTTCGGCTTCACTTGGTTTTCGAGGAAATTGAAAAATATATAAAGCAAACATTCCTTGGTCATTGATACGTCTGGTTGGCGACGAAATCTATTATTTTTTATAGATTTTTTTTAATTTAAGAGTTGTTGATGTTGGCCAGTTTACTACAAGACCAAATCAATTAATGACTACTCTAAAATGTCTCTTTATGGAAAGGCCATTGCTGAACTGAGCTGTGAACTTAATCTACAACTGGAGAATAAATCGCTGCAATCGATTGTTTAAAACACATGTATTTTCAAGACAAACTTGCTACAGGAAATTACATTAAAGAAGGCTCTGGATGAAGTTCGTCATTCGTTTATTGTTGGTTTCATTTTCAGATCGTTTATTTATTAGGACTCGCATGAAATCGGAGAGTTGATGCCCACCGATAACGCGACGTGGTTTCCGATGGTTTCACAGCCAAATTAGAGGGCTCGGTCCCGGCTCCCGGCTCCCGGCACCCGGTCTCCAGAGCCCCGAGTAATTAATCATCGTAATGAACACCCGCCCGGCCGCCTTCGGGTTGCAGTCACCGGCGCAGCGCGTTCCGGCCGGGGCGCGTTCGTGTCAAGTTCGTGTAGTCAACTTGCCGCGGCAGTTGGACGACAGCCAAGCAACGAAATGTAATTCGGTTCGCTTGTGGGCCGCGCGGGGCGCGCGGAGGGCGGGGGGCCGTCGTTTGTGCGTTCAGCGAGCGGCGCGGGGTCGAGAGAGCGGCCGACTCGGTCGCTCGGCCGCCGGCAGAGGAGGCGAGCGCACGGACCCAGCGCCGCTCGCTCTCACTCGCCAACGCACACACACCCAGATGGGCCTGTGCGGACGGCAGTTGCACTGCGCCAGTGTGAGTGCTGTGGCGGTGTGTGCGTGTGTGAGTGGGACGCGATAAGTGGATGGCGTTGTGGATGCTCTCGGCTCATTGTTAGTGGTTGCTATTGTTGTTCTTGTTGTTGTTGTTTATTTTTTGTGCTCCACCGCCGTTCTTGTTGTTGCTATTTTTTGTTCTCTACCATTGTTGTAGTTGTAGTTGTTGTTGTTGTTGCTGCTGTTTTTCTATTTCATTTCCACATTCCGTTGATGAAATATATTTTTCAACTTATATCTTCTTTGTTCGTGTTGTTCTCGTTGTATTTGTTGCTTCGCCTGCTGCTCATGTATTCGTCGTCGTTGGTGCTGCTGCTGCTCTGGTTGTTGTTGTTGTTGTTGGCTGTGTGCTGAATTCCGTGGTCGTTTTTATGTGTGTGTGTTGTTGTTGTCTTTTTTCCCGACGAGCTTTTGTTGCCGAACTTTTGAATTCGTCTTTTGTGCTTTTCGTAGACCTCAGCAATTCGAGTTGTTGTCGCCGTTGTGTTGTTGTGCTCAGTGTTGTTGTTGTAGTTGTTGTTGTTGTTGCCTCTGCGGTTGAACTTTTGTTGCTGATGTCGATGTTGCCGCCGTCTTTGTTGTTACTAGCGTTGTTGCTGTTGCTGTCGCTGGTGCCGCCTGAGTTTCTCACAATTTGTTGTTTTCGCAATTTAAAACTTCCCAGCTCGAGCCGCGGTTGATTTCAATTTGGAGCTCGGGCTTAATTGGATTTCCTTCGCTGCCGCCGTCTCGAGGTCTCCCCAACTGCTTTTTCCGCGATCCCCTCAACGCGATCCGGAGCTCGTGGAGCTTGAGTGCGACGACGGCGCTGACGTCAGCGCACGGCGCCGCGGTCGGCCATTTTGACCGCGGCGATCGGGCGATCGGGCGCTCGGGCGGGCGATCGGCGGCCGGACGAACCGAAGCCGCGCACAGTGGGCAAAACAGGCCGCTCCGCCCACCTCCGGGTCGCCGAGGCCATCGTGGGGTTTCCCCGAACTGCTCCCGACGAGTCTCCGCCGCCGCGATTTCGCAACGCGCCGCAACCGCCGTGACTCAGGCCGCCTTCGACCCTCCTCCCGTGACTCAGCCGGCTCCGGGATCGAGGGATCCGGGGATCCGGGGATCGAGGCCCCCCGCTGTCGACACAGCCCGCCAAGCGCCTCTCAGTCTGATTAAAAACGACAGGTGTCGACGCGGGACTCGCAGGCCATTCAGGGCCTCGCGTGGGGCCCGGAGCCGCCCCGCCCCCTGCGCTTATGGCATTGAATCAGGCCAGCGAGGGCGGGGGCGGGGGCGTGTCGTTTTAAGTGATTAAGCGCGCCGGGCGTCGGGAGCCGCCGTCGCCGGCCGAGTCCTTTGTGGCGGCCGCGTCCTTTGTCCGGGCTGGCCGTTGAACGGAGCCTCCTTCGCCCTCCCCGGGACGAGTCGAGAGTCGCGTCGGCTCAGGCGGGCGAGGGGAAGGCGAGAGCCCTGGAGAGCTGCAGATCCGATTATGAAATGGAGGGAATGACGAATTCTCCAGCGAATACCTTGGCAATCGCAGTAAATTCGACTTGACTTCGACTTCGATTTGAAGAGTGGGGAAAGTGAATCCGGGCAAATCTGCCTCTGCCCTCAGGGGGAGCTCGATCCACGTCCTGGCCTCGGAATCGTGGTGGAGCGAATGTGGGAAGACCAAAAGTTAGTTTTCTCTGGTGACGTCACTCCCGAGGCCGCCTCTGTCGTCGCCCTCGGGTGATTTCGTGCTGACGACCTCCGGGACTCGCGGTTCCGCGAATTTCGCCCAGCTCCGGCTGCGCGGCCGGCTCCGGACCGGGTCCAACCGCAGCTCGTCCTGGCGCGCAGATCTGCCGCTCCTCTCCCTCCCTCGCCCCTCCCCCCCGGCCTTTCCCGGCCCGCCTCCGCGACGCCGCGATGTTGGTTCGTCTGGCTCCCAATTAGCGCGCGTTTTCGCAGGTCGAGCTCGCTCTCGTGCTCCACACCGAGCTGGGGAAACTTCTCGACATGTGCACCGAGTTCCAACATTCTCTCAGTTTCCTGCTCTCGGAAGAGCGTCCAGAATCGGCCCAAGAAAGATTTTTTAGGTCTGCCGAAGCGCGATCAAAACTCGGCAAAGATCGGCCGGAGGACCCGGAAGGTGTCGCCTTCCGCTGGGCCCGGGGCGCCCCGGGGAGCCCTGGACGAGCGGAGCAGGTCCTCGGTCCTCGGTCCACGGTCCACGAAGGACGTTCGTCGAGCCCCGGGAATCTTCGCCGAAATCCTCGGATGCGCCCGGATCCCGGGGGCGATTGCGACGAAACCCGTGGAAAACATGAAAGGAACGTAATGACAACAACTACAAAGGCAACCGGAGCGACAACAACACTGCGCATCGCAGATAGTATCTAGTGGATACGGCGAGCAGGCGAATCCCGGAGTCGGCTCGGGCGCCGTTCGCGAAGAGAAATCGCGGCCCGACGTCGGCGACGACGACGGCGACGACGACGACGACGACGACGACTAGTACATAGCGAGCCATATGTAGACACAGGCCGCTGTGTATCTGCCGCCGAGGGGCCCGCGTACATATGTATCTGCGAGTGCGGCTACGTATCTATGTACCTATGCCTCTATGTGCGGGCTGCCTGGTCGCCCGACACACGGGCAGCTCGCGCCCGATACATGGCCGCATTCGTCGGATACAGCGGCGCTCGCAGATACATGCTACATAGGCGAATATCTGCGCTCGAAATTCATGTAATTCCAACATTCGCCCTCTGCCTCTCCCGCTCCCGCTCCAGCTCCCACTCCATCTCCCTCTTCCTCTGCCCTTCCTCTTGCTCTTCCCTTCGTCTTGTTATCGCTAATGCCCGTTTGTTGTTGGCTCGTTTAATGATGTTCCTGCTGTTGTTGTCGTGTCGTCCCGAACCCCGTTGTTGTTGTTGTTGTTGTTGCTGTTGTTGTTGTTGTTGTTGTTGTCGCCGTGCTCGCTGGGGTGCGTACAAAAAGTTATTTGCTCATTTGCCGCAGCCGCTGCCCGCGCGACCCGGCCCAGAGCCGTGTATTTGGGTACACACTAATGTGTGCAGCCGTTCGTGCGACGGTGTGTGGGTCGTGTGTGTGTGTGGCGTGCGTGTGCGTGTGTATTGCCTGCAGCGACGGCCACGCAGCGCTGCGACCGGGTCTGGCTGCAGCCCCCGCCCGCTGACGTCACGGCTGCGTCGCCGGGCGGCCGGGCCGCGTGACGTCACACGGCTGTGGCCTCGTCGGCACTCGCCCGGTCGCCAGCCCCGTCGGCGGCCGAGCGCCGTCTCTATTGACTTCGCGTCCGCTTCGTGCTCCGCTTCGGCCGTTCGTTGGTTTCGCTTTATCGTCGCGCGCTACAGGCAGCCCAATAAATTTGGTTCATTTCATCGTTATTGCAGGGCTTACATGCACTAAAAATATAACACAAACATATATTGCTGATATGAAAATAAGTGGTTCAAATTACATCGAGAAACCGTTGATGAAGTCAGTTGGGATTTTATTATTTCTCCTTGCCTTATTCTCCACTGCCTTCTCTCAAAACTATGGCGCGAATTTAATTTGCATAACCTTGTTGTCGTTCCTGTTTTTTTGATTCCTTTGATTAACAGACGTCTCTGAAAAAAGCACACGCGAAATGTTCTGGCACATGTTTTTGGAAGCAACTTCAGTGCCCGCCGACCAGGCCGGTCGTAGCGCTCGCCGTTTACATATGGCTTCGCTCGCTTTCGCTTCGCCTCTCCTCATTCAAACACACTTTCGTGCCCGTCGCCCGCCATGCCACTCGCTCTCTCGCACACACTCACTCAAGCTCTCACTCTCGCTCTATCTCGCTCGACTTAATCCTTCCTTCCTTCGCCGCTCGTTCGTTCGCTCGTTCGTTGCTTTCGTGCGCCTCATTCATTGCTCGTTGCTGTTCGTTAATAATTTATTATTTTTAGTGCTCGTTGTTGTTGTTGTTGTTGCCGCTGTGGCTGCTGCCTTCCTCCCTGTTGTCGTTGTTGTTGTTGTTGTTATCATTATCGTTCCTGTAATTTAGTTGCTGTCGTTGTCGTTCTGTTGTTGTTGCAGTTGCTATGTTGCGTTGTAGTTACGTTGTTGTGTAGTTGTTGTTGTTGTTGCTGTTGCTGTTGCTGTTGCTGTTGCTGTTGCTGCTGCTGTGGCCGCTGTTGTTGTTGTCACTGGTATCAGTCGTGTTTGTTGTGTTTGTTGTGTTTGTGTCGCTGCAGAGGGATGAAAACGAAGGGACGAACGCAGCAGTGGTGGGTGCAGCGATGGGCCGAAGGGGAGGGCGAAGGCGAAGGCGAAGGAAATGAAAGCAAAGCAGGCAAGGAAGGCAAACCAAGGCAAAGCAAGGCAAAGCAAAGCAAGGCGCGGAGCAGCCGAATCGAAGAAGGACCGAGCGCGGCCGGAGACGACGTCGTGTCGCTGCGCACACTTTGTTGTTGTTTACTCTGGTGGAATGGACAGATAACGAGCAGTGGCAGGGCTGCCGCTCGCCGCGCGAAGGTCCTTCGCGACCCCCCGGCCGCGCTGCTCCCACGGCCGCCGCGAGTCCTGCCCGACCGGTGCGTGACGGGCGAGGGGCGTTTCGTGCCGCCCGGTTGGCAGCCCTGCACGCGATCGCCCGCCTCGGCGCTGAGAAGCCAAACGTCGCAAACATCTGCCGCAGCCCTCGCTCGCTGTCGCTGTCGCCGTCGCCGTCGCCGTCGCTGCCGTCGTCTAACATTTCATTTGTTCGCCGTGACGTCACGAGGTGTCGCCGTCACCGTCACCGTCGCCGTGGCCGTCGCTGGCGTTGCGTCGTAGTCGGGTCGGGTCGAGTCGCGCCGAGTCGTGTCGTGTCGTGTCGTGCCGAGCTGTTGTTGCACATCAGCTGCGGCGTAGATTGCGAGCCACCACCGGCAGCGGCGGCCGCAGCAACAACGGACTCGCTCACTCCGCCACTCGCCGGCGCCTCTGCCGCCGCCGCTGCCGTGGCATGCGCCGTGGCCGCGAGCTGCGTTGCTCGTCCTGAGCTCGCTCGGCTCGGCTCGTCTCAAACGACGCGCTCGGATCGCATCGGGTCGGGTCGGCTCGGCTCGGCAGGGCCGAATGAAAGCGAACGACGACAATTAAATGTTGATGAACAAATTACGAACATCGATTGAGTGTCGGCAGGGGGTGCGCGACGAGTGGGGGACGCGGCGAATGAATGCGATCGAAACGAAGCCAATGAAGAGTTCGTCGGCAGGCGGTCGGGACGGGTCGGGTCGGGTCGGTCTGAGCGAGGGAGACGGAGACGGCGATGCAGGGCTTCACCCGCCCGTCCCTCGCTCTGCGCCACGGCTGCTTCCGACGTCCTGCTCCTCGGCCCCCTCCCCGCGGACGCAGTGATTTTTCACCAGCGCTCGACGAGGCTTCCGGCGGAATGCGAGACGCAGCGAGGGCTGGAAAAGGCCCTCGACCCTCCGTTCCGGCGGCGAGGACCCTCGAGGCTCGTTCAGCGGCCACTCGGGCGTCCTCAAGTGGCCGACCCACTTCACGAGCGGCGGGCAATGAAGGAAACGCGCCACGGCAGGCGCCCGATCTGGGCCCGTGGCCATTGGAAAATCGGCCCAGTCCCTCGCCGCCTCGCCGCCTCGCCCTCGGGCCCGCCACCACCTGAAGCTCGACGGAGCCGATCCCGCGCCCTCCTCCGCCGGACCCTTGGGCCGAGGGCCGCGCTGATCGAGCGATACCAGCCTCTGCACTTCAATTAGAAGCGAACCACACGCCGCCCACCCCCGCCGCGTTGCCGGGAGACGCCGCAGGAACGAGTGGCGGCAGCTCTGGATGTGACATCTCGAGTCCACGGAGCCCGGAGTGGTGCGTCGAGGAAAGTATCGGTTTCATCATCAGCATGGCAGCATCGGCCCCTCAGTGGTGTGGGGCGGTGGGGAGAGCAGAGGCTTGGCGGGAGAGAGGGGAGAGTGGCGAGAGAGAGAGGGAGAGCTTGGATGCGCTCAGGGTGGTCGCCGGGAAACGAACTTCGGGAATTTCGCCGAACTGCTCCCGAGTTTCGGCTCTATTTTCGGCTTCTGCACACGCCGAAGCATCGCCGCAAAGTCGACATTTTTAGACATTTTGCCAACGTCTCTCACAACTCGTCGTCATTTGGCCCTTGGGCGGAATTTGCACACAATCATCCTCGGAAAGGTCCCTGTTCTATTTTTCATTTATTTGGGCTTGCTCTGAAAAATGACCAAACCTTTTAAAGATAATCAAAACATAAAAACAATTAAATAGACAAACAATAGACAATAATTGGCCGACTTTGCCACTAAATTGCTCCAACGGCAACCCTGCTTGGGGCGCGGGTCTGGAGCTGCCGGGCCGCCGATCGCTCCCGAGGAAGTTCCCGGAAAAGCCGCGCTGTCGCCGCTGACTCAGGTCCGCTGCTCGCCGCCGTCGCCGCCGCCGCCCTCGCCAATCAACGCTCGCCGCTGCAGGTGCGCGAAGCCCCTTCGGCGACACGTCGGCTCCCGCTCGTCGCCGCGTGGCCCCGGCGGGCTCTCGCCAGCCTCCGCAGCCGAGCCGAGTCCGCTTCTGTTCTGCTCTGCTCTGCTCTGCTCTGCTCTGCTTGGCCAAAGTATCCGATTTCTGCGGCCGCAAATCCGATTATTTTCGGACGCAAGTCGAGTCGGGGTTCGTTACGAAAACACCGCAGTCCGGTTTTTGTCGGCCCCCATCGTCCCCGGAGGCCAGGGGGTGATTGCGGGGAGAGGCGGGTCGAGTTCGACGGATCGACATCGGCGCATCGAAGCCTCCGACATGTCGAGTGATCCCGACGCCGAGCAGGCGGAGATCTCGGCCGTCGATGGGAGCTCGCGCTGGGACGAGCCGACCCTTCCAAGGCTTTGAGCGCGACTCGGCACCCGCGGGTCGGGCGACTTCCAGTGGCGAGCGACAAAACGGTTCTAGTTCAGGGTTGCCGCACTCAAGTTTCGCATTTTTCTTGGTAAAAAGTAGGCAACTTCGAACCGATTTTTTCCAAAATCAAATACAACGGAAACGGATAATACAAAGGTTGTCTTTCACGCAAGCACGAACTTTTCCGAGGCAGTCGTGGCCAATTTCCCCTTTCACGACGACATCATTTCCTCAATTTTCCCCGGTTTTACTCCTTGAGAGGGTTTGCGCATTCCCCGCCGATGTGCTTTGCAGGACCTCTGGCAGTTGCGACCGCTGTGAAAGCTTCCGGCCACTCGTCCCTGCCTGAGCGGGTCGCCAACTGCTTTTCTCCTGCGACAAACCTGTTCCCGACCCTCCGGCCGTCGTGATTCCCGTTAATCGAATCGCCCCGGGAGTCGCCGCCGATCGGCAGAGGCCAATCAGGGTGCGATCAACCGAGCCACGGAGGATCCGCGCTCGGGAGCCGGCGGCCGGCGTCCGACTGCGCGGCACCGCTCGGCTGAAGGTCGACGCAGGTCTCGTGCGATCGGGGCTTCGGCTGTCGGCTGTCGGCTGTCGGTTGTCGATCGCAGCGGGCGCGCGTGACTCGCGCGCTCCGACGGCGCCGTCGGTCCAGTGGAGCCGGTCCGCGGCGAAGTTGTCAGCGGCCGAGAGGGGCGAGGCGGGGCGAGGCGAGCCGGTAAATATTTATTTACAAGCGACACAGGCTCGCAGTCACTCGTCCACGGCACATGGCGTGCTGGTGACGAGCTGTTGTCGCTTCTCATTAGGCTATTGTTGTAATCGAGGACGGGCAATCACGCGAACCAGAGCGCAGGCAGCGCCGCGGCAAGGCAAGGCCCGGCCTGGCCTGGCCTGGCACATAGAAGGCAGCTACTTATGTACTTGCCCGAGCGCCTTATGTACTGCGACGGCGGCAGCAGCAGCAACAACGACTGGCATTTCCACAACGGCACGAAGACGACGATATCAACAACAAGCACGGACAACACAGCAATAACAACTCCACAAGGCGAAGCACATAGAGCGACGGCGGCGACGACTCGCAGCGAGGCAGGCGACTTCAGTTCGACTTCGACAGCGAATGCAGGAGGTTCGAGCGTCGTTCCACGCACGAATCATTCGCCAACCACAGCCACAGCCATAGCCGTAGCCGTAGCCGCAGCCGCAGCCACGGAACAGCACAGCAGCAACAACAACAAAATCAACGACGACGTCGACAACAACTACACCAACAAAGCGCCGAGCAATCGGGCCGCCAAGGCGAACGAACAGCACAGCGCAGCAAAGCACATAAGAAGCCTTATTTACGAGCGACAGCAACAACACAGCAGTCCACTCGCCGCCGCGGAGAGGAGGGCGAGATCAATGAACGGCCGTGCGAGTCGCTCACACCACCAGCCGCAGCCGTGAGCGGGAGCGAGAAGGCACTCGCGCCAGCGAGTAAATAAGCAGCGTTCGTACATACGCCGCCGAGACGTCGGCCGAGACCGAGACTGAGCCCGAGCCCGAGACCGAGCCGGAGACCGAGCGCGCTCTCATTTCAACGCGAAGTGTTGAAGCGATCGGACGTGTGCCTGCGACTCGGAAGATTTAGTTCGCGCCGAGTGAAGACCAGAGTAAATAAGGCAGAGCACTTCGGTTCAGTGGAGGAGCGATAAAAAATCGAATCGCATTTTTTGAATATTTCGGGAGTCGTGAGCACAGCGACAGCGACAGGCGCGTGTAAACAGCAGTCGGTCCGTACATAGCAGTGACAGCCGTTGTCGTTGCCGTTGCCGCCGCACATAGCGAGCAGCGCCGCGACGCCGCGAGTCGTGAGTCGTGAGCCGTTGGCCGATTAGTTGCCGCCGTTGCTGCGCGCGCCGTCGCAGAGCCGCGCCAACGGGCAGCGGTCGCCGTCGATTTCTCGCTTTCCCGCGTGTGACTGACGTTCGTTCGTGCGCGTGTGTGTGAGTGTGTGTTCATGTGCGTGCGTAAATAAAGAAATGCGCTGAAGAAGAGAAATTCAGAGGAAAGTGCACGGAAAGAATACGGAGAATAAATACGAAGAAAGCCGTGAAAGGAATACGTTAATTGACGAAATACCCGGAATCGTGGTGGTTGCAGCAACAACAAAACCAAATAAATACCAATAATTCAACAACAAACACTAGAGACAAGCAGAGCAGAACCAGCACCGGAACGAGAACCCATCCGACCCCGGATAAATGTGGATTATTAGGTACCCCTCATTGGATTAACGCCGACTCTCACGCAGCAGCCAAGGTAATGTCGCATTCCTCTCTCCTTCTCCTTCTCGATCTCCTTCACCTTCACCACCATCGCCTCCCTCCCGCACTCTCGTCGCCGAAACCATCTCACCTTGACGAAATCCCAGTCCCGAAACCAACTGCTGCTCAAATTGCAACGCACCCGACCCCCGTCCACCTCTGCCTCGCCGCTTCCACTACCTGGGCTCGCTCGCTCACCCGCCGCCTGCCACATTCGCCACTCGCTGCTGTCGCTGCCGCTGCCGCTGCCGCTCCTCTGGCCCTTCGCGCTGGCCCACTCGTTACTCGCTGCTCTCCCCGGCTGTTTGGCTGCTGGCTGCTGGCTGCTGTCTGCCCTCTCGCTCTCTCTCCCTCGCTGTCGGCCGTCTTCGGGTGTCGTCTTATGTACGAGTCGTTTCCAATTCGTCGGATATGTATTCGACTTTCGCTTTGGGCGCCCTTCGTCCCATTCTCTTTCGCCTCGTTCGCTCGCACGCTCGCTCGTTCGCTCTGTGCTCGTTCGTTATGCTTCGTTTATGTTTCGTTCGCTGCTGGCGTCGGCTGCGCGCCTGGTCCGTGGCCGCTTCTCCTGTTCCCGAACGGCCTCGCATGGCATCGGGCGCCGAGCCGAGCCGAGCAGAGCAGCGAAGCGAGCCGGCCAGCGCCGTGCGGGTTTCTCCTCTGCCGCGGCGCTGCCTCTGCCGCGGCGCTGCCTCTGCCGCAGCGCCTCGGGATTCCCGCTCTAGTCGCTCCCTCCGCCTCCCGCCAGTTATTTATTGCTCGTCCTCCTCCCGGTCCTTCGTTCGTGTGTTCGTTCGTTTTTCTCCTGCTCCGCCGGTGCTCGACTGGCATCCGTCGCAGGACCGAAATGTGTTTCTTTTGTTTTGACTTTGCGAGTGGAAGAATTTTCGTGTCCTCCGCTTTCCACGCTTTCCGCTTTCCTCCTTTCTATCGCGCGCGCCTCTCCCTGCGGCTGTGTGCGTTTCGCTCCTCGCCTTATCTGCCGGCCACGAATGAGACGAACTCGACCCAACTCGCCGCGAGTTTGTTTCGTGGCCTCCCGGTCCCGGGTCGTGGCCACAGGAATTCGCAGGAACCTTATCGCGCTCGCCATCGCTGGAGTCCTCGTGCGGCCACCGATGGCCGTCCTGCGACCCGATCCGGGTCTGGGGCGGCCGTGAAATATCGCTCCCTGGCCGGGCGTCTGCGGAGTCGCCGTTGTGGACTCGGTCTGTCTGGTTTCCGCCGCCCGACTCCACTGGGAGCGAAATCAGAGACCAGAAACCGAGCGGATTTCGAGGAACCGGGACGAGGCCGGGCCCGTGGGGTTGGCGAGTGGTGGCGAGACCCAAGGAAGACAAACGCGAAGCCGGGGACGGGGCCGGGCCGAGGTCGATCCATCGGTCCAGGGTCGACGGACAGACCGAAGGACTCACGTCGGAGTTGCTTCGGTCGAGTCGCGTCGCGTCCGCCGCCTGACGACCACGACGTGTTTACGACCGCCCCAATCGACGTCGGCGAACGGCTCGAGCCCGGAGTCGCAGCTTCTCCGAATTAAATTCCCGGGCTCGAGGGCGCCCGAGAGTCCTTGGGCTTCCTCTTTAACCTGATTTGTATTCGGCGTCCTGGGCTGTTAAACGTTTTACGCGCTTCGAACACCCGGAGCGACGGCCCGACCCCTCGACACCTCGACCCCCGACCCCCGACTTCGGCCCCGTCGCCGCCAGAGGGAAGTCTGTCGTTTCTCCCTGCGCCGTTCCCACGTTCGCCGATCCCGTTTCGCCAGCGAATCACCTTTGACCTTCCCTCGTCCGCCTCTCGTCTCTCGCCTCTCGCTCGCTGGCTCCGTCGTTCGTTCTTTCGTCTTTCGCCTTGTGTCTTGTGTCTGTGTTGTTTTTAAATTTAAATTTTCTTCGGCGTCCTCTTTGCTCCCTCCTTCTGCGCCCGTCGTCCGTCTGTCTGTCTGTCTGTTGATTCTATTCGCCTCTCTTCTATTTCGTTTGCGCCGTCCTTCGTCGCCCCGTCCGCCTCCTCCGGCTTTCGGCGGCCCAGCTGCGGGTTCTCGTCGCCGTCGCCGTCGCCGTCTCGAGTGGCCCGAGTTTAAAGAGTTTTTATTGTCCCGGCCTCTGCCTCGCTCACGAATTCCGCCGAAGCGACGTCACAACCACCACCATCGCCATCACCACAGCGCTGTAGCCAGCGAACGACCCTCGCACACACACACACACACGCACATGGGCCGCTATGTACCGTGACTAACACTGACGCACACGCACGCGACACGAACACGGCCGCGGCTACGGCGACGGCGACGGCGACTCCTGCGGACGACTGGGCGAGTGAATGAGTGGAAAATATTCCAGCTTCGTTGAACTCCGCTAATGTTCTTCCGAGCCCGCTTTGCGCCGTCCTTCGGCGACTCCTTCAGCCCCTCTCGCTCTCGCTCTCGCTGCCGCTGCCGCTCTCTGTCGCTCTCCCCTGGAACCCCGCTGCGACGCCGTGAATTCCTGATTAGGCTCAACAGTTTTCCCACCGCCGCCGAGTCTTCGCCGAACTCGCGCCGCCTGGCCCGTCCGTCCGTCCGTCCGTCCCTCCGTCTCTCCCTCTGTTTGTCGTCCTTGCAGCGCCTCGAATGAAGATGTCGTCGTCCGCAGCCTCGACCCCGGAACCTCGCCAGTGACGGGTCCTGTTTCGGGGCCCACGTCGTCGGCGACGACGGAATCGGACAGAAGTCATTTACGGCCGGAAGTTGAGTGGGCCAAAGGTGCCGTCCATCAGAAAACTTCTCCTTCTTCTTCTTCTTGTTCCCTGCCACCCCGCCCCGCCCGGTCCCCGAACCCCGACCAATGCCCGAAAAAGTCGAAAAAGTTCGAACGGTCCCTCGTCCGCCTGTCGCCGAGCTGTCGGCCCGCGTTCTTATCAAATCCTCGCCCGGCCTGTCGAAGTTTGCGCTGCGACGTCGATTCCACGGTCGACTGGGTCGGGTCGGGCCGAACCGCAAAGACTCGAACCCACAACCGCAGCGCACCGCCCCGCACCGCCCCCTTTGGTCAGCCCCAACTAACCGCCCCCTGCCGTCTCGTTTCAGCGCCCATGCAGCGACGATAATGTCTCCAGTGCCCCTGCCGCCCGGAGCCTCGCCGCCGATGGCGCCCCAGACCCAGAGCCCGCCGCCGCTCCTGACGGCCACCGCCGCAGCGGCCGTGGCGGCGACGTCCACGACCTCGTCCGCCCCGACCTCGACGCCCGCCGCCACCGCCACCGCCACCGCCACCGCCTCCGCCTGCGACAGCAACGGCAACGGCAACAGCACGATCCAGAAGGCCGGGCAGGGCGCGGTCGTCTCGAGCAGCACCAGCAGCAGCAGCAGCCCGTCGACCAAGAGCAACGGCCGGACGATGCTGTTGCAACCACAACAACAACAACAACAACAGCAGCAGCAGCAGCAGCCGCAGTCGCCGAAGAACGGCAGCCACAACATCAGCAACAACAATAACAACAACAACAATGGCAAGGACTTCATCGCGAACTTCTTCAAGAACTTGAACACGATGCAGCAGCAGCAGCAACAGCAACAACAGCAGCTGCACCAGCACCAGCAGCAGCAGCTGCACCAGCACCAGCAGCAACAGTTGCAGCAGCAGCAACAGCAACAGCTGCAGCAGCAGCAGCAACTGCAGCAGCACCACCAACAGCAGATTAAGCAGCAGCAGCAGCAACAGAAGCAGCAGCAGAAGCAGCACCAGAAGCAGCAACAAAAACTGCAGCAAAAACAGCAGCAAAAGCAGCAGCAGCAGCAACAGAAGCAGCAGGAACAACAGCAGCAACAGCAACAGAAGCAGCAGGAACAACAGAAGCAGCAACAACAACAGCAGCTGCAGCAGCAGCAGGAGATTCGCGAGGCCGTCGTCGCCATCAAGGAAGAAGAACGACTTCCAGCCCCCGCCCCCGCCCCCGCCCCCGTCTCGGCAGCAGCTGCAGCAGACGCTGCGTCGGGCACGTCAAAAACAGACGCCGCCGCCTGCCCCGCCCCCAGCGGCGGCGACGACATCGTCGCCAGATGCCCGGCCCCCGCCCCCGCCCCCGCTCCCGTCACCGTCAAGGCGGAGTGCGAGGCGCCGGCCGAAGTGGCCATCAAGACCGAGGACGACGCGCCGGGTCACGACAGCCCTCAGCAGCAGCAGCAGCAGCAGCAGCAGCAGCAGCAGCAGCAGGAGGAGCGGCCGCAGACGTCGCCGCCCCCCGCCTCGTCCTCCCCGACGACGGCAGCCGCGCCCTCGCCCTCCGACGAGAAGGAGAACGAGGCGCCCAAGAGGGGCGGCAGCGGCAGCGGCAGGAGCGCCAAAAGCGATTCCAAGAAGGCCAGCCACAGCAGCAGCAACAGCAGCGCCAGCGAGGGCAGCAGCGCCAAAGACGAGGACGAGGAGGCCGTGGACACGAACAGCCTGATGTTCGCCAAGCCGCGGCCCGTCCTGCTGAGCGCCGTCAACCCGCAGATCATCTGCAACCTGTGTCGCGGGTACCTCATCGACGCGACGACCATCGTCGAGTGCCTGCACTCGTGTAAGTACCCAACACCCCCACCACCACCCCTCAGCCCCTCAGCCCCTTCCCATCCGCGACCCCCTCCGGCGGCACTCGGAATGCAAACCCTTGTGAAGGGGTGTGGCATGAAGGAAGTCCTTTCTGGTATTTCCTGTCGTTGGCGAACCGAAAGTTGAAGTTGGGGAAAATTGTGATTGTGAACGCTTAGAGGAATTCGAAAATATTCTGCCATTGAACTTGACTGCGAGGCGACAAATTAGACATGAAACAGAATTATGTGTTCGATCCACTGTGCGCCCACGCATTCCGCGGCCAAATTCGTCCCTGACCCGCTTCGGCGATGACGCTGACGATGTTTGTGCGGCTTCGGTTCTGGTTCGGGTTCTGGTTCTGGTTCTGGTTGTTGTTGTTGTTGGCCTCTGTTATGTGCTGCTCACCCTTGACACCTCCCGAGGACGACGAGCCACGAGGTCGCTTCAGTCGGGTCGCGTCGGCTCCCGAGGTGCATTAATTAACTGAGCAGGCAACAACAAGGACAACGAGGCGACAGGTAATGAGCAGGACGGCCGGGTCCAGGCGCAGGCCGCAGCAACAGCTTGGGCAGCAACGACACGCTGGCTGTGACCGATTCAGCGTCCGTCGGCACGAAATCTGTGAAAATCTCGCATTTACATTCATCCAGCCGGCCGCATCATCCCGGCGTTCCGTGACGCACGTCCGTCCGTCCGTCCGTTCGTCCGTCCGCCGGCCATACATCTGTCGTCCGGCCTTCGCCGTCGGCCCTGCCGGCGACCTGCGACGAGGGCTCGCTTTAATTCGGCAGTCAGCAACAGGACTAGGGCAATGGACACGACAGCATCAGCGCCCGTCCCCAGCCGCGCCACGGGGCCCACGGCAATCCGTCTCTCGTCCTGGGGCGCCCTCAACCCGAGCCAAGTCGTCTCGTCCCGTCCCGTCCCGCCCCTCATCGACCCGTCGCGCCCGCCTCGACTCGATTCGCTGTCCACCCACACACATCAGGCGCATCCGCTCGCAGTAAATTTGGGGTCGGATGGTGCTGGCTGGCATTGACATTAAAGCTGCCGGGAACAGCCATGGGCACAACAAAAAAAGCAACAACAACAACAACAACACAAACAGCACGAGCAACAGCAGCAGTCGGAGAGAAAATTAAAGTTGCTGCTGCCGACTGAAGGACGAGCCCGATGAGCGAATGTTTGCTTGTTTGTTTGTTGTGCCTTGTGTGTTGTTGCAGAGATTTCGCCAGGGTGGATGGCGACGGATAGACAGACGGACGGACGGACGGCGGCCGGTGGGTGGTTCGGGGTGGGTGGCTCGGGGTGCTCGAGGGCCGCTGCGACTGGCCTTTTTGTGTTCAATTTTAATGAAAACGACGTTGAGAACATTTAATTCATGGCGAGCGAATCCCCTGCACGCGGTGGGCCCGGGCGAGGGCGCGGGGAACGGGGGAATTTATTAGTCGTCCGAGCCGGGCGGGGGGCGTCGGGCGTCGGGCGGACGGAGGCCGGCCTGCGGGGGGTCCGCAGCGGCCCGGCAGCACTTTAAATAATAAAACAGCCGGAGATTCATCACGTCCTGGGCAGGGGGGAGCGGGGCGGCCCGAGGAACCGGACGGGAGGCGGCCAGACAAAGACCTTGGACGCGGCTGACGCGAGTCCCGACTCGACTCGCCTCAATTGAAGGCGACGCGACTGGAGTCGGCCGACCGACCGACTCGTCTCCTCGCGGCTCCTCCGACTCCGGCGCTGCCTGATGAGAGTGCAAATCGAGGCGGACAACAAACGGCACTTTGCGCGAGCTGCCACCTGCGCTGACACGTGAGCGCCGCGAGATGCGACGACCGCCCCGCCTGCGCCCGCCGGCGAAAGTCGAAAATTAAAAGCCTTCAAAGGACGCAGCCCGACTCCGTCCGAACAAAGGACAGAGGGAAGAAAGGAAGGCCGGAAGGAAGGAAGGACGGAAGGAAGACGACTGTGTTCGCCGGGCGTCAGGCGTCGGGCGGCGGAGTGGCAACGCCGACACCTCCTTCAACAAGTGCCGTAATCCCTTCGCACTCCAGAGGCGGCGGCCAAACTTTTGTTTCGGCGCAAATTTATTCGAGTGCATTTGCATAAAAAGTTTCCGGAGCGCGTCAAAAAGTTGTCTGCACGCAGTGGGGCCGGCGTGGGCGTCGTTGGTGGGGGCGGCCCAGACCCGCCCCGCCCCGCCCCGCCCGTCTCGCATGGTGGAGCCATCGATTCCCCGGGTCCGATCGAAGCCTCCTGAACGCTCGCCTCCACCCCTGTCCCTGAGTCGTTCGAAAAGTCGACGAAAAAGTTCGGCGCGTCAGGAATTCTTTCTTGTCTTCGGCCCTGGGGGCATCGGCGACAAGTCAGAGCCGGAGCCGGAGCCGGAGCCGGAGCCAGCGCCAGGGCCGGCAGCAAAAAGACGTCTAGACCACCGGCCTTTAAAGCGAAGATTGTTTCGAACTCTCCGCCCGCCGTCGCCCGGCGCCGAAATGTGATTAACAAATCTCGAATTGAACCCGACCTCGGCCGTCGTCGCCCCAATCGAGCTTTAAAGCCGCGCGTCCCCGTCCTGTGGCCGCCCCAACCACGGCCCGCCCAGCGCCGTCGACAGTCGTTCGTTTTCCATTCCGGACACGTCGCCGGCGCCCGAATTCCCAGAGCAGGCATTTGCGAGTCGGAGCTGCCGAGTGGATGGACGGGTGGAGCCGGGGACGGACAGCAGCAATGAGCAGTCCATTCGGCCAATAACAATAACAAGACCACGGGGAGCAATTAATCAGCTGACAAGTAATCGGCTTAAATGGTAATCAGCCCTCTCTCGCCCTCTCTAGCCGCGGCCGCCGCGCCTCGACACCGGGTTCTGGCGAGTTGAAAAGTGCAAAACCAGAACCGAAAATCGTCTGTTTCGCGACCACGGCCGAGACAATTCAACGCCAACGCGGCGGCCGTGGCGGGGTCGGGCCATGTGTGGAGCCGGCGCGACTCAGTTCGGCTGGGGACGAGTTCGAGTTCGAGTCCGAGTCGAGGCCGTCGGAAGGCGGCGTGCCGAGAAGTCGTTCCGGCCACGAGTGGGTGCGACGACGGACGACGTCGATAAAGTTGTCCCAGTCCCAGGTCCCCTAATTATTTCGAGTGCCCCCCACTGCCTTTATGGGCCCGTCTGTCCCGGCTGTCCCGCCTGTCGCTGCTCTATTATTTATTTTCAATTAACTAACAAGTTTCTCTCCTCTCCTCTCCCTCCTCTCCGCCCAGTTTGCCACAGCTGCATCATGAAGCACTTGCGGACCAAGCAGTACTGCCCCCACTGCGAGATGATGATCAACACGGCCAAGCCGAACATCAAGTGAGTACCGCCCACCGCCCACCCCTCGGCCCACAACCCCCACCCCCACAGCCCGCCCCTGGCGAGCGTTATGACAATTAGGTGTTCCGTGTCCTGTCCTCGATCCCCCGTCCGTCCGTCCGCCGTCCGGCCGGCCGGGCGCTCGTCTGGAGGCTGTCAGGGGCTGGCCGGCGACCTGAACGCGGGTCGGGCCGACACCTGTCCACGGCGGCCTCCGTGTCTGCGGCCCATCTGCGGCTTTCCGCAAGACGACGGCTCGAGAGATTAAGCGGGACGAGCGTCTCCGGGCCGTAAAACTCGCATGAGCGGCCAGGAATCAGCGGCAGCAGGCGAACTCGGGCTCGGCCCAGGACGAAAGTCGGCGCTCGACGATGGCCTCTCCCCGGGCGAGAGGGGGAGACGAGCCCGAAGACGGCCTTCTTTGTGTAATCGAGACCGCAGCGAGCCGCCTCGAGACGTGGAGCTCCTTAGTCCAGGGCATGATTGGGTTTCCACCCCCAGGAGGGGCGGGGGCGGGGGCGGATCAGGCGCATTACACGACTTGATGCCGCTTTTTATTGCCACTCGGGGACGCCCGGCCCGGCCCGGCCCGGTCCCGTCGACCCTTTTCGGGTACGCACGAGTGATTAATCGAGAGATGCCTGATCTTATCGGCGGATGAGGAGGACGGCGGCGGATCATCTCCGTCTTTTTATCTCCGGCCCGGAGAGGTCTCGTGGCGGGGTTGCGAATCCACCACCGCCGACCCGGGCCGGAACCCACCCCGCGCCCTGGGCCGCCGCGACTTCCGATGCATCGACGGCCCAATCCGTCCGTCCGTCCGTCCGTCCGTGGGTCGCTCGCTCGCTTAGGCGAGGCGGAAAACGAGGGTGCCGAGGCCGCTGCCGCTGCCGATTGCGAGCGAGTCCATTCGATGTGATTTTTTCACACATTAACACCTCGCCGCGCCGGGAGCGCCGGGCGTGGAGCCGCGGCCAGTCATGCGAGGCCGTCGGCGGGCGGTCGAACGTGACCGAGCGCAGCAACCGCAGCAGCAGCAGCAGCAGCAGCAGCAGGAGGAGCAGGAGCAACAATGACAATCACATTCGCACGACCGCGAGCCAGAGCAGGAGGGAGCGACCGAGCGAGCGAGCGAGCGATGGACGGCCGAAGATGGAGCGAAGCTCGCTGCCAATTAACGACTTGTAGAACAGCGGCGGCTGCCTGGCAATTAAAAGGGCTCGTCGACGTGGCCGCCGCGCCCCCGCTCGGCGCGATGTCCGCCGTCTTCCATTGTTGCAGCCGTCGCCGTCACTCATGTGGGCCGACTCGAGGGCGACGACGGCGGCGGCGGCTTCCAAGAAAACGAATCAACGGCCGACTCGGCGAATCAGCGGGCGGGTCTTCGCATCGCCGCCGGCATCTGGGCCAGGGCCGGCACGCAGTCGGTCCCCAGAGCCGTCGCTGCGCCTTCGCTGGCTGCCCGTCCGTCCGTCCGTCCGTCCGTCCGACTGACTCCTTCTCCGCCGGCGCGAACAATGAAGTCGAGGAAGTCGGCGAAGTCGGTGAGTCGGGGCCGGGCCGGGACGCGGCCACTGAGTGTGTTGTGAATTCGTAATGGGCCTGTCAACGGCGCCCCCGCCCCCGGCCCCGCGCCCGCCCCGCCGATGCGCCGTGTTGACTCTGCATTTAGCTGCACTTCGCCCCCTTCGCTCCCTGCCTGCTCCGCGTCGGGCTCGACGTGTTTTTGTTCGCTCTCTCCCAGTCCCAGTCCCAGTCCCGGTCCCCCCAGCTCGCGCCTCGCCGGCTCCCCGGCTCTGTTTGCCCACCAGTTAGCCGCATGCGAAACTCGCCTGCCTTTGGTTGGTGCGAGCCCGTCCCTCCGCCCCCCTCCCTCTGTCCCTCCGTCGTCCGCCGGCTGTGCAGCCGTGTTTGCCGTGCTCTCGTTTCCCCCGTGTTTCCGCGTTCGCCCTGCGTTCGGTGCCGGGTCGCGGTGCCGACGACGATGGAGATGACGAGATGGCGATGACGACGACGACGACGGCGATGATGGTGATGGAGATGATGATGTTTACGATGACGATGATGTTGATGTTGACGACTGTGGCTGTGGCTGTGGCTGGGAACCGCCGTCGCCGCTCCACTGGCGGCCACTCGGGCCCGACTCGTCTTCCGCGGGTCGCGGGTCGCGGGTCGCAGCGGCGTCTCTGTTGTTGCTTTTGTTGTTGACTCAGCCGTTGCCGTTGTTTACAATTGGCCAAATGCACTCCGGCCGACGTCGTCGGCGTCGTCGTCGTCGTCGTCATCGTGATCGGCGTCGTTCCCACCGCAAACACTTGGCCGTAATAAGACGCTGAAATTGGTTCATAAAAACATAATGACTTTTCGTTCTCCCTTCCGACGCCGTCCCGGCCCCGAACCCGGACCCGGACCCTGCCGAGCTCTGGTCTATGCTCGCTCTCGCTCTTGCTCTCTCCCCCTTCTTCGCCGCCGCCTTCGCCGTCGTCTTCGCTATCGGCCTCTGCTTGTTCTCGCCCTGGTCACGGTTCATTCGGCGTTGCTCGAACCGGCCCCGGTCCGAGCGACGTTCGGCCGTTCGGCCGCTCGGGTCGTCGTGTGGTCGGCCTCTTATCGGCCCATCGCGGCCGTCGTGGGTCCGCCGAGCGCAGACGGTCAATTACGCGGGCCCTCGTGCCCGGTTGGCGACTTCGGTTGGCGACTCCGGGCAGCGATTCGGGGTCCGGCTCCTTCCTTCGGCCTTATCTGCGATTTGGCGGTTCGCTACTCGCCTCTCTCTCTCTCTCTCTCCCTCGTTCCTGCCTAACTCTTCGCACCCCACGACGGCCTCGGGAGTCCTGCGGAAGTCCGACTGCGTCGTCCCGGCCTCGTCCTGGTCGTCGTCGGAGACAAAGGGCAGTCATGACGACTGCCGGAGCGCAACGAATTGTGTTTTCTTCTCTGCGACCGGGTGCGTCTCCGTCGTCCTCTTCTGCCTCCTCTCCCCCTCTTCCTCTCCTTGTCCGCTTGTTCCTCGTCGTCCTGACAAATGTCGGCAGCCGTCCGTGAAGCGGATTTGCGGACAAATTGGAAGGAGCAGCAGCAGGATTTCTTTGTGTCCACCTCCCTCCGTCCCTCGCACAGTGGCTCGCAAACGGGGTTCGCTTTTCCCTCCCGTTTCTTTGCCCGGGTTAAATTTCAAGGAGGGTTCGAAAAAAGGCGCTTCTGCCGCGAGATCTGCGACTGCGTTTGTCTGCGTTCGGACCACTGTGCGGTGTCGCCGCCGTCGTGGGGAAATGCGATTTCTTTTCTCCTCCTCCCCGCGAGCTGCTTTACATAGGCGGACGGACGGACGGACGAGCGACAGACGAGCGCTTTGTCCTGCCCGCCGACCCCGGCAGGACGAACGGGTACCGGCCGTATCGATTTCCGCGTGCGAGCAACAGACGCTCGGTAATTGACAGCTGATGTCTCCGAGTCCCGACTCCCGACTCCGTCTTCGCTGCCGCCCTCGGCCCCGTCCCCGCCCTGGCTGAGGGTTTCCACGTGAGCCGCGCGAGGGCCGGCTTTCGGCAATAAATCTTGCTCAGCGTTCGCGGAGGAATTTATTGATTTTCGCACATTCCTCCCGGCCCGGGCAGCGCTGCCTCCCCTGCCGCTCGCGCACACATGGCGTCGACAGAGAGGCCCGTCGTCGTCGTCGTCCCGCTTCCTCCTTCCGCGGGCCCACGTTCCGGAGACGAGCGACGAGCGACGCCCGCCACCACCTCGAGCTCGATTGGCTCGGTGTCGGCCGCGACGCCGGGCGCTCGGGTGCATCTGCTCGGCCGACACAGCACAACTCGACGAACAACAGCAGCATCGCGCCAAGGCGAAGAACACGAAACACAAAGCGACAACGACAACAACAAGAACAACAAGAACGAGAACGAGAACTCTGAGAACAGCATCGCGGACGACGACGACGACGTCGCCGTCACTCACGGCGAGCGGTTGTTGCTGTGTTCGCAATTATGACAAACGCCGCACAGCTGTTCCCGCATTAATTGCGCCCGAGTGGAAGCCGAGTCGATCTCGGGCGGCGGACGAAGGACCGAGCGAGCGAGCGAGCGAGCGATCGAGTGAGGGGAAGACGTGGCAGCCGAAGAAGGGAGCGGTCGGGCCCCTTGAGGCGCTCGTTGCGAGGGTCCCGAGCCGCGATCACCCGGTCCGCCGAGTGCCTGCCCTGCCCTGCCTCCACCTCCTGCCTCCTGCCTGGGAGGATCAGGCGCAGATTAGCCGCAGGCCCGAGCTTGTCACCCTCGGCCGGGCTGCGTGAGAAGACGCCGGAGACAGCGAAGAAGAAGCAGCTCGTTTAGGGCCGGGGACGACGCCAGACCGGGCGCGGAATGCGAATGGCGGAAGACGCGACGCTGGGAAAGGCGGAAGCGCACGGCGATTCCGCAGAGCCTCCTCTGCTGCTTCTCCTCCACCTCCGTCACCGGGCGCCGATCCCACGACGAATGGTCGGCGTCTCCCCCGCGCGGCCACTAATTGCGCTTCTTCTCTCTGTCGCCGGTCCTACGCAGCACCGCGCCGGCCCACGGACCCGGACCCGGACGCCGACCCAGACCGAGACCCGCAGCCAAGCCGAGCGAGCCCGGCCCCAGCGACCAACGCCTCGTTCGCCACCGCAGCCGCAGCCGCGGTTCCGCGCGCCAAATGCCACCGCATCGGCCGCGCGAACCCCGCCCGCCGACGTTCGCGGTCGCCGTCGCGTCGGCCGCGTCAACTTCGGCGAGTAAATAATCGGCTGGCTGTGTGTGCGTGTGTTTATCGGTGGCTGCGATTTGTCTTCGCCATCGGTCGGTCGGTCGTTCGCTCGGTCGGCGGGCTTCGTTGACGAAGTCGGCTCGGCGCGGGCCCCGCGACATTAATTATATACTCGCTCCGAGGCCGCCCTCGGCCCGCCGCCTCGACGCGCGACGCGACGATCGCGCAGTGGGCACAGATTAGTTCGTCGCCTAGCGGCCGTCCTCCGTCTCGCTCGCACCGCTCCTCACTCGCCGCTTCCCATCTCTGCATCGCCACACTCTCTTCCACTCTCTCGTCGTCGCCGTGTCACGCTGGCCACGCCGCGGTCGCACTCGCTGTGTGGTGAGCGCGGCGAGAGCTGCTCGTTCCGCGACCAGTTTCTCTCGAAATGCCGAGGCAGCACTTTGTTGTTGTGCCATAGAAATCGACGACGACGACAACGACTATGTGAAGGGGTTGTGGTGTTAGGCGGGGTCAGGGGCAGGGGTGCCTGATGAATGGCGTTTTTTCACTGGATTGTTGCTCCCAGCCTGGGACCGGGCCTCGCCTCGTAGAAGGAGGCGCGGGGCTCCCCTCGGCCGTCCCTTTCCCGTCACCCGACCCCAAGTCACCCCTCTAACCATTTCTCTCTGCCTTTGCTTCGTTCCAGGCCGGACACCACGCTGCAGGCCATCGTCTACAAGCTGGTGCCGGGGCTCTACGAGAAGGAGCTGCTGCGGAAGCGCGCCTTCTACAAGGACTTCCCCGAGGAGGCCGCCCTGGCCACGCCCGAGCAGCGCGGCGACGACACCGAGCACCTCATCTTCAGCCCCTCCGAGTACATGTCGCTGTCGCTGGAGTACGCGGACCTCGAGTAAGTCTCGCTTTCCCCATGGCCGATTCCAAAAACCTCCCTCGCCGCCCGCCCCCCGCCACCGAAACCCAACCACTAACGCAACCCCCCCCCCCGCTCGTCCTTGCAGGGAGCACCTCGGCAGCGGCGCCAGCAGCGACCCCGAGTTCCAGGAGCTGCTGCGGCCGAAGTTCCTCCAGTGCCCCTCGATCTGCACCGTGGCCCACCTGAAGAAGTTCGTCCACGGCAAGTTCGAGATCGACGCCCAGCTCTTCCACATCGACATCATGTACAAGGTGAAGACGATCGTCCTGCTCGACCACTACACGCTCATGGACGTCGCCTACATCTACACGTGGAAGCGCGACGCGCCCATGCGCTTCTACTTCCGCGTCAAGGAGACCGCGCGCCCGGCCGCGAAGCCGCGCCGCGCCCTCGTCGCAGTCGCCGCCGCCGCCGCCTCCGCCACCCCGTTGGTGGCCAAGGAGGAGGTGCTGTCGGACCAGGAGGCGGCAGCCGGGCCCGCGGTGCTGCCGGTGGCCCACATCAAGGTGGAGGCCGGCGAGGAGCCGCAGCCGCATCCGCATCTGGCGGGCGAGACGAAGACCTTCGAGATCGTGCCCCAGGCCAGCCTGGCCGGCGGCGCCGGGCCCCACCCGGAGCTCTCGAAGACGGACAAGCTGAAGATCACGATCGTGAGCAAGAGCGCGCGGCCCGGCGGCGACCTGAAGTCTCCCGGGCAGACGCGGCCCGGCAAGGAGAAGCCGCCGCCGAAGGACGAGCGCAAGGTGGAGAACATCAAGCTGAAGATCGACCTGTCGAAGCAGAACAGCGTGACCATCATCAACATGTCGGACCCGGAGCGCAAGGAGGTCGTCAAGGCGGTCAAGCCCGAGAAGGAGTGGAAGGTGAAGGCCAAGAAGGAGAAGGACAAGGACAAGGAGCGCGACAGCCCCAAGTCCTCGCCGACCAGCGAGCGCCGCCGCAAGACCCCGAGCCCCAGCCCCAGCCCGCTGACGGTGCCGCCGCTGACCATCAAGGCCGAGCGCATCAGCCCGCTGGCCAAGCACAGCCCGCGGGCCGAGCCCAGTCCGCCGCTGCCGCTGCCGTTGCCCGCCACGGAGGAGGAGCAGAAGTCGCAGTTCCTGAAGTCGTTCGCCCTGGCGCCCATCCGGGACGTGAAGGTCGAGTCGCCCGAGAAGCCGCCGTCGCCCCCGAAGCTCTCGCCGCCACCGCCCCCACCAGCGGCCGCTCTGCCGAGCCCCGCGCACCCGCTCGCGCCCGTCCACGCGCTGATGCGGCCGCCGCCCAGCAACGTCCTGCCCAAGGCGAGCCTCGCCTCGAAGCGCAAGAGCAAGGAGCCGGTCAAGGCCGTGCCCAAGAAGCCCAAGCTCGCCGCGCCCGCGTCGCTCGCGTCGGCCGCGGCGGACGACTTCAAGATCAAGCTACCGCCCAGCCCGAGCGCGCTCGCCAAGCAGCAGGCTGTGGCCGCGAAGCCGCCTCCGCTAACGACGGGGCCGCCTCCGAAGGGCGCCGACAAGCCGCTGATGCCGCCGCCGGCGCCGCTGGCCGCGATGAAGCCGCCGATGGGGCCGCCGCCCAAGAAGCCCCACCGGCCGGCGGCCAAGTTCGCGCCGCCCGGCTCGCTGACGCCCCACCCGATGCAGGGCGTCCAGCCGGCGCCGCCCGGCAACCGCACGCCGATCGCCAAGCGCTACCAGCCGATCCTGCCGAAGGGCGCCCGCCCGAACCCCTTCGCCAACATCCCGACTGAGGTGAACAAGATCCTGAAGGACGCGGGCACCGAGATCAAGACCGTCGGCGGCAGCGACCCGGCCCCGGCCGCCGTCGCCCCGCCCAAGGTCGTCTACGGGCCGAAGACGACGCCCGTCATGGGCCCACCGCCGGCGCCCCGCAACCAGACCACGCCCGGCGCCGGCGCCAACAGCAGCCCCGGCAACGGCGCCAGCAAGACGAACGGCGGCGGCGGCGGCGCCAACAACTACCTGAACCTGGCGCTCTTCAACGCGGCCAAGTCGCGGGGCAACGAGGCGCCGCCCGGCTGCCGCACGCCCATGTACAGCCCCAACTCGCCGATCTACTCGCCGAGCTCGCCCCAGTACGCGCCCAACTACAACATCCCGACGATGCCCACCTACAAGTACACGCCGAAGCCGAGCGGCGCCGCCGGCAGCTACCTGCAGAGCGTGCTCGGCGGCAACAGCCAGTTGTCGGGGCTCTTCCCGGCCCCGCCGACCAAGAAGCCCGGCGCCGAGAACCCCAACGGCCAGCCGAAGCCCGACCAGCAGCAGCAGCAGCAGCAGCAGCCGCCGAAGCGCGTCTACCCGTTCGCCAAGAGCCCCAGCCGCAGCGCCAGCCCCAACTCGGGCGCCACCGCCGAGGACCCGCCCGAGAAGCAGCTGAAGGTGAAGTCGCTGCTGACCTCGTGCAACATCAACATCCCGTCCTCGCTGTCGATCACGATCACGCGCGAGGACGGCGAGTCGCAGTCGCACAGCACGTCCTACCCGAAGCACAAGAGCCCCGTGAACAACTACATCGAGATCCTGAAGCTGCCCGACCAGTCGCTCGAGGCCCCCGAGAGCCGGCGGCCCTCGCCGCCGCGCCAGAACCCGCCGCCGCCACCGGCCCCGGCCAAGAAGGAGACTCCGACGTCGGTGCAGGTGCAGGTCCCGGTCTCGGCTCCGTCCCAGCCCGGCGCGATGCACCCGCCGCCGCCGAAGGGCGCGCCGGCCCCGAACGCGGCCAAGAACATGGGCCTGAGCTTCAGCAAGCCGTCCGTGACCATCCACAACGTGACGCCCACCAACAGCCTCGCGCGCACCACGTCGCCCTCCTCGAGCGCCGCCACCAAAACCACGGCCGCCACGGTGGGCGCCCCCGCGAAGCCGCAGATGCCGCAGATGCCGCTGCCGATGCCGATGGCGCCGCCCCCGCTGCAGGCGACCGCCGGCAAGGCGCAGCCCGCGGGCCCCGGGGCCTCGGACAAGAAGACGCCCAGCCCCGAGAAGCGACCGGCCGACACGTCCAACGCGGGCGCCGCAGTCGGGGCCCCGGGCGGTGAGGCCAAGGCGGCGCCCAAGTCGCCGAACGCCGCGGAGTCGGCGGCGGCGGCCGCGGTGGCGCAGGCGGCCAAGAAGTTCCGGCACATCCTGCCGCGCCAGAACCCGACGCCCATCTCGGAGGTGGTGCCGCCCAAGGTGTCGCCGGGCAGCATCATCGGCACCTACAGCTCGCCCGGCGGCGTGGCCGTCAAGGTGCACGCCAGCAAGAAGGTGCCGCCCACCAAGAAGTCGCCCACGCTCCCGCCCGCCCAGCAGAACGGCGGAAGCGGAGGCGGAGGCGGCCTCAAGACCTCGGCGCCGAAGACCTCGCCCGGCGCCCCGGCGGCCGCCACGAAGACCTCGGCCACGGCCGCCTCGCCCAAGTCCTCGCCCACGCCCGGCGCCAACTCTGGAGCCGGAGCCGGCGCCACAGCCGGGACCGGGCCCGGGGTCGCCAGCAAGGGCAAGAAGACGACGCTGTCGGCCACGCCGGCCGCCGCCTCCCCGCCCGGCGGGGGCAACGCGCCCGCCTCGCCCACCACGGCCCCGGCCGCCGCAGCCGCAGCCGCCAACAAGTTGCTGCCGCACCCCCCGCTGGGCGCGATGCCGTCGCTGCCGCACCCGCTGCAGGCGCTGCCCGGGCTCCCGGGGCACCTCGGGGTGCCCAACCAGGAGCTGAGCAAGTTCCTGAAGGACAACCTGCTGCGCGCCCAGGTGGCCCAGGCGGCCCAGGCGGCCAACCAGTCGAACATGTTCTACTCGTACGCGAACGCGGCCGCCGCCGCCCAGATCGGGCAGTTCGCGCCCTCGATGTACAACTACCAGCAGGCCTACATCATGGAGCAGCTCTCGCGGATGCAGCGCGCCGGCAACGAGGCCTTCGTCGAGTACATGCAGAAGCTGAAGACCGGCGGCGTCATCGGCCCCCTCGCCCCCGGCGGCCCCGTGGCCGTCCCGGAGAAGCCGCCCGCGATCGGCGACTCCGGCGCAGCCCTGACGCAGGCCCCCAGCCCGAAGACCTCGCCGCAGGCGCCGTCGACCCCGACCCCGACGGCGACTCCGACGCCGGCGCCGGCGCAGCCCCCGTCGAAGGCACCGGCGGCCACGAAGACCAAGTAGACCGCGACCGGGACCGGGACCAGACCGGGGCCGGCGGACGGTCGGAATCGAATTCCGGACCGCTCGCCGCCCCCACCTGTACATATCCGCCGAGAGCCGGTGCCGGTGCCGGTGCCGGCGGAGGCGAGGGCGGACGCATCCAATGCGAACGAGTCCCCGCCGTAATTCCGCTTCCCGACTAGGCCTAATCTAAGACTGTAAATAGCTCGGGTGCTCCGATCCGACCCGATCCGATCCGACCCGATCCGATCCGACAGGTTCCTCCGACGAAGCGAGGAGATGCCAAGAGACGTGTAAATACCAGCATGTAGTGTACGATACCATTAGCGCCAACACATTTGTATATTCTGCCACCACACCACCAGCACCCTTATCGCCCCTAGCCCTAGCTCTAATCGAACCCTAGTCTAAGCATTATCACTATGTAGTTCCGCTGCATCCCGCCGCAGCCTCGACGTGCCGGTCGAGCGGCGGTCGGAGCAGTTCGTAAGCCGATAGAAATATGTTTATCGATAATTTGTAAATGTAATTGAAATAAAAGAATTTAAATATTTTTATGGAAACCCCCGACTTGTTACTTCGCCCATGCAGAGGTTGGGCACGCATTAAGGGAGGAGAGGTCGAAGGGTTTTTTCGAATTGTTTTCACGATGAATACGATGAAAACGCAGTCCGCAACAGGAAGGCACGGAGGCAAAACATCAGAAGCCTGTTTCTTTTCCGCCTGCTCCGGGCGATGGAAGAATTGTTATCAACGGAGCGCTGCGAGGGTGGCGGCCACCCTCACGGTGGTGGCTGCAGGGCTTCGGCCGGCCGCGCCAACTGACGACAGTGGACGCCTGTGACACGGCGCGACGGCTGCACAGGACCCAGGGAAGGCGGCGTGCGCTTGTGTGCGTGCGGCAGGTGTGTTCCCAGGACCCTCGCCCACCCGGGTCCACGACAAAGACCTCGCCACCCACCGCCGTGGCGGGGGCAGCGCAACAAACAACGCCGGCCTCGGTCTGTGTACCGGATGACTCCGAGTGTAGGGTGGTCGGTCGGAGGCGCGAGGACAAAGAGTCACGTCCCGACGAGCGGATCGTGCAGCCGGTCGTCATCACTTGAGCGCTCGGAGAGTGGGGGATCTTGGGAGACTCACTCAGCGGGAGCGAGAGAGAGAGAGAGTGGGCGACTCGTGGAAGAAGGCGGGGAGAGGGGAGAGAGAGCGTCATTTGCAAAATAAGCTCAAATTGAAATACGTCGTCGGCGTAGGGAGGCGAGAGGGAGGCGGAGCTCGAAAATTGCTACACGGAAAGTGAATTCCGGCGAGTGAATTTCGTGAATTTTCACACAATCCTAACACAAAATTTAACCAAAATTTGCCCTCCGAAACTAAGCAATAAATTGCGTTTCGAAAGTAATGAATTTCAGTACATAATTGAATGATATTTTCAAATTCAAATTTATTCCCAAACCACTTCCTGTGTGAACTACGAAGTTCTACATCCTGAATACCAAGTCGCAATTGAACTCGTCATGGTGAAGGTGGTCGGGATCAACAGTAAAGACTCGAGCCAAAGGCGATTATTGGCCGGAATAATCTGTGAATGCCACGACCAGCATTTGGAAAACCTCGGCCCATTAGGCTAATCCCGTACACACACATCCCAAGGGAAGTTTGTTGCTGGGAGTTGGGATTAAATGCATTTGCAACTTAATTTGAGGCGAAAATAAGACATCGTTTTTTGACGTTTGGTTTTTCTGACGTGAACAAGTAAGAAATGTGCAATATATTTTAAAAAGTGTGATTTTTCGACCTCCTGAAAACGCTTTGTCTCAAAACAGACAAAATTCTGTCTTTGGGTTTGGACCGTCGTCGTCCAGGCGTGTCTTTCTTTAAGGCAAGGGTTTAAACCAGGAAACCATCAGTGTATTCGCTGTGCACGCACGGACCCCCCCCCCCTCTCTCTCTCGTTCTCACCCCCTCTCTCTCTCTCACTACCATGAATCGCCGATTCAACATGTGTTTTCGGAAACGTTTCAGCCCGACGCCGGTCTGCAGGTATCGGCAGAGGCTGCCCGACTCCTGTCTCTTCGCATTCAACTCCTCAGCCCAGGCGCTCGGCTCGGCTCTGCTCGACTCGACTGCGCTCGCAAGCCCCGTTTCTTTTGCCTCGTTTCGTTCCGCTCCAGCGACTCGCGAGCCCGACTCGAGTGCCCGTCGAGTGGGGCTCGAGTGGAGGCTGCGGCAGCGGGGCGAGGAGCGAGGGGCGCGCGCTCCCGGTCCTTTGTGCGCTGGCGATGATGAAGACGTCAGCCGGATCCAGAATCCTCATTCCAGCGCGCATTCGTAACCCACTCGCCGGAGGGGGAGCGAACGAGCTCGCGACACCTCCGCGGCCCTCGGCCTGGAGCGAGCGGCGAAACCCGAGCAGCGCGACGAACGAGCGCCGGTCCCAGGAGAGACGGCGCGGAGGCTGCCCAGAGTGCGAAGGGCTTCACTTCGATTTACTTCCCGGCGAATCCTCCGCGACGTTCGTCGGCGCGGTGGGCGGAGGCAGCGGAACCGCGTCACGGCCATCGTCGCGACCACGACATGACACATCGACGGAAGCGAATTGCGCGGAGTCCGGCGCCGGGCGAATCCGAGTCCTGCGGCTTCCAATAAAACTCTCATTCATCACCGGCGGCGCCCTCGTCGCCACTCGCACCCGCCGTGTCACAAAGGGCTGGCAATTAGTGCGCGATGGCGCGATTGTTGGCCCATCAATGTTATTTAGCGGTTTTGCCGCGCCGGTTGGGGGAGGCGACCGAGACACGGACCCGGACCCGGACCCGGGACCGGGGACTCGACTCGCCTGCAACGACACAATGCCTCGCATCACGAGGGTGAAAATGCTTCCGCCTGCCAGACCCATTTATTTGTCGTTTTAAGCGATTTCCTCCCACCCGGCATGTCAACAAATCCACCCTGCGCCGCGCCCGCCCTCGCCGGCTGAGCGCCGAGGGCGCGGGCGCGGGGGCAGCGGACGGGCGCAGGATTGCGCGTAATTGGGACTCCAACAGGCTCTAATTGCGTTCGCCACCCGCTCCCATCCGGCCGGTGGACCGCGCCGCAGCTCCCGGCCGACGGGTCCCAGGCAGCGCTGAGGGCTCGATCGACTGATTGATTTATCGACGGAGCGAATTGACGGAGCTGCTTCTGTAATTGGCTTGATTGCGGACTTCCTCCGAGTGCGCTCGTCGTCTTCTGCTCGCCTCCGAGACAGAGACAGGGACAGAGACGGACCTGGAGCCGAAGCCGGAGTCGGAGTCGGAGTCGGAGACGGCGCTCGGACTTTGATCTGTGGCGAGTCAGGCGGTCGGTCGGAGAGCGGAGAGCGGAGAGTTTTCCAATCGAGGCGAGAGGCGGCGAGCGAGCGAAATGAGTTCCGTAATTGCTCCGAGGCAATTACGATGCCGGCCCCTCCCCCTCGCCCCCAGAGGTCGTCGGCTCCTCGCTGACCCTCAGTCCTAATCCCTCCCGAGGAAAAACGAACCCACTCCCGGCCCCAGCTCGTGCTCGACACGACTGGGGTCGTCGTTTGCTGGCCTCGGAGCGATAGAGTTTCCATTAAATATGCATTCATTGGGACGGCGGCTCGAGGATGCCGGAGACGAGCCCAGCAGGAGTTGGCAAGCGGAGTTTGGGGAGCCGTCATCCGAAGTCCTCCCAGCTGGCAGGAGTCCCACCCAGGGCAGCCCGTCTCAAGAAATCCCAGCTCCGGTCCGAGACCGCAAGAGACGGCTCGAGAGTGCCGATAGGTAAAAGGGAAAGAGAGCGAGGGCGACGTCGCTCGCATGTGGTTCGCACTCCGAGCTGCCGGGAGACGTTGAGTTCGCTGACGGTGCTCTGGGAAGCGGTCGTGGGCGGGCGTCGGCCAGACGTCATCGCAGGCGTCTCCTCGGAGAGAGGGTTCGAGATGCTTTGCTGATCCGACGATGCCCTGCGGCACCAACAACAGCTGGACCGCTGCTCGCCAATCTGTTTAATTATTTAGAGTAATGCAATTGGATCCTCGACCCCGTCCCCATCGCTGTCCACCGGGAGACAACAAATTAGCAACTCGCCCGCTCCACCCGGCCGCCGGCGAGTCGTGTTGTTGACCACTGGCTCCGGGCGAGAGCGAGGAAGGAGGAGACCCCAGGCGGAGCGACGGGGCCGGAGAACACACGAGGCGCAAAAACTTCCAACCGGAAGCGAAAAAGCGCCATAATGATAAATTGATGAGCTGAGCACGTCTTGTTTTTGCAGTTCGTTCGCTCTCCCAACCACAGCGGACCCTCGACTCCTCTCTCCCTCTCACTCTATCACTCTCTTGGGACCCACACTCGTCGCTCGGCTGCTGCATGGGGTCTCAACGTCGCTATGCTCGTCGCAGTTCGCCCCGTCGCCGCGAGAGGCCTGACAGAGAGAGAGAGAGAGAGAGAGTGAGTGAGTGAGCGAGGCCCAGTCCACGCTCGGCTCGGGCAGCGGAGAGCGGAGTCGACGACGCACGCACCGCGGCGTAGTAAATGGGTGAGAGGACCATGTACCGAATTTCCATTGTGTGCTCGGCGGCATATGGAAGAGACTGTATGTACGTGTGTGTGTGTGTGTGTGTGTGTGAGCGAGCACATGTATTCGGTTAGTGTAATTGCAATCCATCCGCACAGACGCCCCATTTCCTCCGCACGCCAACTCATCTTTCATCTTCCATCAGCATCGTCGGCCCGCGCTCGAGTGCCTTTCATTTCCTCCCCCTCCCCCTCCGCCTTTCCTGCTGCTCTCATCCACCACCACGTCTCTTCTCTTCTCATTTCATTTCATCTCATCTCATCAAACAAGACCCACTCTACATCCAGCGCTTGTTCGTCTTCACCATGTTTCCAATTATTTATGTTTCGCTTCGCTCCTCGCCCGACTCGCCCGACTCGCTGGATTCGAACTCGTCTATTTACTCGGTGTAGAGCCGACCCTCGCCCCGTGGCAACCCTCGCTAGAGACCAGTACGGCCTCTTGTCTTGTCCCGTCCTTGTTCCATGCGCAGCGCTCGTGCTCGGGCAGTTGCTCACAGCCTATTTATTCAAGCGCCCTCCACCCGACCCTCCGCTTCCATGAACGAACTCCCATCTATCCGCCGTCCACTCATGTGCAAGCGAACGCATTCATTCCAGCTGAAAGGGCGCGCGGCTCGACTTGGCTGGGCCCGAGTACATGGGTCGGCCAGGCCATGTACTCGGCAGCAGTAAATACGAGCTCGATTGCGTAGCGGCAGAAGCAGAAGCAGGAACCGAAGACAAGACGCGACCGAAGCCGAAGCCGAAGCCGAGTCAGAGGCAGCGCAAAACATGCCACAGGCCGACCGACGGACGGACGGACGGACGGGAATTCGACAAACAACAAAAAGTTATTAATGAATGTTCGTTGCAGAGCAGGGTGGCAGAGCGCGAAGTCGAGCTACTACTAAGTAGTAGAAAGAGAGTTGCCGTGCTGGATGAGTAGCTGCGTAGCTGGTGCCGCCCCACACCACGGCCTTCGGTTGGGTTGTCACGAAATAGGAGGAACAAGTCCTCAGCGTACTCAGGACTTGCTCCGGTACGCGCCTCCCTGAAGGCATCGAAGCCTGTACATAGCCAGTACATGCTCGTCGGAGTGCTGTGTGGCGGGACCAACGGCAGGAATGTCGTATGAAGCAACATGAGATCTGGGATTAGGCAGAATGACGATTCCCTTGAATAATAAGCATTGTCGACAGGGCCGCGTGAGGGCCGTGCAGGGCTTAGTCCTGCGACGCAGTATTGAAATTTTAACATTCTCTAAGTGGACGCATTGAAGTAGAAACGTCGAACGTCAGCATTGGGGATGGTTCGGTCGTAGGCGTTTTTTCGAGCCTCCGCCGTCGCCGTCCGCCCGGCCCCGGGCGCCGAGCAGCGGCCCTGGCCTGCTTTCGAATTCGACTCGCTATGCTTCCAGAATGCTGATGTGTGCCTGTGTACTATTGTTCTTGTTGTTGTTGCCGTTTTATTGTTTGCTGTGCTGTGTAATACAACTACACAAATACAAATATAAATCCAAGAACAACAACAACAATAACAGTCAGTGCCAACTACAAAGCAACAACAGCACAACGCTATGCAGTCGCTGTGCCATCGAGTGGAAATTTCGTTTGACATTTTTTCCGCAGTTTCTTTCGTTTCGTCGCCGGAGCTACGTGGTTGTTGTTGTTCTTGTTGCTGTAGTAGTTGATGTAGCTGTTCGTTTCGTTGTTGTTGTTGCTTTTCACGTCGCTGATGTAGTCGTTGTTGTTGATGTCGCTGCTGGATGGAATTACTTTTCATTGCTGCACCGTCGAGCACGTTGTTTTTGTTTTCCCGTACATTTCCCTTTTAACACGAACAAAGCAGCAGCAGCAGCAGCAACAACAGCACAATCGAAAGCAATGACGACGTCGACTAAGAATAAAACGAAGCAGAAAAGGAAGCGAAAGAGGAAAGAAGCAGGAGGCGGAAAAAAACAACTGTAAATAACGCTGATGCCTGGGTTGTTGTTTTTGTTATTTTTATTGTTTGCCGCTGTTGTAGGAATATTTCTACTTTTTTGAATCTGTTTTATGGGTCTCATGTGCGCCGGCGAGTAGTCGGAGTAACTCTTGCAAGTAACCGGATGCCTACGCAGAGCGGACGATGCCCGAACGCTCTCCGACCCCCCGCGGCGGACGAACTACGAAAGAAAGAGAGAGTCGACTCGGCTTTTATTCGATTTTTTTCCGACGATCAAACGATGCCCTAACACGCAACCGAAACCGGTACCCAAGCGACTCTGACACCGACTCGTAGCCCGCATCACTGGGTGATGTAAATGGCTTCGCTCACGGGAACCGACGGCTGCCCGAGTCCGCTCGGCAGCACAGGACCTACTCCGCTCTCTCCGACCCGCCTAAGCGTAGTAGATTTGGGAGCAGCCGCGCACTACCCGGTGCGTGCAGCACCGAAAACACAGAGGACTCTCACTCCATCGCAGCATCGGCGAGCGCGTTGGTCGAAGAGACGTCTGTATATAGAGGGACAGGGGTCGCGTGGTTCGGCTCGCTCGCTCGGTGGTGGGAACGTCGTCGGCCATGTACTCGTGCCGCGTCGTCCGCTGCCTAGCCTCGCTTGCACCGATGTTATTTACCCAAGCCGTGTGCTGTCCATGGGCGCGCGAGCGAGAACGAGTGTTCTTGTCGGAATCTCCTCGCCAGGGGCTGAACATTATTTAAATGCCGAGCAAGAGGAAGCACCTCCAGTCCCCTTAGCTGCAGGCCATGTCAGCCCATGACGGGTTCCATGAGCCGGGCTACTTTTTTCTGCCTGGTTCCTGGCCCAATCTTGGCTTCAACTCAGGTCTCTGGGGCGGACAACCGTTCTAACCGTTCCAGCGTTCTAACCGTTCCAGCGCCGCGCTGAGTTCTGCCGTCCCCCGGGGTCTCGCTGCGAACCCCACACGACCGAGTTCCCTCGCTCCGTTCGTCCTGAAAGCCTGAAATGCCGAGAATTCCATTAAATTTCCAACTTATTAAATTATAAACGAATTCTCTCCACTCTCCCGCTCCGACTTCCGCTTCCTACGCTCGCGCTGCTTCCTGCGCTGCGCTGTTTATCGGCGCAGCACATGCGAGCGGTTGTGCGGGGCCAGAGCCAGAGCCAGAGCCAGAGCCAGGACCTTGGCCGGAGTGCGGGGTGCGGGGTGCGGCGTGCGGGGCGCGCTGACGAGGGTTGCTCCGGGCGCACCGTGTGCTGCGGCAATGATAACGGCGCCCGTGCTCCGGCTGCTCGGGGTGCGCAGGAAACTATCCAGGGAAATTATTATGATTACGCCGTAGCGGAGAAATCTCGGGGAATCCCATTATTTCGGTGATGCCACACATGTGGACGGAGGACGGCTTTTCAGGGAAATCCTATTACGATCGTTTATTGCATATTTATTAAACACATATAACTTATAATTTGCAGAATCATCGTTAAAAGTTCACTGCAGTTCTCTAAAGGCGAAAAAAGTATATTTCTCCCCCGGAAGAAATGTGAACTTCTGTATGTTTTAATGTTATGAAACATGTTATGAAACATGTTTTACAGACCATTTTTTGGCCAACTTGAAAATGCTGCCATGGCAAGAGTGTAAGGGAGAAACTTCATCCCACATCCAATGGCTCTTTGTGCTCAATTATATTTCATGGCTACGAAATTACCTTTCACATAAACCATTATCAATCGAACCTCGCAGATCTTTCCGGACAATGAACGAATTTGAAATTCTTAAATTAGTAATTTGACCAAGTTTCGATTCTCAGATATAATATTCAGTTTTGTAATAAGCAATAATCAAATCATCCGTAATTTTCAATTCTCGATTCTCCTTATATATTGTAACCTTATTTCAATCACACTTGCAGCCTGTCGCAGTCTGCACGCAGCGCTGCAGGTGAATTCTTGTGCAGCCATTTTTATCATTCGCAGAATGCTGATTCCACACGCACATTCCACAAATAGAATTTTGTACAATAATATATTTTAATTATTCCGAATTGTTATAAATGTCGGTGCCAAAATACGATGGCTAATAGGAAATTTTTTTCAAATTTGGCGATATAATGTTGGCTGCTCTGACTTTTGCAGACAACTGCGACCCCGCGAATCTTGACTGCAGCAAAATGGAAAATGGAGCATTTATTTTGAATTTTGTACGGTGGAGTTGACTTCGTTACAAACTGCGGACATCTAGAATTTTATTTTTTTCTTACGCTTAAACCGCATTGGAGCAGTGGCGGAGAAAGGTTTTCTTTCAGAATAATATTTTATTACCCTTTCGGGCTTAATCATAGAAGATATTATTTTTGCGGACGAGTTCCATACATTCATATTTTGTTTTTAAAATTGGAAAATCTATTTTGTTTTCAAAAAACCTCGAATTGTTCATTATCCATTGTTGGATGTTTCATTGTAAACAATGCTGCCCAAATGAAAAGAGAGAAAAGCGGTTTCACACACACTTGGACGAGGGGTTTCTCAATCAAACACCTTGACAAATATCTTGAATGGAAATAACTTAATCCGAGTTCCATATTTTTTATATTTGAATCTTCGTCGTAAAATGCGCACTTAATATCATATATTCAGATTCTGTACATTCTGTACATTCTGTACTCAAAAGCCTGACTGGAGAAGTCGAACTGCTCGGCACTTGTTTCGCCGACGGCATCCCGCGATTCTCGTATGCAGCACACGACGACCGCACGACCAGCGACGTGTCGTCTCCAATGGAAACTGTAATTTCGCCTCTCCTGCGAACTATGTTTTGCTTTTGTTAGAGTAAAGTTATCGTTTGGGCATTAGAAGCACCTTGAGTGAGGATCGATTTCCTGTCAATGCCCAGCGCAAAAGCTGCGACGAGATGAGAGAGGTGCAAAAAAAAAAAAAAAAGAAAAAAATGTAATTTAAAAAACAATACTAGGGGAAAAGTGGGATGCCATCGGCCATCGGTGAGCCTTTTTCACCCAAAGATGATGAGTTATTAAAATAATCTTGTGGTGGTATATGTCTTAAAAGGCTACTACTTGGAAACTGCATGAGAGCATGGCATGGAACTTCTCGGTCTTCGCCCCTTTCATATGATGTTCGCACCGTAAGTACACATGACCAAACTAAGCTTTATTCTAGATTACACTTTAGAGCCTAATAATAATAGAGGGTAATAATCCTGGAAGATTTCAGTCTGTCTTCGCTTCCTGAAGGCGATTAGAAGCCGAAATCCGATCCGCCCCTGGCAGTCCGCCATCGCACCCGCGAAGTTCCGTTGAGTCAAGAAAGCAATAAACTGCAATCGTGTTAAAGGACGTTTCAAAACATTTCTTGCACAATTTTTGGATTTCCCTTGAACTCAATAGGAACTTATTTTCAAAAATTTGACATTTTTGTCGATTTTAAGAGGTTTTTCACAAAAGGAAAAAGGTGCAGTTCCGTTGAGTCAAGAAAAGAACTCGCCAGTAGAACAGCACGTGCATGGTTTTGGCTTTGTAATATACATCTATTTTTTCAATGAAATCTTACAAATTTTGATTACATTGGTTTATTATGTCCCCGCATATTAGGTATTTTTAAAGGAGCATTTTAGATTCTTTAATATTTCATGAAATTAACAAATGGCAAAATTGATGAACGGCATCGCTTGCCTTCTACTCATATAAATATATTTTACAATTTAATAAAATTGTAGAATTCGATATTTCAGACTTTTTTCAACTTTTCGATTAGAAAGTTTTTTGTAAAACACGAGAAACGTGAAACAAATGTCAAAATTGATGAACGGCATCGCTTGCCTTCTAATCATATAAATATATTTTACAATTTAATAAAGTTGTAGAATTCGATATTTCAGACTTTTTTCAACTTTTCGATTAGAAACTTTTCTGCAAAACACGAGAAAACGTGAAACTTGTTTACAATTAAATTCTATCAGGTTCTTCGAACGCACTCGTGATTGCTTGAGTCCAAGAGAGCGTTGCTCTCTGAAAGGGGTGGAGTAAAAAAACTCGCTCTCACCCTCTCTCTCAGCATCGCCGACCGATTTTCACTTTTTGACTTCACGGAACCTTATGTTCTCTCCAGTAAAAACGAATTTCTTGAAATTAAATCAGATGTTTTAGGGATTTCTGTTGAAATATCCTCTAAAGTTATTTTCAAATATGTAGTGAAATGTTATAATTTGCGTATTTTGGACGAAAAATCAAACCCGAAGAATGATCCGACTCCTCCTGGTCTTCGGTAAGAAGAGAGAAATCAATGCAATCTGAGTGGAATCGCACTCATTGGTGGACGACCGACCAATCGGAGCAGTGAGACGCAAGAGAGCACGATTTCACTCAATGCGACCTATTGAGAGAGGAGAAAACAAGACGGTCGGGTTCGCGGCGCTCTGAATGTTAGGCGAGCGGCAGTCAGCGGCTCCAGCAATAAACACATTATGTATATACTCGCTCTCCCGCCGACGACGGCCGAGCGCGACGGCGATGAAAACAAAACGATGAGAGGAGGCCTATTTACTTCCCGGTAAATGGCGACGTGGTTCGCCTAGCGGCCGCCGGGTGGCGCCGCGACCACCGTTATTGATTGAAGAACGCGTTTTCCCACAATATCGTTCTTTCCAAAAGGAATTGCTAGACAACCGAATGACCGATAAGTGCGAAACGAGCGGTTGGTGGGTTGGTAAAAAAGCAAATATTTATTGAATACGAATGGAGCACATTCAAGAGGTGAATTTCAGCGGAGGCCTCGTCTCCATCCCGTCGTCTCGGCTCAGACCCGCACCAGGACCTCGTAGTCGTTTAGGCGCACCTCGCACCCGCCGAACGGGATGTAGAGGCAGCCGTGCGAGGGGTGGATCTTGCCGGGCGTCATGCTGCCGCAGTAGTGGCCTCGCCCGATGTACAGCGCCTCCCCGTCGCTGGTGCGCCCGCAGATGACGGCGTCGGGCGGGACCGCGCCGTTGGAATCGGGCACCCAGCCGTAGCCGTGGCCGGCGAGGAGCTCGAAGTCGTGCTTGACGTGCTCGTGTCCGCCGTAGGCGACGTAGGCGCAGCCCTTGTTCGGGATCACCTTGGCGGGCAGCAGGTCGCCGTCGTGGTAGGCGCGGCCCACGTAGATCGCGTCCCCGTCGGCGTCGTGGCCGGCGTGAATCGTGCCGGGCACGATTTCGCTGCCCGAGGAGGAGACCCAGGTCTCGGGCTGGACGAGCACCTCGTAGGTCTCGAGCTTGTGCTCGCTGCCGCCGTACGGGATGTAGAGGCAGCCGTGCGAGGGGTGGACCTTGCCGGGCGTCAGGCTGCCGCAGTAGTGGCCGCGCCCCACGTACAGCGGCTCACCGTCGGCGGTCTGGCCGACGCGCAGCGCGTGCGGGGGCACCGCGCCGCCGCCGCTGGGGATCCAGCAGTAGTGGTGGCCGGTGAGGACCTCGAACTCGTCCTTCCGGTGCTCCTGTCCGCCCCAGGCGACGTAGGCCTGCCGCTTGTTGGGCACCACCTTCGCCGGCAGAATGTCGCCGAGGTGGTAGGCGCGGCCCACGTAGATCGGGTCGCCGTCCGTGTCGTGGCCGGCGTGGATGGTGAAGGGCGGCAGCTCCGAGTGGGCGTTCGTGTGGACCCAGGTGTGATCTGAAAGAACCCAAGCGAAAGCGAAAGTGAGAGCGATGTTAGTTCGGCTCGTGCGGGCAGGCAGGGCGGGCCCGATGACGCGCCCGGGCGGCTCTCGGCGTAATGGATTGCGCGTCGCCGGAGCTTAGGGCGTCAGCGTCTAATGGATGGATGGATGGCGAGCCCCCGACCCCCGACCCCTGGCCGCGCCACGGCGCATGACGCAGCGCCCGCTCGGCTGCGCTCGGCAACACCCGTTATCGGCTCGTCCGCCGGAAGGCCCAAGCACTCTAGGCTCAGGCCCTGACCAGGAGCCAAGCTCGCCTCGAGTGGCGTCCACGGGACCCTCGAGGCGCAGCGACACGCGGCAGGCAGTCGGCGGAGCGCGTCAGGTGCGCAGTACGTGGCGGCCGGGCCGCGCAGCGATCGCTCCGTTTACGACTCCCGGAGATTAGATTGCAGACCATCGATTGCTGCGTCGCGCGGTCGGCGCCGTTGCGCAACCGACCCAGGGCCCAGGGTCCAGGGCTCGGGGACCGCTGGCAGGGAGCCGCGCGTCTTGGGCGCCTCCGGCCCGACTCCGAGCCGCAGGCTGCTCTGCTCCGAGTCCAGCCCGATCCCGCTACTCACCCATTGCTGTTGTGGTGGCTCTCGTTGGACTCCGCGGTGGACACTCGTCAGTGGAAACTCGTCGGTGGAAACTCGTCGACTGTTCTGGCAGACGCTCCGGATCTCGTACCTTAAGTACGGCAGTTGCTGTACGCGGAGCTTTTGGACTTATCGCTGTCGCGTCGCGATAACGGCTTCGGCCCGACGTGTCGTCGCCGCGCCGGTGTCGACAGAGGTGGGCAACTCGCCGGGCCCCTGACTCCGGACGCCTGCTCCTATCTTATCGCCGCTATCAGCCCCGCGTTACACCACAAGCCGGGGACGGGGGTGGTCGATGACGGGCCCTGTCGGTCACAGCTCCGTCGATGAGCCATCGGGCGGCCAAGGGCGGCCGCCGCAGGTGGGTCGGACGATCGCAGCGGCAGGGGCTGGGGCTGGGGCTGGGCAGGTGGACAAAGGCAGGGCAGAAGGGGGTCAACGGCTCTGTTCTGAAGCTGGTCGGAAGCTGGGCAGAAGCTGCCCAGCTTCCGACCAGCCACGCGGAGCCACGCTTCGTGCCCGTGCGAGCCTAAAAGTAGGCTCCGCTCCGTGGCCGGCCCGGGCCTCGCGTCCACTACACGCAGAAAGCTCGCCAGCGCTTGCAGGACTCGCTGCTAGTGCTTGCTGGGACTTCGCTAATCGCCCGCATGCAGGCGCGAAATCAAACAGTTCGATTCCTGTCCTGAGTCACTCGCCGCTGATAGGTGTTCATTAAGAGCCGCGATAAGATAGCGGGCCAAACACGCTGAGCCCTTCCCGAAGAGATAGCGACGTCCGGACGTCCCGGCTGATTTGTGGCCCGGTATTTGCGACAGGCCCTTGCCGGGGGGGGAGGGGGGCGGGTGATTGGGCAAGAGCGAGGGGCGTCGGAAGCGGGTCCGAGCCGCGGAACAGGAGCCGAGCCACGGTCCCAGTCCTTTCGGGGTTTCACCTCAGCTCGCCCGCGCCCCCTGCCGCACTTAGACGAACACATTCCAGAGCTCTTACTTGTAGTGCGCCCATCACCACAGGCGCGCGCTTATCGGGCCTGTACTCGGGTCCTCGTGAGGGCCGATATTGAACGCATGATAAACGGCCGCTGACAAATCGAATAATTTTATATGGCGCGGCCCGCCGCCGCCTCGCAATCAGTCAGAGCAACGCCGGCGACCAGACCAGAGCTCACAGAGGCCCAACTCCAGAAAACCGCCAGAGAAGAACCAGAAGAGCGACTCCCCTCCATCGAGACTCCAGCGAAACACCAACGAGACCCCACCACCGCACCGAGCACCGCAGAGCAGGAGCGAACCGAGCTGAATCCGAGAGACCTCCGCCGAACTCACCAGAGACCACCGACATGGGTAAGCGACACCTCCTCGACCCCGTCCGAACTGCGCCGCGGCCGACCGCCGGCAGCGGGTGGTGGTAGGGCGGCGCCGCCCGGCGAAAGCTCCCGGAGCTCGCGGAGCTTTCGCGACGAGCTGCGCCCCCCCCCCGTCACAGCAGCGCGCGAGCCACACGGCGACTGCGACAGCAATTGCGAGCGCGACAGCGACCGAGAGAGCGACAGAGCGACTGACGCCCATCTCGACCGATCGCCGAGCGGCCGGTCCGCACTCATGAGTCACCCTTTCTGTTTGCCTCCTTCCAGGCGCAACGCAATCGGGCTGCGTGATTTCCTACGGTAGGTCCGGGTGCGGGCCCGGGTGCGGGCGCGGGAGCGGGAGCGGGAGAGAGTGAAGTTCGATCGCTGTCGGCGGGCCGAGACTGATGATTCGTTTTCTTGCAGAACACAACTGGGTGCACTCGTCGCCGTACGCGCAGCTGCCCCCGCTCGCGGTGATCGGGGGCCACGACTGCGACGGCAGCCCCATCTACGTCGGGCGCTCGTTCCACGAGGGCGACAACCTGCCGGCCAAGGTGGTGCCCAGCAAGGGCTGCGCCTACGTCTCCTGGGGCTGCCGCGAGCACTCGAAGACCCACTACGAGGTGCTCGTCGGGCAGGGCTACGCCTGGGTGCCCTGCTACGGCGGCAGCGTGCCCCCGAACGCGGTCCCCTCGGGCACGACGCGCTCCGGCGAGACGCTCTACGTGGGCCGCGGCCACCACGCCAGCAGCCTGACGGTCGGCAAGATCCACCCCTCGCACGGCTGCCTCTACATCCCGTTCGGGGGGGCCGAGGTGCGCATCGACACCTACGAGGTGCTCGTGCGCGAGCGCCACGACCACTGGGTGGCCTCGACGCCCAACTACACGCCGCCCGGCGCCGTCCTGGCCGGCCACGACACCGACCGCGCCCCCATCTACGTGGGCCGCGCGATGCACGAGGGCGAGATGCTGCCGGCCAAGATCATCCCCAGCAAGGGCTGCGCCTACGTCTGCTACGGCGGCTACGAGACGAACAAGCGCACCTTCGAGGTCCTCACCGGCGGCGGCTACGCGTGGGTCCGGCCCCACCACCACGGCATCCCGCCGAACGCCGTCTCCACGGGCCGCTCGCGCCACGGCGAGCCCCTGTACGTGGGCCGCGGCCACCACCACGGCAGCCTCACGCCCGGGCTCGTGTCCGTCTCGCAGCGCTGCCTGTTCATCCCGTACGGCGGCCGCGAGATCCGCATCGACTCCTACGAGGTGCTCGTCCGCCAGTAGGCCGCGCCGACCCTAGGACGCCAGCCGCCCACCACCACCAGCCACCGAAGGACAAATTGTAAACATATTCAGCAGCAGCAGCATCAGAATGAGATTAAATAAAGCCAAATTGTGAAGCGAAGCCCTCCGAGTTTCTTCTTTCCCCACGACCCGAGCGACGAGTGCACTCCCTGGCCCAGACCCTGCCCCAGACCCTGGCCCAGACCGCCGCCTCCAGCCGCGCCCCGCAGACGACCCTGCCCGAGACCACCGCAATTCAACGGCATTCGGCGTGTCCTCCCCAAACCCCAAACCCCAATCGCAATCGCAGTCGCAGTCGCGTTGCCTGGTCTCGACACCTGCCCGTCTCGTCCCTGTTGAATTGAGTCCCTGTGTGAGTCTGACGAACATGTAACGAGCCGTGTCTTCTCCGCTTCCAGAACACAAGTGGGTCCACTCCTCGGCCTACTCGTCCCTGCCGCCGAACGCCGTGGTGGGCGGCAACGACATCGACGGCGACATGCTCTACGTGGGCCGCTCCTTCCACAACGGGGACCTGCTGCCCGCCAAGGTCGTGCCCGCGAAGCACATCGCCTTCGTGTCCTGGCGCGGCGAGGAGCTGCCCAAGGACCACTTCGAGGTGCTCTGCGGCACCACGCTCGCCTGGCGCCACTGCTACGACCACGTGATCCCCGAGAACGCCGTCGTCTGCGGCAGCACCGCGGTCGGCCAGCCGATCTACATCGGGCGCGGCCACTACGAGGGCAACCTGACCATCGGCAAGGTCTCCTCGGTTCACCGCGCCCTCTTCATCCCCTTCTACGGGGCCGAGCGGCGCCTCGAGTCCTACGAGATCCTCGTGGAGGAAAAGCCCGACTCCGGCTGGTGCGTCCCGACGCCGACAACGCCGTTGCCGCCGTTGCCGCCGCCCCTGGAAGAGAAGCCGCTCGGCAGCCCGGCGCCGCCTGCACCGGCCACCTGGGAGAAGCCGCCCTGCCCCTACCCCACCGAGGACGCCAAGCCGCTGGGCTTCCCGACCGCCTACACCCCGATGCCGCAGCCGCAGCCGCAGCAGCTGCCCGCCGGACCCCACTACGCGCCTCCCCCCTACAGCCCGGCCCCGACCTACGCCCCGCCGCCACCACCCTACACGGTCGAGCCGGCCCCGCACCACCACCATCACCACCACCATCACCACCACCAGCCGCACTCGCACTCGCACTCGCCGTCGCGTCCCTACGACATGTGGGTCAACGCGAGCGCCAGCTACAGCCCGCCGAACGCGGTGCACGCCGGCCACGACTCGGACCTCGCGCCGCTCGTCGTCTGCCGCGCCTTCCACTGCGGCGACCTGCTGCCGGGCAAGGCCGTGCCGAGCCGGGGCTGCGCCTACGTCGCGTTCGCCGGCCAGGAGCTGCCCAAGGCCCACTTCGAGGTGCTCGTCGGCGAGGGCTACGACTGGGTGCCGGCCGGCGAGGGCCACGTGCCGCCGGGCGCCGTCGAGGCCGGCCGCACGGCCGCCGGGGAGCCGCTGTACGTGGGCCGCGGCCACTACGGCGGCAGCCTGACGCCCGGCAAGGTCCAGCGCTCGCACTGCTGCCTCTACATCGCCTACGGGGGCCGCGAAGTGCGGCTGCCCCACTACGAGGTGCTGGTGCGCAGGGGCGACCACTACCACCAGCAGGCCATGAAGATGCACTACTGAGCGAGGGACGAGGGACGAGGGAGGAGGGAGGAGCGGCGAGCGCGCCCGGACGCCGGCCGTCGGAGCCACCGTGTCTTATCACCAAACCTGCTGCGGTCGTAAAGCGAACGGCGTCTGGAGTGCTGTCAGATGGGGAGCATGACTGGGGTATTTCGAGTGCAATGAATAAAGCGAATAATGTAAATTAGCGTCAAGACGAGGGTGTTTTCTTTGGTCCCGGGAGCCGTGCGGTAGTGCGGGGGTGTGGGATCTCCGGCGGGCGGCCGTAAAGTCGCTCCGTCTGGGGCGATTTCTCGGAATGACAGCCATAAAGCGTGCCTCGCACCTGCCCGCGGAGTGGGCGTTGGGGGTTGTCGCGATAAGCCGGATGTGCCACGGGTCAGTTCCATAAACTGGGCCGCGAATGTCGCCATTCCCGGCCACCGTCGTCAGCCGGAGCGCCCGCGATCGCGGAAAATCATCTGTGAGCATCGGCGTTATCATCGAGCCCGCCGGCCGTCGGCCGCCGATAAAGCCTAATCGCTAATCGCGATTTCCCTGGAACCTTTCCAAAGAACCAATAGGCGAAGAAGGGCCCATTGCAGCGCCTTATCTCGATCTCGGCGACCGCCCGATCGCGCTATTGTTGAATAGAAATCCACAATGAAACAAACCCGACCTCACCACGGTCGCCAGATTTTCGGGCCCGACTCCCGAGCTCTCGTTCGCAGTCGGCTCGCCGAGTGCTTTCAGTCTAGCGCCAGACATTGCGAAACACGGACGCGCGCCGATCGCCGCGAACCCACCTACGCGCAGCCAAAGATTAAGAACCAACAGATTAGGCCAACAGCGCAACACGCCGAGTCCCCATCGAGGGTCCACTGCGTCGAGAGGGTTCCCCAGATCCAACCAGATCCAGCCAGATCCAGCCAGGAGAGTCGTGTCGAGTCCGGCCGGGTCCGAGCCGCCCGCACGTGTGGAGCTGACGCCGGAGTGGTGAAGCGTGCCGACCGATAGCGCGAGGCGCGAAAACAACACCAGCGTTCAAGGCAAGGTAAGAGCTATCGTTCGGGGCCAGGTTCAAGGCCGGGCCTCTCGCAGGACAGCACGCGGACTCTGCGCAGAGGCGGACGACGCACCTGTGCAGCGTCTGCCGCCGCGCGCTCGCTCTGATAATGGGATCGCAACATCGCCTACGAGAGCCTTATCTCCGATTTTATTGCTCCTAGACCCACGGGCGCCACACGCGCGAGCTCCAGAAGTTTCCGACCGACCGATCCACCCACCGTGGCCGATTTACGGCTGTGGTGCCGCGTTACATTCGGCACGGCTGCGATCGATTGCGAATCAACCGGGGAAGCGAATCGGGAACGGAAGCAGCGGCAGGCGATCGACGAGACGAATCCGATCCACTCCGGACGATGGTCAGCAGCAATTTCAACGTGTCGAGGTCCGTGAGCCCGATGGAGTCCGGCGCCGTCCAGGGCAAGAAGTTGACGGCGCTGCCCGACGTCGACGACTTCCGCAGCACCGGTCACAGGTAGGCACCAGTGGGGCTGGGACCCTTCCCTGATCGTACCCAAGTGCCCTCATTCCCGACTCCAACCCCGCTACTTTGGTGGCTCCATGCGGTGTGGCTCAAGTCGAGATAGCTCGAGGTTCTTCCACCAGCATCGTGTAATCCGACCAGGGCCAATTGAGAGCACTTGTGTCGACTTCCTTCAGTCCACGTGTTCTTCTGTTGACGATTATTTGCGGTCTATTTGAGCAGTATTAAACACTATGCACTTTAATATTAACCTATATCCGGCCTACTGATGTGTGAGCGTAGTAAATGCCTTGCCCACTATCTGCACGCTGAATCTGGGCCGGTTCGGGTGATAACTCATAGTACGGAGATGTTTGCCCTGCAGCTACATTTCCATCTTTCAGTAGACACCACTTGATCTTCATATCAATATGAATTCGAGATCTGGTCCATATGTTCGCGGAAGCCTCGGGTTTCCGCCTGAGTAAACTCCGCTTGGGAATTTGGTACCAAAGTCGAAGGCGATCGGTTTCGGGTTCGTCAGCACTCACTGTTGGTTTGAACTAGACTCGGGGAAGGTCACCTTTAGGTGTAAACACAGCGCTTAGGCCCAGAACTGGGTGTTTACAACCCAGACATGGATGGTTGTGTTTTCGAAGCATTTCTATTCAACGCGAATTCGAACATTGTTCCAAGTCCGTGCTCAAGAATTTAATGAGACGGCGCTTATCTCGAAACCGGCGTCGCCGGTGGCGTCGCATTCGACCTATCCGGGAGAGCTCGATCGAGTTCGGCAGTTGGGGCCTCCACTGTGCACACATTCGTCAACAACAGGTCCGTCGGGTTTGAACAGGTTGTGCCGGCGCAGTCGTGACGCTGGTCCAGTTGGGGTGCGGGATTTGGCGGCACGTGACTGCGGCGAAACCGCACGAGTGTCTCCCGTTCTGATTACGCGAATTCGTCCCGTTTCAGCCCGCCCCAGGAGGCCCGGCCCGAGGGCAAGAAGTTCTCCTACTTCCAGCTGGTACGTATGACGACCTCTCGCACAACTCGCCTTAATTGACGCCCCTCCCGTCCCTCCCGGCAGTTCCGCTACGCCACGGCGTGGGAGCGATGGCTGGTTCTGGTCGGCGTGCTGCTGGCGACGCTCGGCTCCTTGGCGGTGCCCTACTCGATCGTGATCTACGGCGAGTTCACCTCGCTCCTGATCGACCGGAACGTCGGCGTGGGCACCTCCTCGCCCACCTTCATCCTGAAGCTCTACGGCGGCGGACGGAAGCTGTAAGTGGGTGGTGGGTGGCCTGGAGCGAGCTGCGACTTGATCGGTCTCTCTTCCGCAGGACGAACGCCAGCCGCGAGGAGAACATCCAGGCGATCAGGGACGACGCGACGGCCTTCGGGATCGGCAGCCTGGTGGGCGCCGGGGCGGAGCTGCTGCTGATCGCCCTCGCCGTTGACATCGTGAACCGCGTGGCCCTGAAGCAGGTGCGACCCGACCCCTTACCCCTCACCCCTCCTCCGCCGTCGCTCTAATCCTTGCCCTTGCTCCCCCCAGATTGCCCGGATCCGCAAGGTCTTCCTGGAGGCGATCCTGCGCCAGGACATGTCCTGGTACGACACCACCTCCGGCAACAACTTCGCCAGCAAGATGACTGAGTAAGTCCGACTCCCCTCCGTTTCGCTCCCCCCAACTGACGAGCACTGACGAGCGGGTCTTCGCAGGGACCTCGACAAGATGAAGGAGGGCATGGGCGAGAAGATCGTGATCTTCACGTTCCTGATCATGACGTTCGTGACCGGCGTGGTCGCCTCCTTCTTCTACGGCTGGAAGCTGACCCTGGTCGTGCTGATCTGCTGCCCCTTCATCATCGTCTCGACGGCGATGGTGGCCAAGATCCAGAGCTCGCTCACCGAGAAGGAGCTGAAGGCGTACGCGGGCGCCGGCGCCGTCGCCGAGGAGGTCTTCGCGGGCATCCGGACGGTGCTGGCCTTCAGCGGGGAGCGCAAGGAGAGCGAGCGCTTCGCCCAGCTGCTGGTGCCGGCCGAGCGCACCGGCCGCAAGAAGGGCCTCTACTCGGGCATCGGGGCCGGTACGATGTGGTTCATCATCTACTGCTGCTACGCCATCGCCATGTGGTACGGCGTGCGGCTGATCCTGGCCGAGCGCGCCGACGAGGTCCGCCACTACACGCCGGCGGTGCTGGTGATCGTCCTGTTCGGCATCATCATGGGCGCCCAGAACCTCGGCTTCTCCTCGCCGCACGTGGAGGCCTTCGCGACGGCCAAGGCCGCCGCCCAGACGGTCTTCTCGATCATCGACCGCCGCTCGGCCATCGACCCCCTGGACGAGCGCGGCGCCCGGCCCGACCGCGTCGTCGGCGACATCGCGTTCGAGGACCTCCACTTCCACTACCCGGCCCGGCCCGACGTCCAGGTGCTCAAGGGCTTCTCCCTGCGGGTGCGCGCCGGCCAGACGGTGGCCTTCGTGGGCGCCTCCGGCTGCGGCAAGTCGACCTGCCTCCAGCTGATGCAGCGCTTCTACGACCCCCTGGCCGGCGCCGTGCGGCTGGACGGGCGCGACCTGCGCGAGCTGAACGTCGGCTGGCTGCGCGCCCAGGTCGGCGTGGTGGGCCAGGAGCCGGTGCTGTTCGCCGCCACCATCGGCGAGAACATCCGGCACGGCAACCCGGGCGCCTCGCAGGAGGCCGTCGAGGCGGCGGCGCGCATGGCCAACTGCCACGAGTTCATCGCGCGGCTGCCGCAGGGCTACGACACGATGGTGGGCGAGCGCGGCGCCCAGATGTCCGGCGGGCAGAAGCAGCGCATCGCGATCGCCCGGGCCCTGGTGCGCAACCCGAGGATCCTGCTGCTGGACGAGGCCACCTCGGCCCTGGACCCCACCTCGGAGCGGCGGGTGCAGGACGCGCTCGAGGTGGCCAGCCAGGGCCGGACGACGCTCGTCGTCTCGCACCGGCTGTCGACGGTGACCAACGCCGACAAGATCGTGTTCGTGAAGGACGGCGCCGTCGCCGAGGAGGGCACGCACGAGGAGCTGATGGCCCTGGGCGGCCTCTACTGCCAGCTGGTGAACATCACCAGGCGCAAGGAGCAGTCCGAGAAGGACGGCGCCGGTCACGGGGTGCGGCGCCGACGGCCGGCCGCCGCGGAGCAGGACTCGAACGACGAGGGCGAGAGCGAGGCGGACGAGAAGGAGCGGCCCGACCGAGCCAGCGAGGCCCGTACGTCCACCCATCGTCCTCTCCCACTCACGCACTCACCCACTCACACACTCACGTTTCCTTGCAGAGAAGACGAAGCGGGGCATGGAGGAGTACAGGATCACCTTCCGGCAGCTGATGCGGATGAACGCGCCCGAGTGGAAGTTCATCCTGTGCGGCTGCGTGGCCGCGATGCTGCACGGCGCCACCTTCCCTCTCTGGGCGGTGCTGTTCGGCGACTTCTTCGGGGTAGGTGCGGGGCAGCGGCCGGGACCAACAGACGTCGCTCATGGCTTGTCTTCCGTTTCTCCCGTTTTTGTCTCGCAGGTGATGTCGGACGGCGACGACGCCTACGTGCAGGCGCAGGCGAACTTCTTCTCGTACATGTTCTTGGTGGTCGGCGCCGTCGCCGGGCTGGGGACCCTCATGCAGACCTACATGTTCAACACGGCCGGCGTGAAGATGACCTCGCGCCTGCGCCAGACGGCCTTCCGCACGATCATCGGCCAGGAGGTGGCCTACTTCGACGACGAGAGCAACTCGGTGGGCGCCCTGTGCGCCCGGCTCGCCGGCGACTGCTCCAACGTCCAAGGGGTGATTCCATCGATTCCCCTGTGCGAGGTCCTCACGTTCGTCCTTCATTCGTCTTCTCCTCCCACAGGCCACCGGCGCCCGCATCGGGATCATCGTGCAGGCCGTCTCGACCCTCACCGTGGGAGTGATCGTGGCCTTCATCTTCTCGTGGAATCTCACGCTGGTCACCCTCGTGACCGTGCCCTTCGTCTGCTTCTCGATCTTCCTCGAGGCGCGCTTCATGGAGTCCAGCGCGCACGCCGAGAAGCTGGCCATCGAGAAGGCCTCCCAGGTGGCGGTCGAGGCCATCGCGAACATCCGCACCGTGACCAGCCTGGGCCAGGAGCGCAGCGTGCTGGAGCGCTACGACCACCAGATCAACCTCGTCGACGACGCCTGCCGCAAGAAGATCCGCTTCCGGGGCGTCGTCTTCGGGCTGGGCCAGTCGGCGCCGTTCGTGGCCTACGGCATCTCGCTCTACTACGGCGGCATGCTGGTGGCCAATGAGGGGCTGCCCTACGAGGACATCATCAAGTAAGCCGCCCTGTGGCTACGGGTTTCGCCCATTTGTCCTTCCGCCTGCAACGCATTGGGCAGGGGTCGCAGATGTTCCTACTTGTTCAGTCGCCACCGAGGCGACGTGGACCATGTGGGGTTCATGGCAGGGGAGAGCAACATGTTTGTCCGAGTCGTTATCAGAACATAAAACGATTCCACCAAAAACATAGGGGTCAAGAACCGACACATTTGCCAGACGACTGCGACGACTGCGACTGGTGGCGAGTGCAGGGTGCAGGGGACTGGTGTAGGGTGTAAGTGGGTCGGGCCGACGATAACACCTTGCTATTCGTGTGCTTGCAGGGTCTCGGAGGCGCTCATCTTCGGCTCGTGGATGCTGGGCCAGGCGCTGGCGTATGCGCCGAACATGAGTGCGGCGATTCTGTCGGCGGGGCGGCTGCTGAAGCTGTTTGACCGGGTGCCGGCCATGCACAACCCCCAGGACAAGCCGTACAACACCGCCGAGGTTCGCCGCGGCCCACTCGCGACCAACAGGCCCCAGACTAACCCGGTCTCCCTCCTTCCGTCCCTTTGCAGAAGTCCAGCGGCGACATCTCGTACGAGCACGTCGACTTCCACTACCCGAACCGCAAGGGCATCCCCGTGCTGCAGGACCTCAACCTGACGGTGAAGAGCGGCACGACGGTGGCCCTCGTCGGACCCTCCGGCTCCGGCAAGTCGACCTGCGTCCAGCTGCTGCTGCGCTACTACGACCCGGTCGGCGGCCAGGTCAACCTGAGCGGCCTCCCGACCACCGAGTTCTCCTTCGACACGCTGCGCTCGAAGATGGGCCTGGTCTCGCAGGAGCCGGTGTTGTTCGACCGCACGATCGCGGAAAACATCGCCTACGGCAATAACTTCCGAGACGAAATCCCGATGGCCGAGATCATCGAGGCCGCCAAGAAGTCGAACATCCACGACTTCATCGCCTCGCTGCCGCAGGGCTACGACACACCCCTGGGCAGCAAAGGGGCCCAGCTCTCGGGCGGGCAGAAGCAGCGCATCGCGATCGCCCGGGCCCTGGTGCGCAATCCAAAGATCCTGATCCTGGACGAGGCCACCTCGGCGCTGGACATGGAGAGCGAGAAGGTCGTGCAGGAGGCGCTCGACGTCGCCCGCAGCGGGCGCACCTGCGTCACCATCGCCCACCGCCTCACCACGGTGCGCGACGCCGACCTGATCTGCGTCCTCAAGAAGGGCGTCGTCGTCGAGAGCGGCAGCCACGAGGCCCTGATGGCGCTCAACGGCATCTACGCCGAGTTGTACGCCATGCAGCAGGTGTCCTAGAGGGGTCCTGCGGGGATCGGACCGACACATATTGGTAACAACAATCACATGTTTAGTTTTCTCGTAATTTATTACTCTATCGCTCCGGTCGGATTTTAAACAATTGCCTGATCAATATCTTAGGTCATACAATATTTTCTAATCAAAACTTGAATCTTTTAGCGAAATACTGTTCAAGAAAATAAAATACAATAAACATTATGAATAATAAAGTGCATAAAATGTAAATATAAAACAACATATCGATCAGTAATTTTACGTAAAAATGCATCGAAGAAATAAAATAAATACCGACAAAAATAATTCTATGAAGTGATCTGATTATAAAAACCACAACACTAAAAACGACGGCGGATTTGCGTCGAGAGCTTCTCAGATGTACCAATAAACTTTCGTTTGTAATTTAATCATTTAAAAATTCAGAATAGTGTTTATTTTCGACCCCTGCTCGGGTACTCGTTCAGTTAAAAAACTCTGAATTCGCTTGGTGTTGGGACCAGCGCGTAAACTGAGTGAAGGAAGGTCATCAAAAGGACAAAGAGACTGGTCTCCTATGAACACAACCGGCGTCGGCCGGCTACAAGTGGCTGTCCTGGATGGCGCCCGGGTTGGCCAGGGCGTTGCGGCGCTCCTGGATCGCGAAGGTCAGCTTGCGGAAGGGCCCGAGGGGCAGGCCCAGGGACTTGATGTCCGCCTCGGTCAGGAGCATCAACGTGTCCAGGTCGATCTGCTGCTTCTCGAACCTGCGAACAAGCAAAACGTTCATTATACGGAGCCGGCAAGGGTTCCCAAAGGATCCTGCACTTACACCGCCAGGTACTCCTCCAGGCCCCATACGGCCAGGAACCGCTGGATGGGGGTGCCGGCGTCCTCCTGGTCGTCGTCGCTGAAGCCCTCGACGCCGTCCGAGTCGCTGTCGGAGATGTTCAGGAAGGTCCGAGGCTTCCCGCCGCGCGACTTCGACAGCGTCGAGTTGTTTCGCGACGCCGCGTTGGCCGGCGAGTGAGTCGAGCCGTCGACGGAGCTGGCCTCGGGGTGCAGCTGGCCGAGGTGGGCGGTGACCGAGCGCCTGAAGGCGATGCTGCCCAGCATCGGTCGGTCGAACAGACCGGCGGGTCGCTGCAGGACCACGTCGTCCGCAACCTTGTTGTCGCCGCCGGAGTCGGCCAGGAAGTCGGGCTGCGAGAAGGACCGCGACAAGGTGCCATAGCCTGTCTTGCCGCCGTCCCGCTCCGTGTCGCTGCTGGCCTCGTCCACCTCGAACACGTCGCAGATCTTGCCGCGCTTCCCGCTGTCCTCGTTCGAGCTGAAGGTGCCCACGTACAGGACCTCCGAGTCCCGCTGCAGGCCCGTGAGCGAGGTGACCGTGCGCCGGCCGTCGGGCTCGATCTCGCCGATCTTGAAGCTCGAGTCCGCGCCTACGGTGTCCCTGTTGCGGCTCTGGCTCTTGAACTTGGAGCTGATGGCCTTGCGCTGCACCGTGCCGGCGCGACTGGCCACCGAGCCGCCGCTGCTGCCGCTGCCCGAGCCCACCAGGTCGCTGAACTTGGCGCTGCTCATCGTGCCGGTGCCGCCGGCACTGCCACTGCCGCCGTCCTTCGGCGGCCGGCTCAGATTGCCCTGGCTGGACCAGATCTTGTGCTTTATGGCCGTCAGCATGTTCGTCGACTTCGGCTGGCCGCCGACGGGGCGCACGTCGCTGTACTCGGTCTCCTGCTTCTGCTGGCGCTTCATGTACTCGCGCACCCGCTTCTCGCAGTTCTTCTCGGCCAACTCCTTCAGAGCGCGTGCCTTCTTCCTGCAAACAGGGAGGGAGTGGTGGGTGTTGAATGGCCACTGGGAGGGCGGGGTGTTGAATGGCCAAATACCTGTCGGTGGCTTCCAGGCTAGCGGTGGCTGCGTCTAGGTGCCTGAGGATGTCGTCGCGGTTGTTGATGGCGGCCAGGTCCTTGGCGTTGTGCTTGTCGATGTCCAGGGCGTAGATGTTGATGCCGAACTTGATCAGGAAGTCCACGCAGGCCATGTGGCCCTTGGCCGAGGCCAGGTGCAGTGCCGTGTTGCCGAACTGGTCGCACTTGTCGGGGTCGCCCCTGCAAAGAGATGGACGAGAGTCGGAAGGTGGCTCGTGGAACGGTTGCTGAGCGCCGAAACCCACCCGCGTCCGCACAGCAGCCTCAGGGCGTCGAGGCGGCCCTCGAAGGCCGCCCACAGGACCGGCGTCATCCCGTCGTCGTCCTTGGCGTTGGCGTCCTTGCGCGTCGCCTCCTTCAGCACCTCCAGGAGGCCGTCCTTGGCGGCCCTGCGACCGAGTGGAGATGGAAACGTTCATTAGTACGAGGGGGTTGAGATTGGAGGGAGGCCGGGGCGGTTGCTGACAATGAGATAAAGGGTGTCGCTTCTTCGCAACTCAACTAGCGATCGGGCCGATAGATAAGAGTGCGATAGCTAGTCAACGATGATGTCAGGCAGTACTCACTTGTGGAACCGATCGGCAGACATTGTCGCTCTACACTTCCGCGGGGAACCGGGGCTCGAAACGCGTGCAGACTCGCATTCACACTCTAGCGCCTCTTGGGCAGAACAAGGTCACCTCGGGCTGAGTGCAGCCCCCTCCCTCCCGTGGCGGGTTCCGCAAGATCCACAGTTCGTTTTCGCTTCTGCCTGCCTCGCGACGAGATCGGCCGTCGTCGCAGCTGGCTTGGCGTTTCTCGCGAGGCTGCCCCACAGGCCAGGCAGACGAGTCGTAGTCGTGCTTGTGTCTCGAATTGCTTTGACGAGTTTCCGGTGCTCTTCCGAGAAGCCAAGTGACGAGCTCGGCCGGAAAACTGGGCCAGAACAGAAATCAACAAACGGCCGGACGGTGCGGCGCGGCGAACGAAAGGTCAGGCCGAGACCAGAGAACCAAACAAGATGGGTTTGTTTACGCTCCGCTATGCGAGATCCGGACGCGGACGTGGACGTGGACGCGGTGGCAACCGTCGGAGTGAAACGCAATTAATGAACGTGCAGCGCATGCGCGATTCGATTGAACCCGTCGCTGGTCCTCGCCTGGTCGGTCGGCCGGTCGCTCGGTGGACGGACGGCTCAGGTTCACTCAACCTTGATGGCTTCTGCCGCGGCGGCGGCTTTCCGATTTTGCGACAAACCTTTTCGAATTTCTACCGGGTGCAGATGCTGGTCGTTCGCTGTGAGCTGTGTCTCGTTTGCTTGCAGTCTTTCGGAAACGCTTTTCCCTCACGTGTTGTTGTTTTTGTTTGTTTGTGTTCCTGTCTCCGCACTCAGCAGACACTGGTCCCGGAATCAGCCACGATCGTTGTTGCCACAACAAGCCAGAGAAATGAACTAAAATGGAAGGCCCAGTGCAAACCGTGTTAACTTGGTCGACTCTCGGGTACGTGACGACGGAGTGTGAGAGCGCAATGAAATGGAGAGAGTTTAATGAAGTGCAGTGCAGAGAGCGAGAGCGAGATTGAGAAGGCAACAGGTGCGGTCGTTTTGAAAAAGTTGCAAGATTTCATATAGCAGTTCTTGGAAGAAGTCTGTGTCAGACTAACTTCAATTAAGAAGTTTAGCTTTCGTTTTGACTATAGTATTTTTTTGTTCATATGTGGCGACTTTATCACTTTCAAGTTTTAAACTTTTCCCATCTCCACACTGATGGTACAAATATGCCTGCCAAATAGATTCTTTGCTTTTATTTTGAAGAGTATAAATAATAAGCCACGCCCACACCATTCACATAAGGTTTCATAAGAATAGCTTTACCAAAATCTACATCACAGGCATTTCTTACAGTTGGCAATGCTTCGGCGGCAGTTGTGCCATTGCCAGTGTTGTCAGCACTCAATGCGCGGGCGCATACGAGGGGGACTCAGATTTTGACAGATGATTGCATACAGAGACAACGAACAAATGACCCTTTTCGTCTTGCTCGTACACGTACATCAGAGTCATTGTCAAACTTTAGTTGCAGGGGGTACGTCAAGTAAAAATAGAATAAATACATATTTTATTTGTTATTGAACTTTATGTGAAATTCTTGGACACCAAATTTCGAAGCTACAAAATATCAAAAATATTGAAGAACCGACCAAATAAAGGCATAATTCGCACGAGCAGCTGCGTTCGCTGGAGACTTTGTGCAGTGTGCTGTGCGAAAAATAAAAACATTTCCACGGAGGTAGGAACATCACTTCCACACTCCTGGAAAATGTTTGAAAGTGAATCAGCACCAAGCAGTAACATCTCAACAATAGAAACCACTGGCAGCAATCAGGCAGGGAGTCAATCGAGCTTCAATATTGATTAACATTGTCGAAGGTGCTTTTCAAAGAAGGGGTCTGGAGGACGAGTCCCGATGTCAGTTGACTGCCATATGTTTTCTGAGCGTGTCCAAGCTAAAACGTTTTCCTTGCAGATTGATTATAATGTGTTAAAGGATGGAACCAATTTGTTGCCAATTGATGATTCAGTTCACGAGAACAGCATCCAAAACTTAGCCAAAGTTATAGTTTCAATTTTCATAAAGTTTAGTGCTTTGTTACATTTGCTCAACGTCTTTACTTGAGAAAGGTATCCAAGCAGAGGACAACGATTTGTGCCAATCCGATCACAGAAAATCACCACCTCCACACACGTTCTCCCCACAGGAATGCGTTTAAATTCCCAGTACAAAGAAAATAATTTTTCGTCTTCTTCCGTCAACAAATATCTTCCAATTCTGCAATAGTGTAGAGCCAAGCAATTGAAGTCCAACTACTATGGGGAACTGTTTCCAATGCTTTCAGTCTGGTGAGCAAACAGGAACCCCGGCATCTATTTCTTCGTCCACTGCTGCAACATGTCATACGACGAACATCGAAGCGAGGTTCATAAGCGGGGCAAATGCAATCGAAAGAAATATATATGGTGACCAAGCTCGTGGTAAGGTTATTGAGATTTGACTTGAAATATTTTCATTGTTGAACATTTTGAATAGAAACCGACGAGTTACTCTCTGCGAGAAGTCCACTGAAGAACACAAACAATTGTGATACCAAGCGAAGTAGTTTTAAGAAATCTATAATTTTATTAAATGGAAATGCCAATACTATGAGTGATATAATTACAACTGGTAAATAGTATAATACTAACAAATTTTGAATGAATGAGTAATATATTTTTGATTTCAGTAAAAGAGCCACATGTAGTTTCGGATAACACGTTAAATTTACTATTCGAAGAGTACAAAGATCCTCAAGAGGATATGATACTGTCGGAAGGCATTGAACGTCTATGCCGTGATTTGAACTATCAACCGGATGAATTTGCCATACTAGTGCTAGCTTGGTGTCTAGATGCTTCGCAAATGTGTCGTTTCACCAAGACTGAGTTCATTGAGGGTCTGCACAAAATGTCTGCAGACACAATAGAAACAATCCGAATAAGACTGGAACAGACCATAGAAATGCTCGAGGCCGACGCGGAGATGTTCAAGCAGTTATATCGGTTTACGTTCAAGTAAGTAAACCTAATAAATGTTGGAGTTTGAAACATTCAATTGATTTTTATTCTTCTATGCAGATTTGGTCTGGAACCTGATCAACGTATACTTTCGCTTGAAATGGCAATATGTCTTTGGAAGCTAGTTTTCACTGTGCATAAACCACTTCTGCTGGATAATTGGGTCGATTTTCTTGAGCAGGACCAGAGTATACGTGGCATACCGAAGGATACTTGGAATATGTTTCTAAATTTCTCCGAACAATGTGATATTAACAATTACGATGACACCGAAGCTTGGCCAAGTTTATTTGATGATTTCGTCGAATACGAGAAGTCACGTATGAGTGAATTGGCACCAGTAACTGGCGCTGTAGTTGATGACGATAACAACAATGATGGGTCACTGGTTCATAACCAGCTACCCGAGCACACTCTTCAGAAAGTCGCGATGTTATAGTATTAAAGACAGTTCTACTAATCAATCAAATCGATTTGTTGGATAGCAGTCTCCCAATGAGTACGCATTTTACTTTTCGACACCATTATATCATTGCTTACTGCTAACGACAATGGAGACGATAAATATTTTCTGCACCCGGTCCTATTCTATAAATAAGCAACGCGTATAGTTCGTATATATATCGTATCGCTCGTTCTCAGAAAGTCTGTTAATATTAATTTAACATTCCGCAATTTTGCCGAAGATGAGTAACGGTCGGACAGACAAACATGCGTAGTTTTGTTTTTTTTTTTTTTTTTAATTTTTGAAGGAGAAACTAAACAAAATTGCCTTAAAACTAAATTTAGAAAAATCTACATTCGTTTGTGAGATAATAGCAAATTTTCCACTTGCTTCAACTAGTTTGCGGTGTATGCTACCTTGACTTAAAGGCGAATTGTCTGGTGGGACTTATGCATAGGCATGCATATGGTTAAAGGTGGGATCGGTGCTGGTGTCGCCGCTCCACGCTCAATCAAACTGCCACACGTTAATACGATCGCGATTGTTTAGAACCAAGACTTGCTAGTTTTTCAAATCGGTAATCGCTCAACTTTCCTCAAGATTCAGATTTTACTATATTGAATAAAAATAAATGCATATATCTATATAAATCATACATAGAGCATACCATATGCACACATATATAATAATTATATTCGTAAATCGATTCAAGATAGTTTTGTAACAATTGAAAGATCTGTAATTGTACTCGTTTGACATATTGCCTAATTTACTTGTATTTGGTAACCATTTAGAACGCTTTACATACTTGAACTTAATATGTAAACCTTATTGTAAGTAATCGAAACCCGAGCAGACAAACACTGACTAAATCAAACCTAAATGGAATAATTTTAATTGAAATTCGAAATGCACTCTACCCAAGAACTTGGTTTGAATATTTGAGTTTCCAACAACGCGTAGATTTTAATGGAGAAGAAGCGACAGAACTTGAGACAGAAAATCGGCTCAATATAGTGTGAACGATGCGCGTTTTAGAGAATAAAATACAATTGTGGAGATCAGAAGCAACTAGTGTAAATATTAATTATAGCAATTAGAGCATGTATGAACGGAAAACGTAAAACGCAAAATATTGCATCAATAAAAATTTTGTAACAAATACATGAAATCACTCGTTTTATTAATACTGGTGTTCGATGGGAACCTTAGGACCACTAAGGTTCTAATTCTTTTGTTACACAAACGAAGTCGAGCTCAGTGTTGAAAAGAACATTAGGAAGCATTGGGACCATCGGCCTCTTTAGCTCAGTGGCAGAGCACTGGTCTTGTAAACCAGGGGTCGTGAGTTCAATCCTCACAGGAGGCAGAGCAAGCTCATCCTTTTTTTTAACTGCTTACTTTTATCATAACTGCTATTGCTGATTCATCCATAGTATATATATTATCTTTTGGAATACCAGTTATCTCCCGTTGACACACTGAGGACTGCCGTTGAGTCACTCCCCAGGGGACTTCCAGTTGCAATTGGATTGTAACCACATAGGTGCACTCCGCCGCATAATTGCGTCCATTGAAGAAGATAACATGTTACAAGATATCGGATCCCTTTTGATATAGCTGTATATATATTATTGTTAACAGTGGCGTTTCGGAATACTCGGTCTAGCAGCCTATGTTCTCAGCTCTGCCTCACGAAGGAGAGACCTTTGCGAACGCGCCGCACATAAAAGAGGGAGTAGAGAAAGATAAAGAAACGAATCGTACACAGTTTTTGACGTTCCGCTTTCAATCGATGAGAGACGCAAAAAGTACTAGAAACAGGAGCAAAATCAATTGCAAAGCTCAAAATTGTGTGTAATTCGGGAGAAAATATAGTAAATTTTAAGTCTGCCGTCTCTTATCTCGACCATGATAAGCGGTTCCCAGAGACGCAACCAAAATGAGTTGTAGGCCCTGTGCAGTAGTTTTATCTCAGGTAGTTGCAGAAGGAACAGCGAATGTGATTCATTTTCAATTCAAATTCCAACACAAAATCGATACCTTTGATACGTGCAACATCCACACGAACGCAATCCTCTGCAAGTCACCAATTTTCAGCTAGTTATTCTCACCCAGCCCAAGAGTCCATTAAAAATCCTCTACTGAAGTCTCTCGAAGATGCCTTGTGAAGGTTGCAATGTGCAGTTCACTGTTTTCCGACGCAAACGTTGCTGCTCGGACTGCAAGTAAGACCTGAAACTCATGTTTGCGGACCTTGAACTCGGATTTCCGAAGGTTGTCTATACACCATTTATTATTTTCCTTTTCAGACGCTTCTACTGCAACAACTGTTTGACCTCATCGCCCAATCGCAACACCACAGCTTATCTCTGCGATCGCTGTGCGGTCTTTGCAAAGCGACCACTTCTAAAGGTAGACCTGCTGAAGTTGAAACCGAAGGATCTTATATTCTATCTCCAGTCGAAACACATCTCCACTGCGGGATGCGTGGGTATGAATTAATCTCATAAATGAATTATCAATGATTAACTGATCTTCCAAACAAACATCTTCCCATACAGAAAAAGACGAGTTGGTGGGCTTGGTTTTGAATCACATACACCAATTGGATCAATCACACCAGAATGCCAATGGCAATGATTTTAATAATGGCAGTAATACGCGGGGTTTTGATTCTGGCCACTCGTTTGATGCTTTGAAGCAGTCGTGCCAAAACTTTTTTAGCAATATAAGTGACAAAGTGGATTCGTTTTCTTTTGAAGCCAAACCAGCTCAGACAAAAGCACAGACGAATCGACGCTCCTCCTCGTCTAACACAGCGACATCCAACATCACCGAACAACCCAGGTACTCGACAAGGGAAATTCCCTCATATGCTAGTTTCCAAAATCGGCAACCACAAACCTCGGTACCTATGGCCTCAGCAAGAGTAGAGATGCGACCGCAAAATAGTTCGCAGAATGAACGTACTCAATCAAGTACTGATTCCGATAGAGTTGATAGCGTTTCAAGTAGAAAAGTGCCGTTGCATCCTCCAGCTTCATCCTTTACCGGCAATGAAAACTCCACAAACAATTATCTTCCTCCAGAATCATCAAATATTACGTCCGGTGGTCGGCCGGGTGGTCGAAGTGCTGCCCAACAAGAAAACTCATCACTCAGTATTCCTATGAATAATTCTCCCAGCTTTACCAGCCAAACAAATAGCCCAATCATTAGCACAGAGTCTAGTTCCCCGACTCAGTACGGGACATCCGGATCGTCTAGAAATATTTTAGATCCAGAGCAAGATTCGGTTTCTCTATACACTCCCACGGGAACAGTAGACTGCATGAGTGGAGAAGACAAAGAAGGAAATGGTTCTGCATCAGGTTGCGAGTGCTCTGATGATGAAATAATTACCTCGTTTAGAACACGAACTTCGATGATTGGGGGTGGTCGTTTGCATTCACCACAATCATCATCATCACTTGAAAACCCAGTGGCAGGGCCTTCTGGTAGTAGTAATGTTTTAACGTCCACATCAACAGCCACTAAGAAATCTTCACCAAGCTTAAAAATCGAAAGCTACGATGAGTCTTCTGAGTCGTCCTTTGAGGAGCTTGGAGCTATAGGGGGCATTTCGGATGATAGCAAAACGGCGGCTGATAGTAGTGTACCAACGAGTGAGCGGTGGCAATTTGTAGAAAAAGAGACGACGGCTACTGGAGAAACCGTAGAAACGAGAAATGCAGCGGTGGGACCATTGACTGTTGCTGTGCTGTCATCAGAAGCAGTTCATACAGACTATCAACCGCTTCCAAATATACGACCTAAGAAAGTTACTCGCAGACGATCCGATGGCTACCTCAATAGAAGAAGAATACGGAGCGACGACGACGACTCCCCCACGAGTCCCGTAGGTATAAAACCATTGCGGGATGCACGAAGTCTGCGAGAAGAGGACGAAGCAGACAACGAACAAGATTTGGAAGAAGGGGATGAGGTGCAAACCATGAATGACAATCGTTTGAATTGCAAGCGTTGTGGGAAGAATCGGACAAACATTAAGAAGCATGTTGAGCGGATGCGACGTCACTTGCAGAACTCGCAAATGGCCGAGACGGAGATCAAGCAGGAATTGGAGGAGTTTTTGGTTTATTTAGAAAAGCGCACGAAATCAATTGATTGCTCTGATTCCGAAACGACGACAATTGCGAGTGGTGCTCGAGAATCCAATTGCCAAATGCCGTCGATGTCGTCAACAGTATCACCACCAGAGTTTTTCAATCGGGATGAAATGAGATCGTCGATCCATGTATATGCCACACCTTCAAACAGTAATACAGCGACGACTGATTCTCGTTTCATAAATTTGGAGGATTTTAATTTCTTGTGAGTTTTGCTACACTCTAACTAAGAGCAAATGTAATTGAATAGGATTTTTTTAATATAGGGAGGAGCTAGAAAATCTTTCTGTTAAACAATTGAAGGAGATTCTCATGCTAAACCGAGTGGACTACAAGGGCTGTTGTGAGAAACAGGAACTCTTGGATCGAGTCGTTCGTCTTTGGAAGAACTTAAAATCCACGCCAGGTAAGGAAAGATACTAAAAACAAATGCATTTCTTCTTTACATTTTCTTCATCTAATCAGCTGTTGAGAAGCTACCGACGGACGAGTTATGCAAAATCTGTATGGACGCACCGATTGAGTGTGTGATTTTGGAATGCGGTCACATGGCAACGTGCACTAACTGCGGGAAGGTGCTGAGTGAGTGTCCCATATGCAGACAATACATAGTGCGAGTGGTGCGCTTTTTCAAGGCGTAGTTATTCAATAATAATTTATTATATTTAAACGATCTAAGCATGTCTAGTAATTCAGAATATTATATATTTGGAATCGGAACTGTTTTAAAATTGTTGATCAATTTTCTAGATATACCTTTAATGTAAATTAATTCAGTGAACTAATTGTCTGTGAATATTCATATGTATAACATTCGTTTCGTTTAAATTTTAAATAGATTTCGCTACAATTAATCAAGTAAAAGTTAATTAACTTTTTGAATCAAATAAAATCGACTATATTTGCTGTTGGGACTAAAAAAAAGTACGTTATATTTTCCCCTGGATTCTACTAGATGTCAGTTCCATCCCAATATTATTAGTTTAGAAGTTATAAGCGATTTGTATAACTGTAATATACTACAATTTATTAGTTCATATACCTATATGAAACCTGATATTCCCGTAAATTTATTAAAATAGACTTACATGCAATAAATAAATTTTTAGAATATATCTGAATTGAAAAGATAAATGTTCTGTTATAAAAATGCTATCCATTAAACCTGAGTAAAAACTGTTTTAAAAACGACTGATTTTTTCTTGTAGTTGTCGAAAATATTTATCAGTGTATTCGACGAACCCTTTGTAATGCAACCCTGCAGACATTTTCTGCTCCACTTTCTGTCATATGAGCATATTTTACCGATTGATCATATTTTGCGGTACGAAAAGGTTTTGCTTTGTTTTGACCGTGTTTTCCTCGTAATTGTACTGATTCAGGCCATTTTTGTTGCTCTAGTGAAAAGGAGTATGTAAAGATCAGGTGCCGATTCAACGGTGAGTATGTATTAATTGTTTTATGGTTTAAAATGCCAGTGGTATCGAGATTAAGCTGCTTTGATGATAAGGCGGCTCAGGGGACTTAAGTCCTTTAGTCACGAGATTTTCTCCTAATCCTTCGTTTAAGACTGTCATTCCGTAAATATTGCATATATTATATTTCGTGTATGGATTAGTGGATCCTCATTGACTGGAGTATAAAATGCAAGATGGAAATAGTACGAAAAGTGTGGGTACATTAATAATTCACTATTTATTTGTTTATTTGACTAGTTCATTGACTTAAAACTAAAATCAACTTCTAAAAGAAGATAATTTCATTTTCGCTCGACTACGAAATCATGCAACTCAAAAAAGAAAATGATCAAAACTCAAAAGGTTCTGCAACCTTTTTAGTGATTGCATACGAGCGTTGACATGATTTGAAAAGTCCACCAGTTCGATCTGATCATGGTTTAATGCTTTGCTTACAACAACGTACAAAAAATAAATATTTAATAGGTACAAAATAAAACTACGATAAAGGTAAATATTGATATCTCTTACACCAAGCAGGACACAATGTATAAGCTCTTAAACAATAATCAATAATCCGAAAGACAACTAGCGCATAGTCTTGCTCCTGCCTTCTCTTAGCCTTGGTTTACAATCTTATCACAAACTTTCCCTATCAGAACAGAGGCGCGGAGACGTGCGCGTCCGGGTGGCATCTTCAAAAGCGCTTCAATGCAAACGTGCGCTTCAGATAGAGGCATAGGGCGCGATGGATCAACTCGTATTGCTCCGAGTTCTGCACCATGCCTCCCCGTTGCAGCCTCAAGTTGCACACGATCCCGAGGACGTCGACGTATATATCGGGCATCTTTGGCAACTCGGCCAACGACGGTAGCTGAGAGTAGTCGAATGTGGAGCTTGCTGAAGGCTCCTTATGCCCGGCTAGAGCTTTGTCGATCGGCCGTGAGTCGTCTGCGGACTCGTTTGGCATTGAGTTAACACGAGCGGAGCCAGTGTTCTCGGTGTCTCCATTCGGGTGGGTTTTGCTTAAGATGTAGTTGACGAACAACAGCGTGTTCCGTGTGAAGCTGCTGTCCGTGTCATGGTGTGCATTGATGACTTCCTGTTCCATTCGCTCCGTGTACTGCTTCGGCAGACGGAAGTCCACTGGGCTCAGCAGTCGCGGATCTACGTCGCTCTTCGACGCCGCCGCCGCCATTGAGACGAGCGAGTAGGCAAGTGATTGTCGCAGTTGGCGCACTCCGTTTAGGATGGCCGCCAAGCAGCCGGTGCGCCCGATGCCCGCCGAACAGTGTACCACTGGCAACGGCTGAACCTCATTGAAGATGTCATGTTGATACTGGTCGATGTGCTGCGCCTCCGGGCGCGGATGAGAGTACGGCTCCTCGAACTCCTGTTCGCACTTGCCCAGGTTCAGGATGTGCAAACAGATGTCCAGCAGGGTGTTGATGTCCTTGGGCGAGCGATGGTCGGGCCAATCGGGATACCAGTAGTGGTAGCAGTAGAACTTTTGCGCCAGTAGCTGCGGTGCGTCTTGCTCCTGCGCTTTGGACGAAGCAACGCAGTACAAGACGCTGAACTTGCGAATTGAGAATCCATTCTTCTTCACGATTCCGATGTTCTTGATGACGAAGAAGTTGCTGTTCTGCGGCAGCAGTTCGTGCAGATTTGCGGAGAGCTCTATTTTAAAGGACTTGATGGTGCAGTTGTCATCGTGATCAACGCTCTCGTGAATCGCTTGCAAGGTGCCGTCGTCATCGTCGTCGCCTTCCGGCTTTAGATACGCGTGGAAGAAATCCGCCACTTCCTTCGGGGGAGCGAGCGTTTCGTGTTTTCCCGTGGACATGAAGATCTCGTTCAGGTCCACTGGAAAGTAAACAGCGCATTTTTGTCGATGGTTCTCCTGGAAATTGGTTAGCATGACGATTTTTTGGTAATACTGCGGCATTTTCCCGAGCCCTTGCGGCGCCGCGCTGCCGGCCATTTGAGAGTGTTCGATGTGCTTCTGCGTGTTCTGGTAGATCATCAGCCAGAAGTCGTATATGGTGTTGGGCAGCGGTCCCTGGGTAGCCACGTAGCACTTGGAGGTGCAGTCAGGACCCTGTGAAATTGAGGGGAAGAGAAATTAGAGATAGGTCGCGCTTTTCGAAGTCGTCTCGGAACATACCTTGATGAAGTTGGCATTTATGTAGGGGGTCTCGTCAGTCACCACGTACCGCTTCGCGCTGTCCGTCACCAACTCGGACGCTTGGTTGCCCTCGCCCGCCAGTCCCTCCACCAGGCTCCTCCACTCGCTGCTCAGGATCACGCGGGAGTTCTCGTTTGGCAGTATTGTTTTGTAGCGGTTCTTTGTCTGCGAGCCGAAGACCATTGGCTTCTCCTGGTGGTTCAGCGGCAGGTCCCAGAACTCCTTGTGCAGCTCGCGGAACATGCGCTTCTGCTCCTCGTCCTCGAGCTTGATCTCGCCCAGCATGGCGTCCACTGCCTTCTGGTAGCGAGCCGCCACCTCGCAGTCCTCGGACGTCGAGAGCAGACCAGGCGGACTGTCCGACACACTCTTGGCGCCCACCGTGTTCAGCATGGAGATCGATTGCTCGACGTAGTTCTTGTTGCTGGCCGGGGCGTAGCTGTTGTCGAAGATGAAGTTCAGCTTGATCAGGTCGAGCTGGTTCAGGGCGTTGGAGGCGTTCTGCAGCATCTGAATGTTGGCCAAGTAGATTTTGAACTCCTCGCTAGTGGTCTGCGGCGACAGCGGGCGCGTCGTGATGTTGCGCACTCCGGTGCACGTGCAGACGGTGCTCTCGCCGAAGTCGATCTGCTCCCGGCTGTGCCCGCTGTTATGGCTCTGCTGTGCCCCCGCTGGACGATTCTCGGCGGTGGCCACGGCGTTCAGATCCCGCGTGCTCGGCTTCAGGTCGGACACCGACCCGAAGCACACCTGCTGCGAGTTCCGTTTGTGGGCCTGGTTGAGGTCCGAGAACTGCGTGTTGGCCTTGGTCAGGTTCTCGCTGCTGAAGAACTTGCGATGATGGGCCTGGGAGCAGGATATCGAGAGCAAGTTCTTGGCCAACTTCGCCGTCGGCCGCTGACTGCCGTCCAGGTGGGTCTTTGGCTGGTCCGCGTCCTCGGCGCACGCGTCGCTCAAGTAGAAGCTGCTGCCCGTTGCCCCCGCTCCTCCGAAGGAGCCGCTCATGTTCAGCGTGAGGCTCTGGTTGGATCCTCGGCGCTCGAGGAGGCCGCGCTTCGGGGCCGCGGTGCTGCTCGTGCCCTTGTTGGTGGGCGTTATGAACGAGCTGGTCCTGGTGACCCCCGCGGCCGGCAGCAGGTGGCCGCCCTCGATGTTCAGCGAGTTCTGGCTGCAGAAGGAGTTCAGGTTGCCGCAGGAGTTGGCGCTCAGGTTGTTCAGGGTGAGGCTGTTGTTGGAGCCGCGTCGCCGGAAGAGGCTCTGCTTGACGCCCTGCGAGGTCGCCTGGGTGGGGACGGCCGCGTTGAGGGTGTGCGGGTTGCAGGCGGCGCTCAGGTCCAGGTTGTAGCTGGACTTGGAGTTCAGGTTCGTCGTGGAGTTCGCCGCGGAGCCCAGGCTGTAGTTCGAGACGCTGAGGCCGCTGCGGCAGCTGCCGAGCAGGTTGCTGCAGGAGCCGTGCAGGTTCAGGGTCAGGCTGTGGTTGGAGCCGCGCCGCTGCAGCAGGTTGGTCGAGGAGGTGGTGGCGACGCTCTTCGTCCGGATGGCGGGGGGATGGGCCGGCGTTGCCACGGACGTGCTGGGCAGGTCGAAGGACTTCTGCTTGTACGGGTACTCGTAGTCCTTGGGGGAGGCGCCGGTGTTCGTGAACTCGACCAGGGTGAGGAACTCGGGCAGCGTCTTCAGGTTCGTGTTCGACGCGTGCAGCAGCGGGTTGTGCTTGTACAGGCCCCTGTGCGACGGCGTCGCCAGGGAGGCCGGGGTCGGGGTGGGCGCCGGGGTCGGGATGGTGGAAGAACTTTGGATATGTTTCGGGTACGGCTGGTCGCCGCCCTCGGGGTGCGCCTCGTCGTCCTCCTTGAGCACGACCGCGTCGCTCAGGAAGGGTTTCTCGCTGCTCTCCGGGTCGGACGCGCACTTCATGGCGGCCTCGGCGGCCAGGCCTTGGCCCAAGGCCGCGGAGGCCTCTGGGCGCACATTGAAGGGGTTCTGCTTGCGGTGGTAGTGCAGCCACTCGTTGCTGGACGAGGCGAGGATCTTGCGGCGCGTGGTCTTCGCCAGGCCCGCGGGCTTGTTGAGCACGGAGGAGCAGCTGGCGTACAGGTGGCTGGCGTCCGCGCACAGCGAGGAGAGCTGCGAGAGCGACGTGGAGCGGTTCGTGGCCGGGCTGCAGTGGCGCAGCAGGACCTCCGGGCGCAGCTGGTCCTGGCCGACGTGGGCACCCCGCTGCCACCGGTCTAGCTGGTCATGGTTCAGGTTGAGGTTCGAGTTCTGGGCGTTGATCTCGTCGCAGCTGAGGTGCGCCTGGTCGACGACCAGCTCGGTCATGCCGGCGGCCGAGTCCAGGGACAGCGCCTTCTCCTTGGTGGACTTGATGGTTGGCGTTTTGGGCTTCGGCGAGGGCGAGGGCAGCGGGAAGGGCGTCGCGCTCGAGTCGGATATCTTGATGGTCAGGTTGTTCTTGTTCTTGCGGCTCTTCCGGCTGTCCGTCGCGGACGAGATGGTGGCGGCGCTCGCGGGCGGCTTCGGGTCATCGCCCCTCTTTGGCTCGACGGCGCCCTTCTCCGGGCTCTCCTCGCTGTGGTGGCTCAGCCGCGCCTTCTCGAGGTCGGCCTTCAAGCGCACCTTGTGGTGCGTGGAGGACAAGGCGGGCGAGGTGGTCCCCAGGCGGGAACTCGTATTTGGCTTCTGGCGGCTTCGCACGTGATTGTCGCAGTGTCCCGCCGTGGCCGACTCCTCGGGGTGCGCGGCCTCCGCGGCGGGCTCGGGCACGACGTGGTCCACCTCGGGGAACTTGAAGTAGTTGCCGTTCTTGTAGCCCGCCGAGCTGATGACGCCCAGCGGCGAGCCGCCCAGGTGCAGGTTGTTGATGGAGCTCAGCAGCTTGGGCGAGTAGGGGAGGCGGCCGTCGGCGCCGGCCAGGATCTTGGGCGAGCTCGTGGAGTCGTCGATCAGGGCGATGGGCGAGTTGTTGCCGCTCTTCGACAGCAGCTGCAGGCCGTCGTCCTTGGCGCGCTCCGGCTGCCGCGGCTTGGTGTTCTCCTTGTCGTCCACGGTCTGGTCCGCGCCGTGGCCGTCCACCGAGGAGGCGGAGGCGTTCTTCAGCAGCAGGTGTTGGGGCGAGCACGAGCGCCTCTCGTACAGCGAGAACCGCCGCAGCTTGCGGTGCAGGGCGGGCGAGGTGGCCTGGAGCTGCTTCGAACTGACCGCCGCGAACGCCTTGGGCGTGGGCGGCTTCCTGACGACCTCGTAGCCCTGCAGCTCCGGTGCGCTGGGTGTCTCGAAGCCGATGCTCGCGGAGGCGGGGGAGGCCGCGAAGTCGCCGAGCCCGAGCTGGGTCGGCGAGGGGAACTCGAAGGAGCTCTGGAAGAACTCCAGCGGCGTGAAGTACGGCGTGCTCTTGTTGCTGTCGGTCTCGTCGCCATCGTTGGTCGGGAACGTGTACTCGTAGGCCGTGCGCGCCAGCTCCTCGGAGGCCAGCTTGCTGCCGTGTCGCTGGTGGCCGGGGTTCTGATTGTTGTTCTTGCAGTTGTCCATGGTCGGAGCCGAATGGAGTCGGGGTGTCTACACGCACTCTAGGTAGAGCAGATCAGGCCTCGTCCATATATAGCGGTGTCCCATCCTCCAGGGGGCTGCAACGGGAGGCAAGGATTCGTTTATAAGTCGCGATCGGCGCAATCGACAGGTATTAGCGCGTCCGGTCCGTGGGCAGGTCGGCTGATCCGATCCCTCGGAGATTCGCACTCGGCGGCTCTTCCCGGAACGACGGCGACCGACCGGGCGTAATTAGGCACTTCTGCCTAAGCGGGTCGGAGGAGCGAATCGGGCTGTAAACGAGCGCCTCGGCGGCAGGTATCGACGACGACTACGTCCGCAGGCCGAAACATCCATTCACATGTCGTAAACCGAGACATGGGCGGCGCGATCGCACTCGAATTCCGCTGCTGGCTGGTGGCTGACGGCCGGTGAGAGAGGGGGGCGGGCGGACGGTCGGCGCAACCGTCAATGTAAACAAATTCAGTTGAGTATCTCGCGGACGTACACGCCTGCTCGGGCACCTCGAACTAGTCACAAGCGCCGCGGAGCCGATTCGCACTCGCAGTTTCTATTTTTATTTACAATTTCACTATGTGTACACAATGGAGCCCACCGCGAGCCGCGAGTCGTGGACCACAACTACAGCACAGCAGCCGCAGCCGCAGCAGCACCGAGCCTCCGGAGGCTGCCAGCGGGGAGGCCGCGGGCCGGGCGATCAACTGACGCTTGATTGATAGACTTTCTTCGGACCAGACTGGACTTTCTTCGCGGACCGCGAATGCGACATGCAGCGCTCGGGCGATTCAACCGCAATAATTACTTGTCCCTAATTGCGCGACGGCAGCGGGCCGAAGGGAGGGATGGGATGGGATGGTATGGTATGGGAAGGGAAGGAAAGGAACGGAGAAGTAAATGCGGTGGCTCTGGCGCTGGCCGGATCGGGCTTTGTTTGCCCCACCGTTCGGTCGTCCGCTCGTGCGAGTTTGTGAATGAAGTGCGGACGGAGTCGAGCCGAGCCGAGTCGAGTTCAGTTTATCGTACCCACAATACAGCAGTTCATCAATGCCAGATGAATATTTCATTGCTCGCGGGTGCAAAGTACATGGAACTATCTGCCCGCGGGGAGGGCGAGGGGCGCGAAATCCGATCCACTGAGCCCGGGGACTGGCGCTGCGGGTCTTCGGTTAGTCCCTCGATTCGATTTTCCCGATTAAATCTAATTCAAAGCACTGGAATTTCGTGTAGAGCCAGGAGAAAAAATCACTAATATACACAATTGTGAACTGAATTCGGAAGCAGCGAGTATCTGCTAGAAGAGTAGATACAAATGTCGAGCGAGCAGATACTTCAAGTGGGCCGCGTTCACGCAGGTCCAGCGCTCTCAACGTGCGGCGGTGTTCACTGAGCCTCTGCCTTTCCACTTTTGGTTTACTCTTCTGGATGACGGAAGAGAACCGTCTTTCGACTTTCTCCCTCCTACACTGCTGCTGCACCAATGAGCAGACCTTGACAGCAACATGATTCTTCGGATTTGTTAAAATTTCCACTAATATTTACGCGCCGTCCCTGTTTTGTTTGTGAGTAGCTCCACTCGTTGTTGCTTTCTTTCGATACGGAGATATCGCGCAGTTTTCGAAATGTCAGCCGCTCTCTTGCGTGTAAAAGTGTAGACCAGTGGGAGCGAGTGCCAGGCCTTAAACCAGAAGCAGAAACAGAAACGGAACTGAACTGACGGACCATGCATTTTTCCAACTGCAATTAGTTGCTGAGCTTAGAAAGGTTTTCGGTGTTGAAATCGCGAGCTGCGCCGAGATTCCCCGATCCCACGGAGCATCGAGTCATCGAATTTGGAAATTGATACGGTTCCGAGGTGAGAACGAGTCGCTTTTCTCCGTAGGAGTGCAGTGAGTGCGGAGCCCGAGAAATATTTCTGCGCTAATTGGCTCGCTCTCCGCTGCTGGTGCTGATGCTGCGACGTGACGTATTTTCGCAGACTACGTCGGACCCTTATCTGGCCCCCAGCCGGACCCTTCGTCCAGACGTTCGCTCCTCCGTCCGAGGGCCCTCCGCAGAGCCACCGACCTCCCCTTTATCAACAGCCCTCGGGGCGAGCTGCAGGCGAATTGAAAATTTCGACAGCGAGCTATTGGCAATTTAATTAGCGTCGAAAGCAAACACAAACAAATACTGCGGGAGTGGAATGAATCATCGCCAACATCGGTCGCAGCACAGACTTCGCCCGATATCGGAGAAAATACAAGTGAACAATTGCGATTTTAGTAGGTCTCTGGTGCCGCCGAGTTCGTTTTCGGGAAGAATTCTGGAGGATTTATCGATTTAATTAAAAATTAATATGACCACATCTATCCATTCCATTTCCATTTCACGGCTTGGTGTTTTTTGGCTTGCAGGTTAAATGGAGCACTATGGATCTGGTGGACATTGACCAGGTTCTGGACAATTTGGAACTGCGAGAGGCGGCCGATGAGAACAGCAAAGCCGTGGGCCCCCGGTGCCTAGCGAGCGCCAGCAGCGTCGCCAACGGAGGGCTCGCGTCGCTCTCCAAAACGACGGGCACCGCGACAGGCGCGAACACCCACAGCAAGACGTTCGTTGGCGTCTCGCAAGTGTTCAACAGCTTGGACGACTACCGCAAGAATGTTGAGTCGCTGGAGACCGCGGTCTCGCGCAAGTACGACGAGGAGTGCAAACTGATTCCCAACTCCTCGGCGGAGCAACCGCGGCCAACTGTGGTGGGCGCCGCTGCAGTTGCCGTCGTGCAGAGTCCTGAGTCGGACGAGGTGGACCGCTCTGATCACTCCGAGTGCCAGACGCCATCGTCGCCCGTGGACTGGCGGCTCACCCGTCAGTTTGGAGCAGAGAAGAACGCCGCTGACGACGAAGACGACGATGAAGCATATCACGACATCCAGAAGTTCACCGAGGGCAAGAAACGCAGCTCGGATGGCGACCATGATATGGACGACAACGAAACGTCCGACTCATTGACCACGTCCTCGTCGTCCACATTCTCCTCGGGTCTGTCGCCAGGAGTCGCGTCCACGACAGAGGAGCGGTCGACGCCGATTTCACATGTCGGCGACGACGACCAGGACTCCAGCGACCAGGAGGAGCCAGTAATCCAAGAACCCCCGGTTTCGCCAGCACCTGCCGCAGTTGTGGAAACCAACGAGTCCGCCAATGGCACTGAGCTAGAGCAACACGAAGGGAGAGATGAAGGCACCACTGTGGAAATCGCTCCCAAAGGGTTGGAGGACTTGGCCGTGGGGTTGTCTTCGATATCAATCAACTCGGCCACAATCAACTCACAGTCGGAGTTGCAGCGCGAGATCACCGTCTCGTCGGCACTCGGAGGCCTCCTGGACGAGTTGTCTGCGACAACGTCCACGTCGCTGTTGAGCCAGATGCGAGACTTCGGCGACGACCAGAAGCCAACGGAGCCGACAACGGTGACCGACAGCCAGACGTCGATGGCGTCGCCATCGCTGTCTTTTCCCGACTGCGATTCAAAAAAGGTAAATTTTCAAGATATTTGACTTGAGTCTCGTTAATGGCTTAATTTCTGCAGGAACCACAAAAGAAGCTGGATGTTGATAGTGCTGGCCTGGAAGCCAAGCCGGAGGTGGCTCCCTCGCATAACGAGCAGTTGCCAGAGGAGCCCTTGCCGCAAAAGTTCCAGCAGCCCGTAACGTTCGGCTCGACCATGGACGAAATTTCGGACACGGAACTCGACAGTATGTTGCAGGAAATGGACATTGACGATGTCGACGCTGTGGAACAAGCCAAGGAATCTTCTCCAGCCAGCCAGAAATCAGTTGACGAAGTATTAGAGACCCCTGTCGTTGATGAAGCAGAGTTGATCGTGTCCAACGTCGACCAAATGAACGCGGACAGTTTCTCGCAAGCCTCCACGGTGGAGTTTTCGGAGATTCGCGCTCAACAAAATCCCCAGGCATCTGCAACGGACTTCGGCGGTGCCTCTGGGAACTCGATAGCGTCGTCATATTCCAGCACGGACTCCTCGCTGGAGGAGGACATGTCCGGGGACAGGCCTGAGGACGGCGGAAACAGCCGAAAGCGCCCCAAGCGCCCGACTACTTTAGATCTGCCAGTAATGAAGGTCAATCTGTATGCCAATGCGGGTCAAACGCCGCCTGGAAACAATTTACCGCACAGTGATGCCGAGCCGGAGAGCTCTGAAGATCCTGGACTGGATTCGCTTCGACCAAATGAAGGAGTGAGAGAGAATTCCCAGCCGCAAGAGCACTATGTTCAAAGAGGGAATCCATCGGTAGATTATGTGCAACCGAATTCAGAATCGGATTCGATGCTCGAAACTGACGAGGAGTCCGTGACCAACGGCGATGGACAACTCGGGGCGCCGGAAATAGCAGAAGCCAGTGGCTACAGCGACCCACACGAGAATCTGGGGAAAATTCCCCCCATCTGGGTGCCCGACAACATGGCCACGGCCTGCATGCAGTGCCACGCCAAGTTCACGATGATCAAGCGCCGCCACCATTGCCGTGCGTGCGGCATGGTGCTGTGCTCCGTGTGCTGCTCCCAGAAATTCAAGCTCGAGTTCCTGGAGAAGCCCGAGTCGCGCGTCTGCGTGCAGTGCTATCTCATTCTGAGCCACCGCCAGCAGGCGGAAGACAACGGAGCTGGTTCGCAGGCCGCTGGCGAGGTGGACGTCATGGGCCCACCGGACCCGCCCTCGCCGGTGCTGAGCAGCCCCGCGTCGCAAATGCGCTCGCCCAACCCGAACAACCCGATGGAGTACTGCTCGACCATTCCGCCGCACTGCCAGGTCACCAACCCCGACGCCGAGCCGCCGTCGGTAATCGTGCCCGTGGGCGTGCTGAAGAAGGAGGGCACGCACTCGTCCAGCTCGGCGAATCCGAGCAACAAGCAGGGGCGGAAGCGAAAGAGCGTCATGTTCAGCGACGGCATCGCTCCGGGCAGCGACCTGGCCAACATCGAGTGGAGCGAGGCGAAGCATGCGCGGCGCCATCAGCAGACGGACAAACAGCGTGCGGCAAGCAGCAGCAACAAGTCGCAGCCTCGCGTTGAAGCCGCCAGCGAGTCCAATGCCATGGGTCTGGTGGCCCAGCTGTTCCGCGGCTCCATACCGCCAGCAGCAGCAGCTGCTGCAGTCACAGTGGCCTCATCTTCGACCGGTGCCAAGGCCAGTGGAGGTAGTATCCTTACCTAACGATTTCAACAACATGTACTAATTGGGTTTTTTACTCATTGCAGATTCCAAACAGTCGGGAGCTCATTCAAGCACAGCCTCCAAGCCGGTTCCGACGGTTGCTCGTGCCAAAAGACTGCCCCCTTCCGGTTGTGATGAAAACGGATGCTTCATTCCGAGCGGCGAGCACAGCCTGCCGCCCATTCACATCGCAAAAGGCGACAACAGCTGCGAGTTCGACTACAAAGACGTGCCTAACAATTTCGAGCTGGTGGAGCGACTTCAGCGGGAGACCCTCAAGTTCGCCGTGCAGAAGAACTTCTTCGTCTTGGTCAAGATAGTGAACTGTAAGGACGCTCTACACACGGCTGCAGAATACATTCCCTACTCATTTCTCCACCGATTCCAGTGAAATGCTGCATGAACAAGACGGTGATCAACTTCACAACGAGCGGCATGCACCAAGTGGGCAGCGACGAGATCATCATCCTGCTGGAGTACAACCCGCCTGCGAGCAAATCCGACATGACTGAGCCCCCGGTCCCGAGAGACATCTTCGTGCATCTGAACGAAATATACATGGACGCGGAGAAGTGCAACCCCATCGCCGAGTTGTGCTTCACCATGCCGCAGCAGTGCAACTTCCTGAACTCGCGTGAGTACGGCGGGTTCCTGTACATTCGGGCCACGTTCCAGTGCCTGCAGGACGTAATCATGCCCGAGAGCCCCTTCCTGATAGGCGTACTCATCCACCGGCACGAGGTGCCGTGGGCCAAGGTGTTTCCCTTGCGCTTGATGCTGCGTCTCGGTGCTCAGTACCGCTACTATCCTTGCCCTCACATCTCGATACGCAATCGGGAATCTGTGTACGCGGAAATCGCACAGACAATAATAAATTTCCTAGCGGTGAGTTCGATCTACTTTGTCTTGATGATTCAAAATAACGTGTGTGTTTTCGGTGGTAGGATTTCCGCAATTACTCCTACACTTTGCCAAGCATCAAAGGTATGTACATCCACATGGAGGACAGGCAGACGAACGTACTGATTCCACGCAATCGGTACGACGATGTAATCAAGGCGATCAACAACTCGAGCGACCACATTCTGGCGTTCGGGGGTAACTTCTCGAAGGCCGCCGACGGACACCTCGTCTGCATGCAGAACACCAACGACGATCGCTCCGAAATGTTCTCATATTCGACTCAAGCTATCAACATTCAAGGACAACCACGGAAAGGTAACTTGTGCCTGTTACATAGGAAGGAATCGCAGTTTCACATAGCCGTATCTTACAGTGACTGGGGCCAGTTTCTTCGTGCTGAACGAGGCCCTCAAGACGTCGAGTGGTTTGTCGGGGAAATGCAGTATTGTAGAAGATGGTCTCATGGTGCAAATTCTTCCTTCGAAGATGGAGGAGGTTCGAAATGCCCTAAAAAACACGAAAGACATCGACATCGTTTGCGGTCCAGTGGACGCAGACGAACAACAAACGGAGATTGTCAGTATCAAGTGGGTGGAGAACGATCGAGACTTCGGAATAGGGTAAGTGTGAGCTTCAGTGAGAAGAAACAAGTGGAGGAAGAATCTAAATATTCATTATTGCAGAGTCAAATCGCCGATAGACTCCATGTCTCTGGAAGGTGTTTCTAGTATGCGAGTGCATGCCAGCTTCAACTATTCAAATGTTAACTATTCCATACGCCTAACTGAGATTTACATGATCAAGGTATGTACTAATCGCAAAATGAGACAGCAGAGTGTAAGGATATCGTTGCAGTGTGAGGATTGGAACAATCGGATACAAGCCAATGACATCACGAGAATTTCGGAGCAGATCGCGCGGAGTACTTCGGTGGCGTTGCTGCCCTTCTTGGACCTGCTGGCAGCTAATGGAAATTTCAAAATTGGACTACGCGCCACCCTCCACCAGGAGAATGTGAGTGGCTGCGGCAATAGAATGTGACTGCGGATATTTAATTAGACATTTCTTGAGTAGGTGTGCTACGAGGCTGGAACCGGAAGCACAAAGTTGCCGCCCCTCTATATGAACGCCTTGGATAATCACCTGGTCCCCACGCTACACAACGAGTCAACCGGCATTGAGGAAGCAATTATTTTAGAGCTAATTTTCTACATTTTAAATGTCTAGTTTTACATACTTATGAATTTGTTGTTTTATTTTATCTAATTGTATTTTATTCGTTTTGTTATTGTATTTCCGCCTAATTCACACACCGTGTAACGCATATACGACAAAGTGCAATGATTCAGGCCGCATCTGACTGGAGCACCCGACCCAGCCAGCGGCCACTTTCCCGATTACCCCGGTTATTATTGACGATAATTGTGACGTAGTATTTTAAGCGAAGAGACGTGTAAATACGAGCGAGTTACCGAGGCACGGCTGTCAGAGCGGAGACCCCAAAGAGCCAGAAGACGGGTCGCTTCGGAGAGCTTTGGCTGCCGCGACACGAGTGCAAAGGAGGGCTTGCTCGCCAAGAGAGTTTATAATTTTATCCTGTACAGTTGTTAGTTCGTAGCTACCAACCACTTGGGCTCATTACAGTAGTAGTTAGATGTAAAGAGAAGGTCGAACAAGCGAGAACTCGAGACAGTGTCTGCTAAGAGTTATAAGAACAATAATTTAGTACCTATTATTGATTATCAACATACAAATGTTATAATGAAATCGGAGGGACGAGAGAGGTCTCAACTGATTTGTAAAGTGTGACCCGTGGAGGACTCTAGTTTTAGCGATTAGAAAACTGAGAAAAACACTATTGTTTGGTTTCTTTGTATTAAACTTTTATTTCAATATAAAACTGTTCACTTTATACACAACTCGTTCTCTCTCTGTTATCGCTACAAACATAAATTACAACATGGTATCTGTCAACGGCCTACGACGACGATGAACATGAATGGTATGCCCAGTGTGGGTCGAGTCGTGGTTGTCGGACCATGCTTAGCACAGTACCATAGCGGAGGAGGTGCAGGAGCTGGAGCTGGAGCTAGAGTTGCGGGTTGGATGATTGTTGATTGTATGTTGTTGCTTGTTGCTTGTGTTACTTTCACTAAGGGCGTCTGAACGAAAGCTTACGTGTATATAAATTACATGAAATCAATAAAACTAATGCTATCCTTGACGTAGTGGCTGTTGCGGCAGACCCGCGAACGCCTCCAGGTGCGCCTCCAGGGGTCCACCGCTCGTGAGCATCAAGTTGACAGTGGATGAGGGATGATGGTGGCAGGTGGTGGTGGTGGTGGTGGTGTTTGTGTTGGTCGTAGGGGCGAGGAGAGGATGCAGACGCAGAGTGCGCCGTGGTTGAGGCGGCCGAGACAATTCAATGGAATCCTGCGATATTTTACAGTTCGCTCGGCGAGCGCCACGCGGGTAAAACTAGCGTCCGTCCTCAGTCCTGTCCTCTGCTGCGAATGTTGGTGGTTGGTTGGTGGAAGCTGACCGAGTGCTTAGAGCTCGTCGTGCTTGGGCCCCGAGAACTCGTCGTGCGAGATGAAGCCGTTCTTGTCCTTGTCCTCGTGCTGGAAGATCTCCTCCACCAGCTTGTCGTTCTCCTTCAGCATGTTCTTCAGCTCGTCCGAGTCCTGGCCCTCGACGGCCGTCATCTGCTTCTTCAGGTATTCGCTGACCTGCGGGGCACACGGAGACAAAGAGAAAACAGACACATCTGGATTAGTGACGGCCTCGCCAGTGGACGCCGTCCCAGGGGCAGCATGCAGGGGGCGGGAGGTGCGAGGGTCGGGGTTAGTGGGGAAGCGAAGGTTAGTTCACTTGGTTCACCGGGTGCCGTCGGTCGTCGCCGGGTCGGCGGGGTCGCGAGTAGCAGAGTTGAAGAGTTGAAGAGAGTCCGCCAGCCACCAGGACACAATCAACAGAACAAAATCAAGTAAAAAGTGCGATCCATACATAAACGTTTACCTCTTCGCGGCTCAGCATTTTGTCGCCGTTCTCGTCGATCTCGCGGAACACGTTGGTGGTCGGGGGCGAGTTGCCGATGTTGATGAGCTCGACCTCGAAGTGGAGGGTGGCGTGCGGCGGGATCACGTTGCCGGCCCCGCGCTCTCCGTAGCCCAGCTCCGGAGGAATCACCAGCTTGCGCTTCTCACCTGCGGACGAGTGGGTGGGAGTGGGCGAGAAGAGAGAAAGTTAGAGTGTTGGGCCGTGTCCAGGTCCTGTTGGCGGTCCGCGCCGCCGCCACTTACCGACACACATGTCGAGCAGGCCCTGGTCCCAGCCCTTTATCACTTGGCCGGCGCCGATCTGGAAGGTGAAGGGCTGGTCGCGGTCGAAGCTGAAACATGAGAGCAGAAGGAACGTGTTAAGAGCGGTCGCATTCGCACACAAAGTGGGGGACACAGGCGACCCCCCACCCCACTTCAACTCCAGCGCGGGCATTTGTCTTCCCATTCGGAGCCGCACCGCGCCCGACCCGCCCTGTTTCGCGGGCTCTTTTTATTCACACAATTCATCATTTGGAAATTTTATGTGTTCCGGGAGCGGAGCGAAGCATGTGTGACAAGTGGCAGTCGGCGCCTGCCGCCCGGCCCAGCCGCGCAAATCCCGCCGTAAGGAGGTGAATATTAGATAATAATCGAGCGAGATGCTCCATCACCATGCGGCGGGGACAGGCAGGTGGTGCGCGGGAGGCGTTCGCAATAAAATCGAGTCTGCCCCGTGTTGGGCGGGACGGGACGGGGACGAAGACGAATGAAGTCGGCGTTATTGATGGCTGCGAAGTGCTCGAATATTAATTGCGCGGGCGCCCGAAGCCTGCAGCAGCCCGGGGCCGGCGCTGTTCCGCTCGGGAGGCGTCCCAACCTGTCCGCCGGGACGGACGGACGGACGGACGGACGGCCGACGAGGTCCGCCGGAACAACTCAACTAATGATAGCCTAACGAAGGGCCGGGTCCCGTCCCCGGTCGCGCGAAACGACCCGCAAGGGTAAATAAAAAATTATCGTCATAATCCGCATCGTCACTCGGTGGCCTCGCAGGACCTTCCGCGGGGGAGGGCGGGACCCGGCCGGCCGACAAACTTTTCCGACAGCAACAGCTTCGGCAGCGACATCGGCATAACAAAAATAGTCGCAATAACAGGAGCAGCAACGACAACGACAACGACAGCGGCGCTCGTTCCATGTTGCGTTTTTTATCCGACATGAGTCGTCGTTGTTGGCAATGTTTCGTTGTTGTTGTCGTTGTTGTTGCTGGTGCTGTAGGAAGTTCCTCCTTGGGCCGGCGTCGATCTCCTGACAATTGGCGAAGGAGCCGCGACTCCAAGACGCGGCCGGATCCAGGATGTAAATCGCGGAGGCACCACGGCAACAACAACTACGGGGAACTACTTCCGGCTCGGAGCTACAACAAACTGCCAGCGAGTGAAGTCGTTTCGATTTGATGCGACCGTCAACCGGGCTCGTCCCAGCGGATCGGCGACGCCACGCCACGACGCCCGGGCCAAGTGCGAAGTCACCACCGCCTCCCCCATGCCATCCACCCACTCGTCGTCCGTCCGTCCGTCCATGTCACGCCGCTTGCCGGCGTTGTTCGCGCGCTTGTTGTTGCTTCGTTTAGAGACCTTTTAAATATTTTATTCGACTCTTGCGGGCGCTCGACTCGAGCCGGAGTCGGGGCCGTGGTCGGGGTTGGGGCTGGCCTGGGCAGGACAGGGCAGGGCAGGAGACGCCCGAAAAAACCACCTCTCGCCATCCACGAGCCCCGCCCGATGCAGCGGTGGTCGCGAGGCCGGGCGCAAATCTCTTAAGAGCTCCGACCAAGGAGCCCGACTCACTCGCAGCTGTCAAAGCGCGACGCGGAGACAGCGCGGGACGACAACGACGGAAGCTGGAGCCAGCTCGCGGAATTCACATGTCGCGGGATTACCTGGGACCATCCTCACGCCGCCCCGCCCCCGCCCGCGCTCGCCCGTGTGAATTTTTATTGCATAATTTTCCATGAATTTCTAGTCAGATGTACAAATTTTATGACGACTCGCTGCCGGCGGGCGCCACCGTCGCACCCGACTCCGGGGCCGCTCCTTGGCGCAGCGATGGGGTTCGGGTTGCGGTTGGCGCGGCCGGGGGCGTAGGCCGAGGGGAGGGGCGCGAATCCTCCGTGATTTATGAACGATCATCAGCGGATGCGAAAATTGTTATGTTTATGGTCCGGTTTAGCGGAATTAATAGGCTCTCCAGGGCCGATCACCGGCCCGATGCCAGGGAGGTGGGGCCGAGGGTGCGGGGCCCAGCCTGGTTCACCGACGGGCTTAAGGGCGAATTTAATTAAACCGCGTTGCCAATCGTGGCCCTCGACCGTAGTCCGCCGACGGCCGCCTGTCGACGCCCGGTGGGCGACTCAATCATGGACAGGCGATGAAAAATGCATGGCTCGTGTCAACAGCTGGCGACAGTCGTCAGGTGGACGTGCCGGGCCGGGACGAGGCGCGCTGTTGTTTTTACGAGCAATTAACGGCGCTTGGGCAGAAATTAGCGACGGGCGGCGGCCGTCGAGTGTCGCGCGGTCGCGGAGCCGTTTGGGGTCGGCTCCCGAAGACGTGCTCGCAGGTGGCCGCCGCTTAAAGGGATCGAACGCGCCTCTCGGGGCCGCCCTGATTTGCGGCGAGCCTCGTGGACGCCCTCGATCCCATCCCATCTCAACCCATCCCTTCCCAGCCCATGCCGGGCGCAGGACAGGTGCTCGTCTGGAGGCCGAGAGGCGGGTCGAGGGCGTGGCGGCGTGGGCGCATTATCATAAAGTCAGGAATATTTACTCATATGTTTTGTTTAAATTCGCTGCTGAATCTTTGATGAGCTTCGATTTCAGGGCGCGCGCGAGACCCCGGCCGGCGGATGATTTCGGATAAATGTGCGATTTTTTATTCATTCCGTGCGGAAAACAAGCAACAACAACAGTAAGAGCAGCCACTCCAACGACTACACCGCCAACTACAACAACCACAGGGAGCATGTGTAAACAGCGCCAACCCAGCCCAGGGCCCAGGGAATCAAATATGCACCTCAATGGGCCAGCAACATCCGCTGCCGGCGCAAATGAAGATCCACCCAGGCCCTCGCACCCTCGCACCCCCGACACACGGTCGGACGGAGGGCGGGCGCGGCGCGGCGCGGCGCCGTGACCCAGACCCACGGCCCACGCACCCCGGCCGGTCGATGAAATCATGGGGATGCCAATCCTTTCTGGCACAGCATAACGGCATCACTTGGTAAATAATAAAACACAAATCGATGGGATTTTTATACGCCAGCCACCCCAAACCGCCTCGAATCGCCCCGGCGGACTCGAGTCGATCGAGTTAACAACTTCGCCGAGTGTCAGCCGCGCGGCGACTCCGGCCAAAGTCGTCTCGGGGCGCCCCACGGCCAGGTCCGGGACCGGGGCCGGGACCGGGGCCGGGATTTCCGAGGGCACGTCGTGGGAAACCGTCACTTTGGGGCGAGGGACCCGCTCTAAAATGGCTCCGGCTGAGTTGGTTGGAGCGGCTGGAGCTCCTGGCGGCGGGCAGAGGCGCGCATATTGGAATTTATGGCCGCGTCCAAGGGCGTCACGTTCCTTTCGCATTCGTTCGTGCGCGCCCGCCGCCGCTGTAAATTGGAAAGCCCGCCGAGCGCCCCCGTCGAGGCCCCGCTGCCGCTGCCGCTGGCAGGCTTATTAATTATTCAAATATCTGCGAATGCGCTCGCATAAACCGAGATACGACCCTGCAACAAAGTGCGGCTGAGAAAAGACGGCGTCTGGCCCGAAGACGCTCGTTCGGCCCGCGATTAATGGCGGCTGCCCCGCCACACACACGCTGGCAATCCAATCGCTTACGGCCGCCGGAGTCCGTGCGTCTCGTGGCGGAGCCCATCGGAAGCGTTGACGGCCGCCCGGGAGCAGCCGGACGTAATCGTGATGGGCACCTCGGCCGCCGACCATCGACCAGCGACCAGCGACCGTCGACCATCGCCGATTGGTCATCGGGCACACTGGCATCATTCGAGGTCCGGAGCCACGGCAAAACCTCCGTCGTCTGCGTCTTCGAGGCTTTTTGCGGCCGGAGAAACCACGGAAGAGCCCGCAGAAGCTTCGAGGTCAGCGACGTTGATCGTGGCGATGGCGGGGGCGGAGACGGAGACGGAGCGGAGCTGCGGACAATTAAGCTGTGCGGAAAGTAAAAGCGTCGAAAAGGGTGAAAGTGAACCGATCCGATCCGATCTGAGCCGAGCCGAGCTGCGCCGCACCGAGTCGATCGGCGACGAGCACTTGACGAACAATGCGTGCAATCAGCGCTTCTCGGTAATGCCCTGAGTAATGACTTTCTAAAAGCGCGCGACTGGCGACGACTTCGCCGCCGCCGTCGACGCCGCGGCCATCGTCGGGCTCAACGACTGCGACGAGTGTCGCGCGAGCCGCCTCCGCGACAGGTTCCGGTCCAGGTCCAGGTCCAGGTCCAAGTCCTAGGAACAGGTCGAGGTGGCCGAATCCGGGCCGGGCCGCGCGGCTGTGGGGCCGTCAAGGCGGCGCGATTACGTCGCAGCCGAGCGGGAAAAACGTGTTCGCCGTCGCCAACTTTCACTCAGCCGAGGATCGCGCCGGAGTCCAAGGCAACGAGGCGGCGGCGACGGCAACAACAAGTCCACAACAAGGCCATTAACAGCCAACTTACCAACTGCAACGACGGCGACGGCGAAGGCGAAGGCGACGACGACGACGGCAGTGGCAACAGCAGCAACTAAAAGTGCCGGCGGCCGGCGGACGGCCATGGGCGGAAGCTTCATCTGAAGATGAAAAATGCACCGGCCGGGCGGGGGTTGAGTCGAGCCTGGCCGATGAGTCGCGCGTCGTGTCTGCCGTCTGGCGGCAAGAGTTATGGCGCCCCGGCTCCTCCACGGCGCCCGCGGGCCTTCGAGCGGCCGCCGCGTCACTGGAAGGTGGGCAACGAGCTGAAAATTAAATTTGGGTGCACGTTGTTCGCGCGCTCATAAATTCACACCTCGCCCGGACCGGCCCCAGCCGCCCGTGTAATTCGTCAAACTGATTAGAATGGAGTGGCTGCTGCGGGAGTGGCAGGAGCTGGGACTGGGACCGGAACCGGAACCGGAACCGGGCGAATGAGGTCTTCGGGTCAGTAGGCGTCGGGGGAGGGGGCGGCCGACGGATGCCCCATCGTCCACCTCCCGCCAGGTGGCCGCCCTCACTCGTGGACAGGCCGCGAGGACGTGACACGGCCTCGTCCAGGAGCCATCAAATAATTTGGCATTTGTTTGCCGCCGGAGTTAATTATGAAACAACTCCAACAGCCTCCATCTCCAGCTCCTGCTCCTCCCCCATCCCAGAGGCCAAAGGGTTGGCCCAGGCCCCCAGAGACCCGAGACCGAACGAGCGGACGAAGCCGGTTGGACGCCGGGCTCGAGGACGGGGCAACCGCGCACAGTGGCTCGAACCCGGAATTGACGCATTCTCATTGCTGTCATTGACTGTTTGCTTTTGTCTTCAAATGCGGGTTCCGAAGTCTTTGTTTAGCGCATTGCTAAAAGCTAAATTTCTATGGGCGGCCAGGGAAAGTGAGCCGTTTAGCGTTCACCGCCGAGACGAGTCTGTTGTGTGCTGGCTAACTTTTAATGAACAATTGAATATCTGAACATTCGTCCCTAATGGGGAAATGGAATAAAGTGGAATGGAACAATAGAAGATGTTTCCATGTGAAGTTGCACAAATTGTTTCGCACGCGCTCGGCCCACTGTGCGCCGCCCCCGGCCCCTGGGACTGCACCAATTGATTTCTTCTTAAAAACAATCGACTCGAAGACGCTCCGCCCTGCCGTGGACCCGCCTGCCCGGACGAAAAGTGCCATCGACAGAGGTCGTCCTGCGATGGGGCCACGGCCACGGCCACGGCCAGGAAGGCAAAGGACTCGGAAGCAATTCGGAGTCTCCGCCGTCTCCGCCTTTGTCGCTGTCCACGGCTCTGTGTCTGTCTGCGTCTGCTGCTGTCGCCGTCTCTGGGTTTGATGGCTGTGGCTTTTGTTATCCTTTTTATGATCCACTGAATAAATAATTTATTGTATGCAATTCCGACAATGCCGCCAACGTGCTTCCCCTCGCCCCCTGGACCCAGAGCCACCGCACCTCGGGCCCAGCTCCGGTCACGGTCCCGGCCCCTTCCATGCAAATCCACTTCTCTATTCCGCACTTGTCTGCCACGCCGTCTGGCCGGGCGCGGACGGCGCGCACGTGTAAGCCTTTTTATAATTAATCAGGCACGTATGCAATAACTTCCGGCCGGCCCGACCCCGACCCCGACCCGACCAGGCCGAGTCCGGGCCAGGCGAGGAGCCGCCGCCGTCTTCGACCACTTCGGCTCCGAAATTAATTTCGCGCTGTTTGGTTTGGCGACACCGAGGACGGAGGACCGGGACTCTTTCGGCGTCCTCCTGTCCGGCGACGGATGCCCCGAGTCCGACGGCTCGTCTTCGTTCCTTCGTCCGCGCCCTCGACCACTCGTCCTCGCCCGGATGCCGTCGGTGACGCGCTGTCCGAGCGCCAAAGACAGCCGAGGCGACGGAGTGGGCGGCGGCGGGGGCGACGGAGCCCTGCAGGTCGGGCTGCACGCGACACACGCTGCGTCTCCGGCTGCGACTGCGAGGCAGGCAATTAAGAAAGCAAAGATGCAGCAGCAGCAGCAGCACTCAAGGGTTAATTCGACCCTCGCACCGCCCCCTCCTCGAGGCACGCACGCAGCCAAAGGCGGGCGGCTGTCAGCGGCACCGACCGAGCGTCCTGTAATTGCGGAGCGATTACCGTCCTTGTTCACTTGTTTACGGGCCGGGGCCGCCCGCGCACCTGAACCTCGCTTTAATTCGTTTAAATATCAAAAGCAAACGCGCCGGGCGGCACAAAAACGCCAGCCAGCCCGGATCACGGCCCCCCACCCAACGACTCACCGACCCACCGACCTCATCGTCATCGGGGCTGCATCTCGCGGAGGCGCGGAGCAGCGGGCGGGAAGCACTTGTTCTTGCTAATTTCCGGAGAGCTCGCTGTGGCGAAAACGTTGCCTTCGCGCTCCGGCGGCCACGGAGGAAGCGGTTCCGAGGCAACGCCGAGAACACGACCGAGATGCGTCGCCGGCTGACAATGAGCTGAAAGGCTGCAGCGGCGCCCTCGCCGTCGGCGGCTCCACTCAAAGTGTCGGGCGCTCGGGATCAGAAGCCGGGCGGAAAATCGCAGGCGACGGCCCCGCTCTAATGGAACGCCACGCCAGCCACCAGCCACCCGCTTGGCCCGGGTGCCCGAGATCCCGTCGCGCTGTGCCCGCCAGATCCGCGGTGCCCGCCGCGCAACAGGTGGAGTCGGTCAGAGCGGGACGGAGGGAGTTTTCCAACTAAATCATCCCAAATTAAGCTGAAATCAAAAACTTTCCTCTACCTTAACATAATTTGGCGACTGCTGCCTCACATACGTCGGCATCGACGGAGTTCGCCCTTTCGCTATTTGCTGCTGCTGCTGTTGTTGTTCTTGTTCTTGTTGTCGCTGAGGAAGACGACAAGGACAAGGATGAGGATGAGGACGAGGACAAGGTCGATGGCGACGACGACGACGATGACGATGACGAAGTTGCTGACATTTCGCAAAGGGGCGAATTTAAATTTGCATGGGCAGAAGTTGAGTTCGGGGCTTAATGAACCGGAGGAGTGCCTGAGAGACCAGGCATGGCCATGACCAGGACACAGGCGGCGGCTCCGGCGGGCAGGTGGGGCCCAGTAAGCGAATTATGAAGCAATCTGCGAGCCAAATTGCCGGCTGCTCGGGGCACGAGTTGCGAGAACCTGGAACGCTGGCCAGAAATCCCAAAGAAGCACTTGCCAGAAACGGACCTGAGCGAGACCAGGAGGGGAGGATCCTGCGACCTGGGAGGGGCGTCGACAGCTGGACGATGACGAGTGCTCGTTGGAAGGGGGTGGAGGGCGGACGGGGGGCCGAAAAACGTCGGCCGGAGGAGACAAGAACAGTTTCTGGGTTCCCAAAGCACTGTCGAATCGTGTATTCGTGGCCTATTGAGGGCGATAACGGTATCGGTGTCGCCCCGCCACCGCCACCGCGCCCTCGCCCGGACGCACATGACGCGCTCCTCTTATCGCCCTCGAGTTCCACTCGGCCCCTATCGGCCGGCGCAGTCCACGTAGTCGGGCCCGATCCCAGCGCCCACCTCTCGCTCTCGCCCTCGCCCTCGCTCTCTCTCTGGTCGAGGGCGTGGAACGCGAGCCCGACTAATTATGCGTCGTCGTTATCGGCTTCCGCCGACGGGGTTATCGGCGGCGGGATTCCGGGCGCTCTGGCGTCTCCGGCCCGGCCCGGCCGCGGCAACTCGAGGCGGCAGGTATCGGGTTCCGACGCCGCGGACGCCCGGCCGCCCAATTCGCCGCTGACATATTAGCGACTCCATAAATCTCCGGAGCGTCTTCGGCTTCTCGGCTTCTTCTCTCCCTAAGTCTCGCCGTCCTCCCCGCTCCACGCCGCCACCCACCCCGACCCGGCCCGGCGTGTGGGGACACCAGAGGCTGTCTGAGTCCGTGTGCGTGAGTGCGAGCGTCCCTTTAATTACCGCGGTACTCATCAGGGCCTCGTAAATCAGCTCGCTGCGGATGTAAATTGGGACGTCGAAAAGGTCGAGTTAATGCATTTTTCGAGCGACGTCTTTGCGACCCGCTCGATCGAAGTCAGGCTTCACAAGTGCGGCTCATCCGGCTGACTCTGGCTTTAAAGGGTTCGTGGCCCGTCCCCGGCTCCTCCTCCTCCTGCCGGGAAACTGGGCCGCGGGAGTGTCTCGTGACCGGCGAGTGCGGCGCGGAGCGATGGCGAGGGGGGAATCGGGCCATTCACCGAGATGCATAATAAAATGCGAGCGGATGCCGCGCCCCCATCCCAGGGTCCGGCGGCGGGATTAAGGCTGCAACATTTATCGCCCGTCGGTCGCGCATCGGCAGCCGCCCCAACAACAACCACAGCGCGACAACAACTGCGGCGACAATAGGCACAAAGAGATCCCTTATCGGCGCCTAATTTACGAGGCCGGACTCGACGCGATGCGACGCGGCGCAGGCTGCGTCAGGCGCATGGCGTCTGGCGTCCCCCGAGTTGAAGTGGTGAAAAAATTAGGAGTCGCTGCTGGCACGGGCGCGCCCGGAACTCACCTCGAGTCGAACTTCTTGCCGTCCGCGAGGGTCCCGGTGTAGTGCATGGTGAGCATGTCGCCGGCCTTGGACTTCTGCTCGCACATCTCGGGCACGCTGACCACGTCCACCTTGAGGTCCTGGCAGCGGGCGCCGGCCACCAGAAGGCACGATACGAGGAGCACGGATCTGAACATGTTCTGCAAGGAAGAGAAGACAACTGGCGGTTACTCCGGGCGACTCTGGCATCGGGGTTCGGGGTTCGGGGAGGGGGCCCTGGGTTTCCCGGCACCGCCGACCGCGGCCGCGGGTCGTAAATCGCGGAAAGTGCAGCGGTCGGACGGATGGACGTCGCTTCCATCGGCTCGGCCAAGCAGCGCGTTGCATCATAGGGGGCGGGGGCTGGGGGCGGTTGCGCAACCGTCCGCGAGATGGAGTTCGGATTCGCGCCGGCGGTGGGGGCAGGGACGACCGGGCCGCGGCCAACTGTTCGATTTCGCGATCAATATTGACGCCGGCGTCCGCGCTCGAGCGCGCGCCAATTGTCGGGTGCGAGTGTCATACAAATCGCCGCTTTAATGAAATTCGCAAACACTTGCTCCGCCGCCCCCCCGCCCCGCTCCTCGGAGCCCCGTCCCCCGTCGTCGTTGGCTGCGACGCCGCCGCGAGTGTTGCGCAAGCGGGTTGCCCAAGCGGCGGATCCGGCTCCACCGGGCCTCGGCTCCTCTCGCCGGAGCCGACCTCACCGCAGCGCGTCTCGGCGCGCGTTGGGCAAGAGCGCGGGTCGCGATCGGGGTCGCGGTCGGGGGTCGGCCCGAGAGAGTCGCGGACGGACGCCGACCGCGGCCATCGCACAGTGGTTCGAAATCGAATTTAATTCACTGTTTGGTGGCGCGATTTTCTTGTGTGTTGAATTTGCGTCTCAAGAAAAGTAATATCTTGAAAAGTTCTACTCAATTTTCGAGGCGAGCAGTGAAAATGAGTACATTTTTCACTTTCAATGTCTTTAATCAAATCTTTACAAAAATAACTTTGATTGTTTTGCAATAATTTTTGTTTAAACCTTTTCATCTATTTCATTACGATTGAAATTTAGAGTATGTTTTTCAAGTCGTTCTGAATTTGGCTCATTTTCTGAATGAGGCAAATATTTCCGTGTGGCAAATGTAATTGTTTAACATTTTCATCACACATTACACGAATTTCTTCCTGTGCTCTTTGGAAGCAGAGCCACAGGTAGGAGCTGAAGTTTCCAATTGCCAATTGAATGAAATACTGTGTTGCAGGCTTCTGTAACGAGTCGACAAACAGCGCCTCACTTAGTTCTGGTCCATGAACTTTTAGTGGGTGGCGAAAAAATCACAACAGTCAAACAAATTACAAAACTAAATGCACTTGGCTGTGAACATCTCCACAAAATGGGTAAGAGTAGAAGGCAATTAAAGACATCATTACGCAAAGGGTTGGCCGATGGAAAACGGTCGACAGTGCGTCCGCAAGTGGTGGGAAGGACGTTGGAGAAAACGCCATGAACTCCAAGCATAAATGGAGATGTGGCGATAAAAAGGCGCATCCGCTTCCGACCACTGAGTGCCGTTGAGGCCCTTGGTCGGGGGGTCGGAGGGGCTGCAGGGGAGGTGGGAGGTTGGCTCGCGGAGGTGGGCGCCGATGACACAACTCGGGAGTCCGAACAATGGCCCGGCCGAGCCCAGTCGCGACGTACAAGGCGAAAGAAAGTTCGCGGGCACTCGGGGAGCCCTCGCCCCCCCCTCTCCTCTTCTTCGGGCCATTTGAATACAATGCGCGGTCGTCGCCGTCGCCGTCGCCGCAAAAGGAAGACGAAGCGGAAAGTTTCGCCGTGTGTAACAAACTGCAATTAATTCAACCTTTTGAGCGGCTCATTTTGGCTCCGCGGCCATTCGCGGCGTGCGGGGGCTGCGCGAGGGGCCGGCGGGGGCTGCGGCGGTGGCGCGACAAATCTTCACGCTTTCCAAATGCGGCGCGTCTCCGGCGAGATCGGGCACTTGCTCCACTTTCGCCTCTAATCGACGCCACCGGCCGAGCCTGGCCGGGCCAAGGGCCGCGAGCGCCGGCGCAGCTGCGGCCCACGTCGGCCCCGATTCGGAGCCGGAGCCGGACCCGGTTCGAGGCGGGCGCGGCCGGCGTGCGTCGCTAACGCGTAAACAAACGCCGCGCGAGCCCGAGGTTGTTGACCCCGAAACGCGTCGCCCGATCGCCGCCGTGTACCTGGTCGGCGTTCTCGGCCCGTTCTCGCTACCTGGGCGGGACGAGGGCCACGAGGAAATCGGCTCGAATGCAACTGGTTGGGACGACTGCGGGCCTGGCCGGCAACGGCTGCGGCATAAATCAGCCGGTCTCGTTGCAACGGCTCCTCGCACTTGGGCCGTCGACCGGGATCCAAGCGCAGGGCGTTGGGAGCCGGGTGGGAAGTGGGAAGACGTGCGAAGTCAGGGCAGACCAAACAGCGACGACGACGACGACCCAGCAACGCAGGCGATCGTGGGGAGAGGGAGCGAGCGAAGGGAGCCCGTCCGTCGGCCTCCCGACTCTCGGCATGTAAACAATGGTGCCAACGGTCCGAGCAGCGGGGAATGCGCTCAAGTCCAGGTTGCGACCAGAACCCGTCCGGCACTTGAGCCGCTCTCGCGCTCTCGCTCCCTCTCTCACTTCGCTCCTCCGCCGCCGTGGGCCAGAACCCGTCAGCGCTATCGCTCGTGACGTCACGCGCGTGATCGTCGCCGCCTCTCGCTCACTCGCACGGCCGTGCCTCGAATACACACGAACGAGTCGCACACACGCGAACTTGCTCCCGTTTCTCTGATTGAAGATCCGCCTTCGCCCTGGCCCTCGCCCTCGCCCCCGCCGACCGCGATCGGCCGGCCACGCCGCGACGTCCTCGTGGATCGACGTCCTCTCGGTCTCGCGAGGTTCCTCCAGGCCGAGGGCGGCGCGGCGCCCGTCACGCGGACCACCGTTAGAAAATCGCTGGCTTATTTACCTCTGCTCTGGCTGCTGCTGTCGTTGTGTTGTCGTTGTTGCTGTTGCTGTTGCTTTACTGCTGTCTGTCTGACCGGGGTCCAATGATCGCAGATGTCCGGGAGGCAGGAGGACTGCAGTGAATGATCTCGGCACCGAAGGCTGCGTGAGGAGGGAGCGCGTCGACTGGATCGGCCGACGAGTGGGAATGAACTGAGTCAGCGGCGGGTCGGCGCGACGAACAAATACGCCGGACTCACTCAATGGTGGCGGCATTGGTAGCAACAACAACGCATGGCACCAACAACGAGCGCACGAAGCGATAAACAAATGTCAGCAGCAGCAGCAACAACAACAAAAACAACAACAACAACAACAACGAGAGGTTTCTTGTCCACGTAATCATTCACGCGATTTCCCAACGAGAGCCGCTCGAGATCGCGGTGAAATCCACTCAAGCGGCTTCGGCTTCCGCTCTCGCTCTCGCTCGCCTCGGCCACGACTTCACGACTAGCGGCGAGAGAGCGAGCGAGCGAGTGGGGAGCGGCGATGCCACTGTTTGCGTTACTAATTATTTATTACGAATAAAACTCATAATTTTATTTCAAATGCTTAGAGCCAGTGCAGAAAATTTTAGAGGTTCCTGAACCAAATTAAGAGATCTCAGACAAAAAGAAAACACAACAGTATAATAAAAGTTGACAATTCTTTCTTATGATTTGACGATCCAATATGATCATTGGTTCGTACCAAATTGAAAATCCTCTTGAATCCACAAGTTGAGAAAATTTCCGAATGTCAAAAAATACTATATTTCGATGCCACAGTTCAAAGCCAGAGTTGAATATTAATATTGCTATGGAGGCCCATCACCACGTACAATTTTTATATTTTCACCCACATTATACACTTTTCAAGGGGCTACAGTTGGCATATCTTCAAAAACATTCAGTTCGAAAAAGTACCAAACCCAAGCGAGAAAGTTTCGAAGCGAAATCTACCAGGTTGGGTGAAACACGCCCAATCTACCGAGACGGCAACCCTGGCGGGAAGGGCGATCGGCGGCAGAGCGCGGAGAGATCGCGTTCTGGCGACGGCGCGGAAGTCGGCGGCAGGTCGGCGGGGAGATCGCGGAGACTTCCGCCCAAAAGCTCGGCGGTGTCGCTGGACCCCTACTTACGGCGTGTGGCGAGAGGGCTCGCGATATGTCTTCGTTGCAGCAAAGGCGCGTCGGTCGCTGTCGCACTCGAACGGCGGTCGTCCTCGATGCGGCGTCGTCACTCGAATGCACAGGGCGTCTGCGGATGCACAACCGGCCGTCGGGGCGTTCGCAGTGTGACTGAAGCTGCGGCGCGGTGTCGCCTCGCCTCGCCCCGCCGATGCCGCGATTCTCGCCGCTCTCCGCGAAAGCTTCCGCCTCCCGCCCCTGGTCGACGGGCGCGAGCTTCCAACATTGTTGCGCAGAGAGACCCGGTCGCGTGCCACATGTTGCGGCGCCGAGGCCCCGCCCCGCGGCACCGGCGCAGTGGCGCGGCCGCCAGTGGTCCGCGGTCCGGCCGCAGCCGTCGGCCCCGCGGCCGGCGCCCGATATGGCGCTAATCGGCGCCCCTCGTTCCTCGGTCGTCGGTTCTGCCCGGACTGACATTTCCACCTCGTTTGGGCCGCGCTGCCGTTCCGCCGAGCAATTAATTTGGCACCTGTTCGCGGCCGTACTGCCTCAATTTGTCGGACTAATCGCGAACTGGAAAAGCGCGGCGATCGACTGCAGCGGTTCCCAACGATGGACCCCGTCGGAGGATGCGGCTCGGCGGATCGGGGCCGGTGGGACCGACGCCCGAGGAGAGCCCGGGGCAGGCCGGTGTCAGAGGCCGGCCGTGAAGTGGGATTCTGCGAAACCTCGGCGCGCCCCGAGCCGGGTCGTTGCGAAAAGTCGTAGTCGGAGACGGAGTCGCGACCGCGAGCGTAATTGGAAACAGATTTCCCCGAAGCGGGAAACCGCCGTCACCGCCGCCGCCGCCGCCGCGCCGCGATCGATCACGCCGAGCTGCCTGATGGCGGCTCGTAAGCTCTCAATCATCCGAGTTCAATGCAAATCAGCGCTCGTCGGGGCCGCAGGTCTCGCGCCCTACTCCGGGTCGGCACCTGCTCGGCCGGGGCGACTTTGCGCTGCCCGGCCTCGCCTCTGTCGGCTGGGACCGACCGTAGCCGCCGAGTGGGGCCCGCTGGAGATGCATCTTCGGCTGGCTCGGAACGTGGTTTGGGCGCCGTTGGCTGCTGTTGCTTTGTTGCTGCTGAGCTGCGCTCGATCGTGTTCGCCGTCGACGGCCGCGGCTGCCGTCGTGCCGTCGTGCCGTCGGCGCGTTGTTGTTGGTCGCGTGCGAGCGATAAATCGCGACAAATCGCGGCCCCTCCGACCGGCCGAGGGGCGGGCGGGGGTGGGCGCCGTTTAGCGAAATCGACTGTGAATCGAGTCGACGCCCCCGAACCCGAACCCGATTCGGGCCGGGTTCTGGTTTCGGTGGCGCGGCCCAACCCTCGGCGATCGACCTTGATCGCGCGTTTCCGCCCCATTGAACGACAATCGGCGTCGTCCGTCCGCGAACGACAAAGACTTTTGTGCGCGCGCTCCCGCCCCGCCGCCGCCGCCCGCGGCCGCGCGACGTTACGGCGCCGTCCGACGCCAGCTCCGGAGCGCTCGTGAGGACCGGTGCGCGGTCAGTGGCGATCGGTCGATCGCGCGTTGATGTCGCCGCGGCAGTGGAGCCTCTGCATTCCCGGTGTCGAGTGATTAATGGTCGCGAGTGCCGTCCGCGCTGGTTGCATTTCGTCGCGAGCCAAGCCGAGCCGAGCCCAGCCCAGCCCGTGCGTCCGTCGAAGGTGATTCAGAGCCTGGCCGTCCCTTGTGCGCGACTTCGGCGGCGCCTCGAACGAGTCATCGCGGCGCGTTTTCACCGCTCGTCCGACTTTCGCCCACCCCGCAGATCCTTGGCACGGCCGCTGCTGCCGTCGTTGGCGGATCCCGCGCCCCGCATCTCGGCGACGTGAGTGCGAGCGAGAATTTGAATGCACGCCGCGATCCGCGATCCGCGATCCACGATCCGCGAATATCGTCGGGTTTTGTTTATTCTTTTTTGGCGCAGAACTCTTCGCCGCCGCCGACTCTCGAAAGTGCGCGAGTGAGGCCGAACTGAGCCGATCCGAGCCGCGCTTTGGAAGACTGGAAGCAGCAACGTGAGGTGAATAGCAGAGCTGCCAAATGCGCGAGGCCGCGAGGTGCGTCGTTGCGTCCGCGAAGGACGCGACTGCGGCTACGGCTGCGGCTGCGGCTGCGAGTGTCGCCTGGAGCAGGAAGTCGGCGGCCGCGTCCTTGGCCGGCTTCGAGAACCCCGCGTACCAGCCGGAGTACGGGGAGGACGGCTGCGCGGCGACCAATCGGAGCGACCGGTTCCACGAGCCAGACGGGTGAGTTTCTCCGAGCAGCCTGGCAACATGCTGCGATGCGCTGGGCGCATGCTGCGTTTGCAGGCGTCTTGTTGCCGGGGTTCCGCATCATTCGAGTGCCGAACCCGCGTTCTGTGTCCACGGGAAGCTTCGGGCAACTTAGTCGTGGCACCAACCTCTCGATTTGCTTACTCCCTGGGCTCTTGGCAAAGTTTCTCCCCAAACCAGATTGGGTTAGGCCAGGTGCAGGGTTGTCTTTCATTGCACTGTCACCGCGTTGTCTTTCAATAAAATACCCGAGAGCAATCGGACAATCGTCTCTATGTAGACGGTAGGATATTGAACGGAACTATTTATAATTTTTAAGATTACGTATTAATAATAATGTATTCGATATTATTATGTGTATGTTATTTTATGTTGTCTGTTGTTCACACCTACATATTAATTAATTAGTGAACAATTTTCGTTTGATATTTTTCTACGTAACAACTGTGTAGTGAAGCGTGTTTTTAAAATAATAAATCAAGTTTATCAACAATTTTTCCTTCCAAAAGAGTAAAGTTGTTCAAACAAATAATTCATATATCAAAAGCATGTACGACGTAGTTGAATATTGTACTCAGATACGCTGGTGCCATCTACCGTTAACTAGCCGAAATACCATTTGTGCTAGTTTACAACAATACCTACTTATAAACAGTAAGAGGATTGCGGAAACACACATGACTGAACACACCCGCCGATTGGCACACATCTCTGCTCGCTGTCATCGGAGTTGCAGACGTCACAAAGACGTCAGAGCCACTTGACACTGGAAGGGGCTGGAATCGTTCCCGATCAGCCGCTCAGGCGCCCCACTTGGAGAACGCAGAGTTCGTGCTTCGCGAGGCGAGTCGCATCCAGCAACCTCGAAGTGGACAAGTTGACGTCGTTGCCAACGGACGCAGTCGATTCTGCTCAGCGCCTGAAGAAGGAAGAGTAAAGATATTGGGAACAAAGCAAGCACAGCAAGCGAAGCAAAAACAAACCGAAAGTGAAAAAATAGAAAACAAAGTCGCGGCAGTCGAGACAACAGCGAACTGTTTGTCAGCCACAAATCCATCCCATCCGAGTCGATTCGATTTGATTCGATTGAATTCGATCCGACCCCATCGACGTCACAGGCGGACACAAGGGAGCGACGAGCGCTGCGCGAATCGGTGGAAAATCCATTCAGGGAGGAAAATATCGATTTTCCCAAGGCGAGCGCCCGGAGTGAAAACAAAAAGGAAAACGAAAACGAAAACAACTCCGTAGCAGGAGTGCGTTTCGAGCGGCCCAGGAGCGAAAGAGAAAGTCCTTCGCCGGACGTACCGGAGGTGAACCGCGTCCAGCAGCAGCGCCGCACCCAAGCCGTGGTTTCAGGTGAGTCCCGTCGCGCGGCGGCGGAGGCGGCCGAGGCCGTCTCGCCGTCCCGCAGGAACCCACAGTGCACCTGCTCCGATTACGACTCCGACTTCGTCGCCGACCTCTTACGACACTCGGCGGTCGAGGTCTTTGTTTGTGTTCGGTTTGGTTTGGTTCATTTGTGCCTCGTTTTTGTTCCCTCATTTCGCATTCACACTCGCAGCTGCATAGAACACCATCCATCCGACCCGCTCCACCCGCACCCGCACCCGCACTCGCACCCACCCCCGCACGCTCATCTCATCGCCTCCATTCCCCAGCCGCCTCCCAGCAATCTGCGGGCCACGCCTCCCGCCTGCACCGACGGACCCTTCCATCCCGTCCCGCTCCTTCCCGCCCATTCCCGTAGCTCCCGCTGCATGCGTTGATTGATGATTAGTTGTTGCATGCTGAATGCGTCCAGTGCAGTTGCATCACGCAGCGCGGCGCGGCGCCGGAGCAGATCTGCCTGCCTGCTTGCCATCTCGTCTGCCCGTCGCCGCCGCCGCCGCCGCGCCGTAGTCGTCGTTAGAGCTATTTTTAGTCGATTCCCGTCCTCCCACTTCCCTCCAACTCCCACAGCCGCCTACCACCGCCCCACGGCGGCTCCGACGTGAGCCGCTCGCATAACGAATTCCCGTTGCCCGCGTGGACGGAATTGTTCACATCCGGCCACGGCCAGAGTCGCAGTCGGAGCCTCCACGACCACGACCACGACCGACATCGACGACGACGTCGACGTCGACCCGCTTCGCTCGTTCCAGTCCGAGCCGAGCGTCGAACGACGGTCGATTAGTCAGCCCGTCGCACGGTCTCCGCAGAGTTCGACTTCGACTTCGGATTCGACTTCGTCGCCGTCGCCTTCGTGCTCGGGTCTGACGTAATCTGCTCCGCGGCAGCTGAAAGTGGGTCGCCGTCGCACTCGGTGCTCCTCGCCGCTCGGAGCCCCCTCCCGCCACCTCCGGCTCCTCCTCGACCCGACCCGACCCGACCAGACCCGACTTCGTGCGACTCGCTGACGTTGCTCCGGTGCCGCCAGTCGTGTTGCTTCGACCAGCTCTCGCGAGCTCCCCGTCCTCGCCCGACCCACAGCCCCTCCCGGGTGGGGGAAGGAGCAGTCCTTGTTATCGCTTTAATTGCTCGTCGAGGCGGGCGGGCGGTCGGTCGGACGGTCGGGTCGGGGCTGGTGGGGGCTGGTCGGGGCTCGTAATTGCGGCTGCAGCAGGCACCTTTGACGCGAGACGCGGGTCCTGTGGGAGCTCGTCCGCGAGCTGATGTTTCAATTCGTGTAGTGGCCAGGGGCAGCGGAAAGAGTGGCCACGACCGGGCGCAGGGGCCTCTGCGGCATCCTGTGGCTGGCATGGCTTTTTAATGCCCGCAGCCCGAGCTCCCGAGTCGTCCGTTTCAATTGCGGTTGTGGTTCCGACCAGATTCGCCCTCGTCCTCGTCCTCGCCAAGAACAAAGCGAGCTGAGGGCCCGGGGTCCGAGGCGGGCAGATTAAAAATTATGAAACTTTATTGAATTGGCTCCTGCTCCTTCTGAGCCCCGCCTCGCCTGGCAGCCCGGTCCGACGCCCTCGAAACCCACTCAAGGCGCACTGCAGCGAAGACGACGCTCTCGCCGGCTGCTCTCCGGAGATAAGTGCAGCTTAGGCCGGGGAACAATGGTCCATTACGGCCCCGCACCCCACCCCCCACCCCCGACCCTCGTCCTCGTCCCCCGCACTCGGCCGCTGCCAGAGACGGAAATTCCTCTGTTATCGTCCGTTCTGCTGAGTCGCAGAGCCGAGGCGCGACCAGAGGGCGCAGGGTGCAGGGCGGAGGGGCGGCCGTCGGCCCCTTGACCCGGCCGGCGACGGTTCTTTATGTAACCCATCGATTGGCCCCGTCTCCGCCCCCGCCCCCGCCCCCGCCCCGGCCGCCTGCGCGTCGGCCGTGTCGTATCGGGTCGTACCGTGTCGTGACATTTGGCTGCGAGTTCATTTGTTCGAATTGCCGTCAAGGTCGGCGCCGCCGCCCGCCCCTGGCCCGGGTCAGGTGGAGGTGGTGGCCCGGGGGATGGCGAAATTATGCAAAATCGGGCGTGGGGCTGGCCAGGGGCCCGCGGCAGTCTGGCAGTCGTCGCGAGTGGCCCGATTTGGTCGATTGGGGCCACTAATCGAGGTCCACTCGCTTCCTGCTGGCGCCGTCGTCGATGTCGCCTCGGCTCCGCGCCTCCTGCCCCTGTTACGGGCACGCTGGCGCTTCCTCGTCGCGGCTCCTTTTTGGGAGCTGCGTCGCCGAAACTGGTTGCCCGAAACCGCCGGCGTCGCGCCGCTGCCGTCCGCGCTGCATTTTGGACCGCTTCGAAATCTACGTCGCAAATTTCAGCAACTGCGGGAGGGCGGGGGTCCGGCGTTTTCGCTGCGTTCCGGCAGCCGTCGTGGGGGAAGTCGGAAGCAGCGCAGGTCACGCAGGTGCGCCTCGAACATCGCCAACCACCCTGTTTCGCGTCGTCGTCGTTTTCGTTTTCGTTGTCGTTTCAGTCGCCTTCGTAGTTGTTGACTTTGCCGGCGTGTTTGTTGTTGCATTCCATTAGACACTTTTGGTCGCGGCGATAGTGATTATCTCAATTGTGGCCGCTGGTGTTGTTGTTGTTGTTGTTGTTGTCGTCGATGTGTCGTCTCAGCTGCCGTTGATTTTGTCACCGCCGCCGCCGGCCACAGTCGGAGCACGCGAACGGCCGACCCGCGCCCCGGCCGCCTGCATCGCGCCCTCGGCCTCCGACTCGGGCTCGGGCTCGGATAATGCATTCCGCTCGCGTCTCCGCGGCCTCTCTCGGGGTGGCGGATCGGGGCCTCCCGGCCCAGACCCGGGCCCAGGGCGCCGTGAGCCCTGCCAGCCGAGGCCGCCGCAGGTGGGAACCGATCGCTGGAACCCGATCCGCCCCAGCAAGAGGCTCGCGGTCGGTCGCGGGCCGGTGTCGCCTCAATTGCCGCCGCCCGCCCGACTCTCGGTTTCGCGCAGTAACCGAGCCTCTGATTGCAGCGACCGCGACGGCGGTGACGACGCTCGTCTTCCACGAGTCGCCGAGATCCGGCGATCGCGTCGATCGCATCAGACGCGGCGAATCGACGACGACGATCTCGGTGACTAAACAAATATCGTGTTTATTTAGTGCACAACAACAACCGCAGCTGGGGAACAACCACCGGGGATGCGAAGACCTGCCGACGCCCCTCGCGCCCCTCGCGCCCCGGTCCCTGCGTCGCCGTGGAAAGGTTCGGCCGAGAGCGTCCGGGGCCTCGCGTCGTCGGAGCGCTCTTTGTTCGCGACCGGCGAGGGCTGGGGCTGGGAGGGACGGGCGACTCCACGAGCGTGTGACGCGGTTCACGTCGGCCGCTGAGACAACGGCGATGGTGACGGGCGATCGACGGCCACGGGCTCCGGTCGGGGTGCGTCGACACAGCGTGCGTGTGCGCGTGTGTGAGTGCGCGAGAGAGCGGACGCGCGGCCCGAGAGAGCGCGTTGCCTACGCAAACAAGGGGGCCACAGATAAGGGACGGGGCGTTCGCCGGGATAAGATAACGCGATTGTCGATCGTCTGCAGTCCGCGGCTTCGACTCGCGGCGACCGCCGATCGGGGCCTGGGGGTTGGGGGTGGCAACATCAACTGCGCCGCAGCCGCGACCCGCCAAACGACGAGCTGAGCCAAGCGCCGAAAATAGAACCGAATCCCGCCCGTCTCTCGGGCTGCGCGAGCTCGTCAAGGCCGGGATTCGGCCGAACCTTCGCCAGGCCAAGTTCGAGCTTCACTCCCTGCACTGCCCAATGAACTAATTCGACAGGAGGAGGAGGACGAAATGCGTAATTGACAAATATTTTTATTTGAGTTTGTTCTAAAGTGTGGATGCCTGAACCGCATTGCATGAGTCGCAGACGAAGAAACCCGATTCGTGTGAAATAATTATTGCGAAATCGTGTTAATTGGCGCTTGGCCGGAGTTCCGATTTAGCCGGCGGCTTTCGGGCCGGTATTTGGATGTTTACGGCATTTTTTCCTGATTTTGCTCTCAACCGATGATTTCACTGTGATTCACGGAACTCGCTGGATGCCGGGATCATTTTTGGATATCGAAATTGCTTCTTGGACGTCGGAGTCAGGCCTTCGATTGTCGAATTTCTGTCCGAACAGGGTCCGTTCCATGTCCGCCCCTCACCCCGCCTCATCTCCACATGCTTCGAGTCCATCCACCTCCCTCACAATCCTCACCTCCCGATCCCCGATCCCCGCCCACCGCACTCCACCCGTCCCCCTCGCACGCCCCCCATTCTCGATATTTTATTTATTTTAATTTCTTTTCTTTTCTTTTTGGGTTCGTTCCAACCTTTGTTTTTTCATGCGCTGACGTTTCCCATGTTTTCGAACTTGATTCGATTTCGACTCTAACTCGAACTCGAACTCGAACCCGAACCCGAATGAACGCAAACGCAAACGCACGTGATTCGCATTCGAAACGCACGACACGCCGACTGCTTCCGATCTGCGCATCGTCCACGTCGCTCGCCTCGGCTCGGCTCGGCTCGCCTCGGCACGTCACGGCACCGCCGCACGCTGCACCATCCACGTCGCCCGTCACGTGACGCGCGCCGACCTCTCCCGACCCCCGACCACCGACTCCGCACCGCTTCCTCCGCCACCCGACGGACGCACCCGATCCCCGACCCGCACGCCGCACCGCAGACCGAGCCCAGGACCCTTGGCCAGGCTAAGTATCGACAGAGGCCCTCACAGACAGCGGCAGAGCGCCGAGAGGACGAGGACGAGGACGCGATGCTACAGTCCGAGGGCGGCTACATCTCGCTGGACGGCGCCAGCTCGAACGGCGTCGGCGTGGGCGGCGCCATCTACCAGTCGACCACGGAGCCGACGGGCCCGCCCTCGGTGTTCGAGTCGGTGAAGCGCGCCATTGGGCAGGTCGTGGGTGCGAACGGGGCCCAGGACACCGACGAGTTGATCACGAACGGGCGCCAGGCCACGATCGTCGGAGCGAGGTAAGCTTTCTGTTGTTGCCTGCCGCCTGCCTGCCTGTCCACCGCACCATCCATCGCACCGCTTGCGCCTCGCCTCGCTCTTCGCACCCTCTCACTCATTCACTCATTCACGCACTCATCCATCTCTCCACCCATCCCTCCCACTTCCTTGCAACGACCTCGGTCGTTTGCTCTGCCACCCGTTTCTGTTTTTATTTCGTGTTGCTCGTCCTTAGTCTGTCCCATGCTATGTGTTTATTCTGTGTTTCCGCCCTCCGCCCTCCACCCTCCGCTGTGCTTCCTGTCCTTCCTCCCGTAGCTCGGTTTCGTAGTCGTAGTCGTAGCTTACTAACATGTCGATCGAAGCAGGGGCGGGGCGGGGCGGGGCCGGGCCGGGGTTGTCATCTGCGACACGGTCCCTCCGCGCTCCCTCCCCTCGGCCGGTCATAACCACGTCGGTCGCCTCGTCGGATCTGCGCCCGTTCGCCTGGCATCCGCGCCGGACCCGATGCGACTTCCGACAACTCCGGCTTTAATTGCGCCCAGCCATGCGACGATGCGCGGCCCGCGGCCCGCGGCCCGCCGCTCGTCCAGAGTTCAAGGCGACCCGTGCCACGCCACGCCACGCCCCACTCCAGCTGCCCCGCGTCCGCCCCTCGCCGCATGCAGTTGTTTTGTCAATAACTTATTCACGCCGCTCCGAATGTCTGTGTGCCTTCCTCTCCAACCGACTGACTGTCTGTTTGCCTCGTGCTGTTCGTCCGCCGGTCTCCGGTCTCCGGTCTCCGTTCGATGGTCCGTCCGTCCCCCGCTCGCCTCGCTGTGATTGCTCCGCAGGGCCTGGCGCGGTGTCCGATGCATCGATCGCAACCGAGAGGCGGCCGCGGTTCTTCCCGGCCCAGTCCCGGCGCCCCTGCCCGCGAGTCGCAGTTCGACTGGACGACGTTGCGCAATCGCCGTCGCCGCCGCCCCCCGCGCCCGCCGGCCCACGCCGGGCCGGGTCGATCGATTGGGTTTGCAATGAACTAATTTCCTCGGTTCGCTTACATGTCATTGCTACCGCGCTGGATGTCGTGTTCCTCGCACTGTTGTTGTTCTTGTTGTTGTTTTTGTGCTTGTGGCCGTTTGTTGTTCTGGTGATGGCGATGGCGATGGTGGTGGCGGTGGCGGTGGCTGAACCGGTTGTGTTCGTAATTGCTATTGTTGTTGCTCTTGTTGTGTTGCTGTTGCCGTGCACTTTTCCGCGAACGACTTTCGGTTTCGCCGGCAGCCGCCTCGTCATCGGATCGGATCGAAACGAAAGCCCCAAAGCACCCTGTACGGCGGTCGACGGTCGACGGTCGAGCGGAGGCGGCGGGGTGGGGGCCGCGGCCAGTTGTGAATCAGAGGGTTTCGAAATGCGCGCAAACAAAGACGAGGAGCGACAACTGCGGCCGCGCGCTGTTGTCCGTTCATCCGACCGTCCCTCCGTCGTCCGTCGTCTCGCGGCCCGTCCGCCCAGTGGGCGTCGTGCGGGTCGAGTTATCGCCTCCAGAAATTAGCGCTGGCGAGTTCGCGAGTCGATCAACACGTTGGCGGCCGCTGCCTCCGCTGTCTCTCGCCCCACCCGTCCGTCCAGTGTACAGGGTGGAAGGGTCGGGCTCCATCGATTTTCCGCTCCTGCGGCCTCGCTTTGTTGTGGCTCCCGTTGCCAGGCACGACGGCAGCCGGCCCACCAGGCACCGGGCGGCCGTCGTCAATTATGAAGGGACCCGCGAATCGCGACGCGTCCCCGTCGCCCGTCGCCCGCCGCCAGTGCCCGCCGGGGTTCGACAGGTTGATGACCCACTTGACTCGGCCCGAGGCGGCCCGCGGGCAGGTGGGGAGATGTGAAAATGTGGAAGTGCGGCCGACGGGCGGAAAATTGCGATTCCATTATTTTCCGATTGCCATCGCACAACAGCAGAACAGCGAACGCAATCTCGATTCGCACGCGGCCGTCGTTGGAGTCCGTGCCGATGGCGCGAGTTATTACAACAATTTTCATAACCCCAACAACAGCGATAGCGACAGCGATCGATCGACAATAAAAGCGAAAGAAAATAAACCCTGAAATTTTCCAGATTTTCTCCACTCGACGGTGGGAGATCGCGTTCACTCGATCGCGGCTGCAACCTGCTGTTGCTGTTGCTGTTGTTGTTGTTGCTGCTGTTTACACTCGCGCTGTGTTTGTAAACAAAGAGCGGGAGGGCGATCTCTTCCCTCTCGCTCTCTATCCCCCGCTTTCTCTCTCCGTCTCGCTGCGCCGCCCGAGACGCGGTCCCGGAGTCCGGTTCGCGCCAGTTCTGAGCCGGCGAAATCAAGAAGTTTCCGCCGATCCCGCCGATCGTGTGCGCGCGTAATTATTGTAATTTTATCAAGAGTTCAGACGGCCGCGCGAGCGGTTGGATCCGCGCCAAGGGCTGCAATCGCTGACCGCTGCCCGGCCGCGTCCGGACGTGCCCACGCCCTCCGGTCGGCCCCGTCTCGGCCCACTTCGGAGCGGTCCGGCGGCCCTCGAGAGCTCGTAATTAATGCTCAAACGCCGCGTTCCGCGCGCAGTCGGCGTCGCTAATTTATTCGGGTCTTATTGGTTGAGGACCCTCTCGCGGAGGGTCCTCGGGAGGCCTCGCCGCGCTCGCTCTTGTTTAACTTTCACTCGTCGCGGATTCTCCTACGGCCCGCACCGCCGCCTCCGCCTCCCCCTGGCACTCGTGCGCGGCGACCGCGCGCAGTTTGCCCAGCCATCAGGTGGAGCGCTCGCTGCTCCGCGCCAGGGCCACCTCGACCTCCGCCCGACCGCTGTGGCGAGGCGAGCGAGAGGGAGCGTTTATTTGCTCCTGCTCCTCGCCCCTTGCCCCGATCGGGGTTCGTGCGCGGGCCGACGGGGTGGGCGAATGTGTCCATGGTGGAGGATGGAATGCCTGGCGTCGTCCTCGCCGGCTCGCGAGGCGAATCGCTGGCGCCTTCCATTTTACGACCACTGTAATTTACTGGCAGCGCGGCCGCCTCTGAGTCATGCACGACGCCAGGGTCCTCGACCGCCGCCGCGGGGCGACCGGGGCTCGTCGGTTGCTGGCATACATTTTCGTCGCGTCCTCGTTTCTCGCGCACCCTCCGGCGTCGCCATCGCCATCGCCATCCACATCCGTCCCCGCTCTCATCCGCCCTGCTCGTCCGAAGTCGTCCTGCTGACGACTTCATTTCGTTCCATGTTTTGTCACTAACTTCCTGCCTCTCTTCGCTTCGCTTTCCATGCCTTCCTTTTCCTTTCCTTTTGTTTCCTTTCCCGTCCTTGCTCGTCCGCATTCCACCCATACTAGTTGCCTTTAACGATTTGCCTCCCATATCTCTGCATATCTACCGCTCTATCTTTCTATCTATCCATGGTTTTGTTTACTTCTGTAAGAATTAGCGCCAAGTTTTGAACTTTCGCATTCTCGCATTTTGCATTAATTTGATCGTTTCATTAACTTGATCTTGAACTACGTCTTGGTTTGGTTTGGTATGGTTTGGTTTGGTTTGGTTTGTTTGACTTGATTTGAATTTGTTTGTTTCGTCTCCTCGCGTTCTGGCTGCCTCCCGCCCCGCGAGGAGCGGGAGGGGCCGCAACCGAGATCCTCGAGATCCTGCTTGCATGCTCATAGTGTTTATTTCAGAGACCGGGACAAAATCGGTAAGACTCACGCCGCGAAGATGCCGTCAGCGCCAGCACACACTGCCGAGGAGGCCCGTCTCCTGGGGTAAGAAGCCAAGCGAAGAAGAACAGAAAGCGGTTCCCGACACCGGTCACGCTCTGTTTTTCTCTCTTCCTTTCCATTACTACTACTCTTACTACTTAGTTATCATTTACTTTGTTACTGCTCTGTTCGATTGCTCTCGGTTCCGTTCGATTCCGTTTGATTCGATTTTAATTGCCTTGAGTTTGCATGGCCCGCGCTCGGGGGCGCCGCTCACCCGGCAGCCCCGGGGCGCGGAGCCCTTTTGTTTACCCTAGCCGTTACTGTGCCTTACCTAGATGATTGATTAATTGATTGAATTGAATGATTTGGGCAACTGTTGCCAGAGTCCAAATCCCGTAGCTGACCGATTGCAAGTTGCCCCATGAACCTAGCTAGCCTTTGCAACCTGTGTGTATATGATTTGACCTAACACTTAGCTCTCACCACAATACGTTTGCCTCCAACTAACAACCCAGCCCACCGCCACCCTTCGAGCCGCGCCGCCGGCCCGAACTAGCCGTTAGCCGAGTAGCTTAGCTCATAGTCCACGAGCCACCACCCGAGCCCTTTTGATTTCCTCCTCCGAGCCCCAGTCTATCCCAGCTTCAGTTCAGTTCTGTTCAGTTCAGTTCCGCTCGATCCCCGGGTCCGCCGGCGCGACCCGACTCAGTTTCCCTGGACCAGAACGAAGCGACCCGCCTCGACCGCTCGCCCGGCCCTCACTGACCGCCCTCTCGTCCTTCGTCCGCCAGCACGATGCCCGTAGACCCCATGGACGACATCGAGCTGCGCTCCGTGCAGCTGCAGTTCCCGAACGCGCGCGGCTCCATCCTGGAGGCCTGCGACCAGCGCCGCGTGCCGACAGACAAAGGCGACATCCACGTCGCCATCCAGGGCGACGCCTCGAAGCCGGCCATCCTGACCTACCACGACCTGGGCCTGAACTGTGAGTATTCGGCGAGGATCTGGTGGCCCGTTTCGCTTGATGCTAACCGTCCGTCTTCTCCAGATGTCACCAGCTTCGCCGGGTTCTTCAACTTCCCGGTCATGCGCGGGCTGCTGGAGAACTTCTGCGTGTACCACGTGACCGCTCCGGGCCAGGAGGAGGGCGCCCCGACCCTGCCAGAGGAGTGAGTTGTGGGCGACCGTCGTCCGGCTGGGCCTTGGCTAATCGCTTTCGTGTCTTGCAGCTACGTCTACCCCACCATGGAGGAGCTGGCCTCGCAGCTGCTGTTCGTGATGTCGCACTTCGGCCTGAAGTCGGTGATCGGCTTCGGCGTGGGCGCCGGGGCCAACATCCTGGCCCGGTTCGCCGTCGCCCACCCGGACAAGGTGGGGGCGCTCTGCCTGATCAACTGCGTGTCGACGCAGTCCGGGTGGATCGAGTGGGGCTACCAGAGCTTCAACGCGCGCTTCCTGCGCACCAAGGGCATGACCCAGAGCGTGGTCGACTACCTGATGTGGCACCACTTCGGGCGCAACCCCGAGGAGCGCAACCACGACCTGGCCCAGATGTACAAGCAGCACTTCGAGCACGGCGTCAACCCGACCAACCTGGCCATGTTCATCAACGCGTACATCCATCGCAACGACCTGAACATCTCGCGGACGCCGCCCGGCACCCCGGGCACCCAGCCCTCGGCCGCCACCCTGAAGATGCCCGTGATCAACATAACCGGGGCCCTGTCGCCGCACGTCGACGACACGGTCACCTTCAACGGGCGCCTGGACCCCACGAACTCCTCGTGGATGAAGGTGGGACGAGCCCGGCCCGCCCTGTCGCGCCCGCACTAATCGCCCCTCTCTCTCTCTCCCTCGGTCTTCCAGATTTCGGACTGCGCCATGGTGCTGGAGGAGCAGCCGGCCAAGCTGGCCGAGGCCTTCCGGCTCTTCCTGCAGGGCGAGGGATACGGTAAGTGTTAGACCCACCTAGTCTACGGCAATAACAAATAGCAACATAACAACAAAGAACAAGAAATACCCAACCAGAACAAGAACAACCCATCAAGTCAATAGAAAATAGAATATAGAAAATATAACTAACGATCGCACCATCGACGAATGAACCGCATGCGTCAGTAACAATAATCAGTAGCTACCAATCAGTATACAAGTCAGTCAGATCATCCTAACCACAGAGAACACAAGCAATTCAAACCTCTACTGTACGAAGGCAACTTCAGATTTATATACTCAACTTTATATATGTATATTTGGAAACTATATATTATACAGAACACTCATAGTCGTATCGTCACCATTATCTCTACTCTACTTCCATCGACTGTCGTGCACTCGCTCTGTAAACTAACAACTACATTCATTGCATCCCCGCTCGCCCGCCGCCCGCCACGCCCCGCCCAGCCCCACATACATCTGTTTGTGTTCCAAATACTAGAGTCTAGCCATGCAACCCCTCATTCCTCCTCGGCCAGCCAGCCTCATCGGCCGCCACCAGTCACAGCCACAGCCACCGTCACCGCCACCGCCACCACAGCCGCGTTCGGTTCGCGAGTCGTCGGCCACTCGTCAATCACTGCCAGGCGCCACTGCGGCGGGGCGGGGCGGGGCGGGTCCGGGGAGCTCCGACGGACGGTCAGGACTGCGGACAGAGGGTCGGTTCAGTCGGTTCAGTCGGATCGGTCGCGGGGGTGGAGGGAGTGCGCCGTGGGGAAGTGTCGAGTAGGAGGCGGGTGCGGACGTGGGGCATCCGCCGCGCGGGGTCCGCAGGTGCAGGACTAGGGAGCAGCAGCAGCCAGTTTCGCGCTTCGCCCAGAGCTTTAAAGTCGCTTTCGCTTCGGGGGCAGGCGTCGGGCCTCGGTGGGTCGCTCGGTGGGTCGCTCGGTCGGTTCCCCCACAAGTCGAGGAGAGGGGAGGAAATCACTCTGTGTTCGACCTCGAGTTGACTCAGACAAACGAACGAGGGACGAAGGGACGAAGAACGAGGGACGATCGCAGGAGAGTGTAGCGAGAATAGTTAATTGTTTTGCTTGGAACTGTTTATCTGTATTTGAATGAAATGTTTAATACTCAACTAGTCTAATATTTGTACGAAATTTATAACATTATTGGAATTCATTGAATAAAGTTATTTGGAAAGATGTACCACAAAATTGTATTCAGTAGTCTTCATTTAGTTGCCCCCTCATCCGTCCCACTTCGTCGTCGCCATCGCCATCTCCATCTCCACCGCCACCTCTTCGTCATCCTCTTCGTTTTCGTTTTCGTCTTCGTCTTCGTCTTCGTCTTAGCCTTCTGTCGCCGTCTCCTGTCGCATGCGGGGACCGGCGGCCCGTTTCCTGCCAGGTCCCCGCCCCGTGCCCACCCGCGCCCTTTAGTGTCTAGTGCTTAGAGCCCCTAGTGTCCTAGTCCTAGTCTCGCTTAGCTCATCACAACAACTACAATAACAAATGCCACCACAGCCACCACCAGAACAATAAACCACAGAAAATAAACATCGGAAAATAATTTCAGCAATTTGGACATAAAAATATTTCTTTTCTTTTCTCTCTCGTTTCCCGCCCAACGAAACCACACACTCTAACATCCACACCACGCGCCGCTAATGATCAACCATCGCCATCGCCACCGCCACCGACATCGCCATCGCCATCGCCACCGACATCTACATCGCATCACCATCATCCCATCCCACCATCGACATCGACAACGACATCGACGGCCACAACGACGGCGACATCGACATCGACATCGCAATGCTCATCAACCGCCCGACCCCCCCGACCTCCATCGAATCGACACAATCGAATTCCCTCGGTCTTCTCGTCCCTCCCATCCCTTCGCCTTCGCCTTCGCCTTCACCGCCCGCCTCGTCGGCTCATCACGTCTGCCTCCCTCTTGAACGCCATGGCTCTCGTCGGGCTCCGCTCGGTCTGCCCCACGCCGCCGACCCGTCATCGCCTGGCCCGCCTCGGCCCGCGCACGTCGCTCGGTTTGGTACGTATGGACGCCCGCTTTGTTCCTTGGTTGCCCCGGCCGTCCCGCCGCAGAGAAATCCCAATAAGGAGCTGCCGGCGCCCCTCCCGCTCGACCCGCCACCCGCGCCCGGGCGAGTAGTCACACAGCCAGTCCCTAGATGTCGCTTCGCCGCCCTCCTCTGTACAGCCAGCCACACGCCCCGCCCTCGCCCCGCCCTCGCCTCGCCCCGCCTGACCCTCCGGCCGCGAGGCTCGACTCGCGCGGTGCTTCTTACGTCGGCCAGCCGTTCAGTTGCATTTGAATTCGTTTGATTTGTATGCGTTCGACCACCTGTTATTATTAGTTGCTTGTTATTAGTTATTAGTTATTAGTTATTATTTATTGATTTACTCTTGTTTTGGCTTTTTTTGATTTCATTATTTTCTTCTTCTTTTCGTTTGCTCCGTGCGCTCGCGCCTCCAGCCGTCGGGTCGCTGCAGAAGTTGGGACGCAAGTTTTCGGCGGCCAGCCAGAGCAACTCGAGTCAGTTTGAGCTGAGCGTGCAATAGGAGGCAGCCCCGCCCACGCCCTCGCCCACCGGCCGCCCCGCCCCGTGGAGCCCGCCTGGTCCCGGTCGCCTACGTGTACTCTCTAATTTGTATTTGTATTTGTATTTGTAATTGTAATTGTATTTTATTTCTACCTGTACTTGTATTTAATTTAACACACTCTGTTCTGTTCGTATTTGTATCCTTCGCCTCTGACTCGACTCGGCCGTGCTCTGGCCACGTACGTTAAGCCCACGTTAATGTACCCGGGTCGGCGCCGGGCCGCTCCGGCCACATACACATATATATACACACACATACACACTAAGCCACCAACGTTGTTACTTGAACCCCAGACACGCCGCATCGAGCTTGGTCGGCGAGCCGCCGTCCGCCCGCCGGCCCGAGCCACGCCCACGCCCACGCCCACGCCCAGCCCGACCAGTGTAAGAATCGAGCCTCAGATCAATAAAGCCACATGTACGAAACGCAGCCGAGTCGCTTGAATTGGGAGTGGGCGGACTGGGGAAAGTCCTGGGCACGCGCCTCGTCCTTGCCCCTTCCGTGCGGGTCCCATGCGGGTCCCGTGCCCCGTGCCCCGTGCCCCGTGCCCCGTGACCCTCCCATCCGCATCTCGTCGCCGCATCCGTCGCCACCCGGTCATCGCCATCTCCATCGCCATCCGCCCATCGCCCTCGGCGAGCAGGCGCGGCCTCTCGCCGCACTCGCCGCACCGGCCACACTCAGGCACGCACACGCACACGCCACGCACACAGACGAGTGAGCAGTTCCAGGGAATTCCGCTTTCGCCCCACCCGCCTCGCGCCCCGGAGGCGCCCGATCCACCCGACCCAGCCACGCCCCGACATCCCACAGCCCTCGCGCGCCCTCACCCGACAGACATTCGACACGAGCCCACACACACGCACGCACACCCACACACCCTCACCCTCAGCCACAGCCACAGACAGACACGCGCCACTCGAACTTTCATCCCAAGATCAAGATTAGTAAATAACAAAAGCCAACTATCCCCCATTGCCTGCTGCTCCAACAACAACAACAACAACATCGTCAACATCGCAGCCACGCCGCTGTCGACGCCCGCCTCGTCGCCGTGCGGCACCAAGTACCAGACGTACTCGTCCATCTTCTTCGCCAACTTCCGGGAGGAGCAGCAGCGGCAGCTGCAGCAGCACCAGCAGCAGCAGCAGCAGCTGAAGGTGCGCAGCAACGTCCGGCTGTGCCGCGAGACGGCGATCAACAACAACAACAGCGGTGCCGCTGCCACCGCCACCGCCACCAACAACAACAGCAGCAGCAACGCCCACGGCTCGTCCTCCGCCGCCGCCTGCTGCGAGGACGCCGAGAACGGAAACGGAAACCAGTCGGTCGAGCGGCGGCCGAGCCGCGACCAGGAGCCCGAGGCCGGCTCGATCATGGAGACGGAGGCCGACGAGGACGGCGAGGCCGTGGACGAGGGCGCGGGCGAGGGCCCGACGATGCACCACAGCGTCAACGGCACCCTGTACACCGGCGCGGGCCCGGCCGGCAAGATCCGCATCACCGAGAACCCGCTGCCGGAGCCCGTCTCCTGTTAGGGGGCGCCCGGACCCCGACCCGGACCCCGACCCAGACCCCGACCCAGATCCACAGTCCACAATGCATTTGACGACAGAGCGAGTCCCGAACCAGGAGAGCCCAGCTTAATTTACGACGACCGCGGCGCGGGGCCGGCGAGGGCGGCCGACGTACCTGCAGCCGCCGCAACGTCCCGAACCCTCCTAGAGCTGCCCAGACAGAGCCCCCAACCCCAGCCAGCCCAGCCCAGCCCGACCTCCTCGCCCACTCCCCCTAGCCGAATCAGCCCTGCCGACCCGTAGCCTGGACTCGACCTAGCGCTGAGCGCCCGGCCCAGCCGGGGCGTGTCCAGGACGAGGCCGCGTCCAGCCGACGACATCGAAGTCGAACTTGAGAATCAAAAGCCGCCTCCGCGATCCCTCGATCATTTCTCCGCTCCTGAGTTTCACTTTGTGCCTGACGCGATTTGCTTGATTGATTGTTAAATATGATTTACGAAGCAACAACGACAAGAACCGAACTCATGCAACTTTAGCAAGAGCAACAGACGATTTTTGAAATTAAACGTTAGTTGAGGGTTTGGCAAAACAACAAAAAGAGAAAAAGAGAAAAAAAAACACGAATCAAAAACAATGATAACGAAAACAAAACGAGCTTCTTCTGGGCGTATTTTGCTTGAATTTAAAATAACGTTTTATTACACTAAGAATGGCAAAAATTAGCTAAATAAATTAACTGAAAAACCATTGAGGAACCAGTAGACATTACTGCACACACTTTAACGTAACGAGTAAGGATTACGCCCCAAGGGAACCATGTATAGCATATCAGAGCCCCGACCCCAGCTAGGCGGCGTTGCCCACTGCGCGGACGAGGCGAGAGCAGCCGGAACACGCTTTGTTGAGCCTCCCGCGCCACGAACACACACACACCGCACCCCCCCCCCCCTCTCCCTCTCTCTTTCTCTCTCTCTCTACACGCGCACACACCAAGCGAGACACGAACACAACGACCGTGGGAGGCCACACTTAGAGAAAATACGTAATGATTAGGATTATCGCGATTAGTAGGCAAATCGAGATGCGCTCACGCCACCGTTTCCGCGTTCTCAGCCACACTTGTTATTTCCAAGCCGCGCGAGGCGAGAGCTTCAGACGCTGCCGAGCATTTAGAGCGCGCCGACGACAACAACAACAACAACAACTACTACTACTACATCATGACTAATTGCTTTTGTAAAAACTTAAAATATCAAACAAAACCCAATGAACAAACATGTGAAAGTATTGAGAATTGATTGCAAAATAAAGTAAAATAAACAAATTCAATTGAATCGACGGCGGTGGTTTCTTTGAAGGATGTGGAGGGAGCTCGGGCTTGTGGAGCCCATTGGCCTTGAGGGAAGGTGGGTATGAAGGTGGATTGAAGTGTTTCAACGCCGTTTTGTGTGAGAAAACTAAATTTGGCGAACTTAAGGCAAGTAGAAAATTGAGACACGACGTTTATGAAGCGATCTCGAGCATGGGCCAGGTCGTGACGTCTTTTCAAAGAACGGAGTTGAGGCGATTTCAATATTCTGTCGAGAATTCGCCATCAAATCCGTACGTGGTGAAAGTAGCCCAGATTACGGCTTGAACGGACGTGGTAAGATTCGTTCATTTGCCGCGTCGTTGGTCGAACTCCTCCTCATTTTTATCACAAGCGAGCAACGCTCGACCATTTCAGCACAACGATCGTTCAGCAACCACGAGGCTTATTTGAAGATCGAAAAAATCGATCTCAGACATCGATCGATAAATTGATGGAGTGACTTTCGTTATAGCGTCCAGAATTGCGCGGTTCCACCAGTCGATTTCGCTGCATCTCGCTGGTCGGCACCTGACCACAGACGCAAACCCTCGGAGATCGCGTACCCGGCCACCTCGCTGCGATGTGACTCGCGAGCGACCTCGCGAGACGCGCGATCGGCGGCCCAGCGAGGCGACGGGCAGTCGCGGGTGCCGCGTCCGAGGTCGAACTTTCGGAGATCGACCACGTTCGAACACACGTTTCCCCGGACTCGAACCCGATCGGTCGACGTTGCCCGAGAGGAACTGCGCGAATCATTAGCGCGAGCACGAACCGTTCCATCGCTCTCTCGCTCTCTTCGCCAGACGCTCTCCGGTCGGCCTCGTTCCATGCGAGGTCGTTCCTCGCTCTCCGCGTTGCAGGCGATGGCGACCCGCGGACGCGGCTCTCTCTCCGGTGGCTGGGCCGGCCGCGGCGAGCGCTCGGGCCAATCGTTCGCGGAGTTCGCCAGAGTTCGGACGTGTTCTCGCTGTCGTCGGAAGCCGCTCCGATTGCCCAACCTCTGCCACCAGCAACAACTACCCGCAGCCGCAGCAGCAACATTTCGTGCTGTTTGTTTTCGTTGTCAGTTCGCGTCGTCGCCCGCGCCGCTGTTGCGAGCGCGCTTTCGCACCGCTCTTCGCGATTGTGCAAAACAGACTCGCGGCCCAAACAACGCGAAGCGAATAAAGCGAAATCCGAAAAACATCGAGTCGCAGAAGTGGGAAAAACCGAACGCACCGAAACAGAAACCGAGCACAACAAACTCCGGTATCGCGCCCTGCAGATACGATCGCTGTACGAGCCGTGTCTGCGCCTGTGCCTGTGCCTGTGTGTGAGTGCGTGTGCGTGCGTGTGTGTGATTCGTGTCGGCGTCGGTGCCTGGCCTGGTGCAGGGCTCAGAACCGACTCCCGTGATCGTGATCGCGATCGCGATCGCGCTGCGTTGCGTGATCTGCAGGTGAACCGAGCCCGGTCGATCGGCGCCGAAGGGCCGAGTCGGAGCGAGCGCGGATCGACGCCTGGGAGCGACACAGATTCGCCGCCACTTGCCAAACCCGTTCGCCGGCCGCCCCGCCTGCGCCCTGCCCCTATGCAAATGCGAGTGCCCGCCACCGTCGCCTTGTAGTTCATTCACAACTCGCCAACCGGATTCCGATCGGCACCGCCTGCGCCTCGCTGCGCCGCGCCGCGCCCTCTCGACCGCCGTCCAGCCGCGGCTCGCTATGCCGATCGTGGCGCTGCCGTCGACCCGTCAAATGACATCGGCCGCCATAGTCGTCGCGTTCTCGGAGTCGAATTCGATCTCGGCCACCCGCCCGCTGCCGCCCTCGAGCCCCGCGCGTTCCGGTGGATCGCACACGGCGTAAGAAGCCGCCAGCGTCTGCTCCACGCTCCGCTGCGTCGCCAGCGCGAATCGCCATCGCCATCGCCATCGGCATCGGCATCGCATCAGAATCTGATTCGCAATCGGAGTCGGAGTCGAAGTCGAAGTCAAAGTCGGGACCGGAGTCCGCAGAGGCCGCCGAGCCAAACAAACAGCGCGCGAACAAACAAACAGAGCCGCGAAAATACACAAAGTAAAGCCCCGAGTGCGCGGCGTCAGTGAATTCCCGAACAGAGATAGAGAAAGAGACCGAGACCGAGAGCGAGGAGCTTCGCGAAAATGGATATCGCAGCCCGACTCCTGCTGTGGACCGGCCTGGCGGCCCTGACGGCCCTGCTGGGCCCGGCCCCCGCGGCCGCCTCCATCAACAACGGATACGTCGACCACGGAGACATGAAAGGTGAGTCCACGCCCTCCGCCCCTCGGGTCACCCACACACAGTTGAGTCCAGATCGGGGTCGGGATCGAGATAGAGATGGGGATCGAAATCGGGATCGATAGCGAGACAGGGTTCGAGAGCTCATTCAGGAACAGGAGCGCTGGGTCGCCCGGACGGACGGAGGCGCTCGGCCCAGCCCTGGCCGGACTCATTCAGAATCAGAGCTCGAGGGCGAGGCCGGGAACCGAGGGCTGGCCGTGTCCATGGAGTGGGAGAGGGAGAGCGTGAGGGAGGAAATGCATCTGTTCGCCGCCGTCCGTCCTTCCGTTCCGGGTAAATCCAAGCCTCGCTTTGTGCCGCGGACAGGTTCCTTCGCTCCGCTCCCCTCCCTCCTGCCTGGCTCGATTCCCAGGCCTCGCCGCTACCTGTGGCCGCGCACGAACAACAGCGCCGTCATCGTCGTCGCAGTCGCCCTTGTTGTCTTCCTGGTCTACCTGGTTACCTGGCGCAGGTAGACAAGGCAGGCCCAGGATATGAATCGCCGTGACCGTGGCCGTCGCCGTCCCCGACCCTCGTTCATCGTGCGACCCGGCGACCGGCTCTGCTGTGCACTTCCCTGCGCCATTCAGGGATCGCCCGGCCGACCATTGATGCGGCCCCGGGTACCCGGTACTCGCAACGAGCCGGGCGCGGCTCTGGTGCAGAGTGTGGTCCACCGGGCAAGGGCTTCAATCGCGCGGCGTGGCGTGGCGGGGTCGGGCGCACTCGGCCCACGGTGCACACGATTCGCAACCGGTTCCGACCGGCTTCCCCGGCGCGCAGGTGAACCAGGCGACGCCGACGCGCAGGTGTCTTGCGCACGTTGCGAAACGGCGGGCCCGGCGACGCGTTCTCTGTCCTAAGTCCATCCGACGTCCTCCCGCGGTCGCCGTCCAGACCGACTGCAGCGCCCCAGCCGCCAGCCACCAGCCGTGCGCTGAGTCAGCCGCCCCGACCTTATCGGCAGCCGCGGCTTTGCACGTCGTGATAAGGGCGGCGCAGCGATGCGGCGACGATTCACCGCCGAGATAACGGCGGGCGGGTGACGTCGCCACCCGAGGCCGACTCCGACTGCGCACTTGGCCGGCTCCCGGAATCGCTGAAATCCGATCGCCGAGTCGAGTCGAGTCGAATCTCGGCCCAGGAGTGGCCACTCGAGACGTCCTCGGCGCAGGTACGCGAGAGTCACTTCGCCGCACCAGCTGCCTGCGTCACCGGGCGGCCGAGACGACGGCGCGGGGACGGTGACGCCGACTGCGAGCGGCTCGGGTTTCACAGGCCGCGTCCTGGCGGGGGCGGGGAGGGTGCGAGCCGTGAAGAACCACTCGGCGGTGCTTCGAGCGGATGTCCTCGTTCTCGTCGAGAGCGCGGCCGACACAAAGACGAAATATGTTTTCATAACCGGCCGGGGAATCCGGAGGAAGCGCCGAGGGCCTCTTGAGGCGCTCGAGTGCCGGGGGCGAGCGCGGCATGGCGAGCGTCTGGCGGCAACGTTGCGCCAGACGCTCGACCTCGGCCCGTCCTGCCGGCAGGCGCAACGAGCTACGACTTCCCGCCGCGACGGGACGATCCGCGTTCCTGCAGCCACAGGGCTCCGCAGCCTCCGCATGTGGACCGGGCGCGTTCGTCGGCCATTGGCTCCGGCGCGGGCGGCGCGACCCGATCGCTTCCAGCGGAGGAGCCCGGCCAATGCCAGTGGCGCGCCGGCCGCCCCAATCGGGAGCGACCTCGCGGCCGCCTGGGACTAATCAGCGGCCACGACGGCGGCGGCCTCCTGGGGCATGCGTGCTGCGGGCCGGCGGCCGCGATCGCTGATTTGCGCGCCACTTAAGCGAGTGGAGCGGTCGGCCTGGGCCAGCCGAGAGGCCGCTACGGAGCCCAGCAATAAAGGCGGACTTGTTGTGGTCCCCGGGCTCGTCGCGCCGGCCGTAGGGTGAGCAGTTGGTTCTGCGTCTGGACGCGATGCGATGCGATCCGATGCTGCTGCTGCTGCGGTCTCGAGTGGATCCGCGCCGCGCGATCGCGAGACCGCCGTCAAGTGGCTGCAGGCGGCCGGGCCGGCGGACTCAAATCAATTAAACGGCTATTATTTATCGGGGCGCGCTGCGTCGGGCTGGCGAGGGGTGGCCGTGTGAAATTCGCGTCAATTACGCCGGCCGCGATTCCGATCGGCGACTCCCGGCCGGCGGCTGAGTGACACACGGCCGCCGTCCGCCCCGTCGGTCCCTGCTGGGCCTCCCTCTAGGTTTAATTGCTCCGCAGTTGTCAGTCCTCAGTCGGCAGTCGTCAGTCCCCAGTCGTCATCGGCCGGAATGCAAATCGCTCATCGCGATCGCACCTCGGAGCGGGTTTCCCAGGAACCCATTCATGACGCGGGGCCGCCGAGCAGCCTCCGACGACCCGCTCCGATGTGAACTTCTCCGATGAAATGCCTTCAATTTATGCGCTGCCATTCAACCGGTTTTACGACGTCGTCCGCCGCTGTCGCTCTCGCTGCGATGCTGGATCCGAGCCGCGGAGTTTCTCATGGCTCACACGCGCACCTCGGCCGCCGACAGACGGACGCACGGACGGACGGACGGCCGGACGGGCGAAATCCGCGGCCGTCGATCTTGTCAACCGTCCGTCCGTCCGTCGGTGGAGAGATTGAAATTCACTGCGAGTTTGCGCGCCGTGCGATCTGCGAGGGCTGCGGGACCCGCGGTTCCCATTTCATTAACGGCGATGATTCTTGCATTTTACACGTCGTTGGGGCCGCCCGTGATTTGCATGGCCCGCGCGCGTTGCCCACCGCCGGCCCAATTAGTCCTCTCGCCGGCCCGAGAGGAAGTCCGCCAGTCCGTCCGTCCGCCCGTCCGCCCGTCCGCCTGTCGCTCCGCCGATGCGAGTTATTAACTCCGAGCCCGAGTGGTTCCGGGCGCAGGCGGGACCGCAGACGGCCCGGGACCCGAGGCCAATTAGAGCACACGTGCTCCGGGCCCTTCGCGCAGGGCTCCGCGCTCCAGGGCACACCGAGGGGCGCCGGCCGACGGCGACGACCGACGGCCTCCTTCGCTCGCGTCGCCGCCCTGGTTCCCGGCGCTCGCCGATCGATATCGAGCCGCGACTTCCTCCGGCGAGGTCGGCAGCGAGATCGAACCGAACAAAGGCCGCCCCCCTTCCCACGGTCCCGCCCGCCGCGCCGAGGTGGAGGCTGTTTTCATGCTAATGAGGCGGCAATCGGCAAGAGTGGGGGGCGAGGGGAGGACGCGGCGCTCGCGCGGCCCCGGCCTCGCCCGAACAAAGCGCGCGACGCCGGCCGAAAATGTCAGCGAGATCGATGGAGTTGTCGCCGTCGTCCATTGTTCGCCGCGCCAGCGACCGTTGCCCACCGCTGGCAACGAGTTCGAGCTGCCTCCGAGGGTCCGCGCACCCTCGTCCGCCCCGCCTCGCCTGGGCCGTGTCGAGCCGGCCGGACGCAGCCGCACAGCTGTTGCATGCGTCGTCGCCAGGCCCGGAGCCGTCGAGTCGCCGCAGGCTCGGAGCCAGTGACCAGAACCGAGTCGAGCCGAGTCGAGCGGAGTCGGCGCAACAGGCCCTGGCCGTGTCGTTGCCGTACTTGGGCAGCCACTCGCTCGCACACACACAGCCACAGGCAGCCGCACAGACAGACAGACGGGCAACGGGTAGCCAGGGACGAGCAGCCCGTCGTGTTGACGGCGCGGCGTCGGGGTCCAGCTGAGGGGCGGGTGGGGCTCGGGCAGCTGCTCCAGCTCGTATGTCAAAAGTGACGCCATCTGTCATGTCTGCGCCTTTGCGAGCGTCGACAAGATCTTCGTTAGCGATCGTCCTCGGCCTCGGCCCCGTCCACGGCCCCCACCGGTGTCGAGTTGCGCGCGAGGACCGGGCGGGGTCTCGGGCGGGGTCTCGGGCAGTTCGTTGACTCCCCTCGGCCAGCGAGCGCGGACCCTGGACCGGGCCCGCCTGATCCGGCCGCCGAGCGCCCCGGCACACGAGGCGTCGCCTAATCGCCGCGCCGAAGGTCTCGGCAGACGGCTAGGGCGAGGGCGAGGCGAGGGCGACGGCCAAAGCCTGCCTCCGGGGAATTAGCGGCGTGCGCGGAAGGTCAGCGGCGGGCGAAGGGCGCTGGACAGGGCGCGGACGGCGCGTCTTCCGATTGGAATTTGACGGATCGTGACATGGTCGCGCATAATGGCGCGCTCACGGGCGGCGGCGACTTCAAACCGGCGGGTTCGCCGGGTCAGGCTGGGCGACGGCGGCGTCGTCGTCACCGTCATCGTCAATTAGGAGCCGCTCCGGGATGAATCATGGGTCGTCGCCGTGGCCGCCGCGCTCGCTCAATCAGATTCTGATCGCGAGGGTCGCGGGGGTCGGCCGCTGGTTCGGCCGTTTGTTCCATTAATTAAGAACAATTAGCCGTGGGCCAGCGAGTCGCGGCGTCGCGCGCGCCCGCTGCCCAGTGGCCGCTGGTGTCAATTGAAAGGTTTGCGCCCGCATCCCGCGCCCCGGCCCCGGCCGCGAAAGTGTGTTAAGAGTCCCTCCGCCCTCCCGCCGGCCCTCGCTCTGCGCACCCTGCGCTTTTCGGGCGCGAACCAACGGACGGCGAGCATTAAATTTAAGTGCACATGTTGCTACAGTTTTGTGTTGCTGGCGATGTTCGCGATGCCGCCGTTGTTGCTGCGGCGGCCTTAATTGCGGTTAATTGGGATTAACATGCAGCATAGCTTCCAAGAAGCAGACACAAGGCAGCAGACGCCGCAGTTGAGCCAGCGGCAGCAGCGGAGACTCGAGGTCCCTCCGGCTCGGCCGATCCTGGCGCGCCCTGGGCCGGCGGGCGGGTGCCGGGTCAGGGGCTGCGGTTGTAGCGGCAGGACTCGATCGTTCGCGGCCGACCTCGATCGCGCGACCCCGTCCGGCCCCCTCGCCACCCTCGCGCGCCCGAGCAGAGCCCGCCGAGGCTCCACAGAGGCTGTGAGTGAGTGAGGCGAGTGAGTTTGTGTGTGGCTGTGCGCGAGTGTGCGTGCGAGTCCCGGCCAGGTCTGCGTCTCGGGCAGGGGCCGCTTTTTGCTCGCCAAACAAGATCGCCAACTTTTTGCGAGCTCTTCTCGCTCCCTCCTTCCGTCCCTCCGTCCCTTCGTCTGCGGCTCCGGCTCCGGCCTCGCCGTCGTCCCTCTGTGGTTGTCGTCCCCGTGGTGGTGGCGAGCTCGGGCTGTTCTTGTTGTCGTCGTCGTTGTCGTTGTCGTCGTTGTTGTTGTTGTTGGTCGATCGTGTTCCTTGCGCTCAGCCGGTTCGATTTCCTGTTGACGCCGTTTCTGGCGCTGTCAGCACGATCCGGCTCGCTGGATGGCTGGAGGAAGAGGCAGCAACGCGTCTCGCCAGCAACAACGACCGCTGCCGCACGGACCGGCCGCAGCAACGACAGTAACCACGGCAACACAACAACAACAACGACACACAACGACACAAAACGAGTGCAAACGAGAACGTTGCGAGCGGGGCTCGGGGGCAGCAGGAGATCGCCGAGCCGAAACCGCCGCGTTGGCAGCGCGCTGGGCCCGAACCCTCGCGCCACCGCCACCGCCACCGCCGCCGTCGTCGTCGCCAACACCGCAGTCGAAGTCGATGTCGGCGGCGAAGTCGGGCGGACCCCATTAATTGCTGTCAATTGCGGGGTCAATTGAGGACCCATTCGTCAGCCGCCTTCCGGGGAGCCGCGCCGCGTTCGTGGAATGCGCTGATCGAATCGCCCTTCGATCGGCGCTCCTGCCTCTCCGCGCTCCCAGTCCACGAACAGGCGCGATCGTTAAAATAATTACGATGCGCGTCGCTTCCGGAAGCCATCGAGTCGCTCCTAGCGGCTGTCGCCAGCCTGTGTCTGTGTGTCTGTGTGTGCGGCTGCAGGATCACGCCTCGGTCGCCATCGCAGCATCCGGCGGGCCGCGCGACGGTTTCCACGCCGCGCTCATTACGCGGAGCCCCTTCCGCCGGACGGGCGGACGGACGAGGGGCGGCGGACGGATGGATGGATTTTCCGCTTCCCGGCCGCCTGCCCGCGCGCCTTCCGTAATTACCTGCTCCGGAACGGCTCGACGACTGGACGCCTGTGCGCAGCCGCTGCGGCGGATGTGCCTGGGAGGGGCCGGCGCGAGCGGCTGGGGGAATCTCGTCGGGCCAGGGGTGGGGACGAGGACGAGGAGAGCGAGAGCGAGCGGGAGGGGGCGAGTCGTCGAGCGACGATCGGGCAACAACCAATGCACGCAGACGGCGACGGCGACGGCAACATGTGGCAGCCACCGGGGTCGCCTGCGCACCGGCGAGGGGCGGCGACCGTTTTCCGATTACGCAAATCGACGACGCTGTTGATTGCGCTGCCGCCGACGTCGCTGCCTCTGCCGCCGCCGCCGCCGCCGGGAAAAACGCTAATGGTCGCGGCGACGAATCGCCGATGCAGCAAGTCATCGGCAACAGGTTAATTTACAAGCAACAACAACAGCCACTGACGATGACAACCACGACAACCGCGACGACGACGACAAAAACAACGAGCAGAACAAACGCAACAACAAGAAGAACGAGAACAACAACAGCGAAAGCCAGTGAAAATGCCGTATTTAGGACGCGTTGCAATATTTTCGATTTTCAAAGAAACCAACGACAAATTGCTGACACGATTGTCCGGCGAGGTAGTCGTGGCGGCGAAGTCGCTGGTGTCGCCACAAGAGGGCCGTGTGTGAGTGTGCGCTGCCTGCTCGCCGCCTGCTCTTCATGACCCGCGATTTGCGCGCCGCTCCGCGCCGGCCCCGTCGCTAATGGAGTTTCTCGGTCGCTGCGGTCGCTCGATCGGGCCCTCGTCGTCGCCGCAGCCGCGTGTGCGAGTCGCGGCGGGCGCAACCTTTGGCTCGGGCTTGGGCTTGGGCTCGGGTTGGTGCTGGGGTCCGGACGGCGCGCCGTGAGAATCGCGCGACCGCAGGGCGACCTCGACCCCGTCGCCCGAGGCGGAGGCGGCCCCACCGCGCTCCCAGGGATCCTAGAGCCGGACCACGACCCCATCCTTCCCTGCGGCCGGCTCGATTTCCGGCCGCGGTCGCCTTCGATCGACTCCGATCGACCGAGTCGCGACGCCCGGCCGGAATGCGATTGCAGCAGCGCCGGGCAACGACGGCGACATCAGTCGTTGTGACGAATGGAGAACAAATTGGAAATCAAAGTCGCGCCAGCAACGACTTCGGCGACGGCCGACAACCAGAACACGACGGCTGTCTTCGGCGTCGCTGCGCTTTATTGAGCAATTTAGCCGCGATCCAAGATGGCGTCACGCACACACCGACACACACGCGACGGACGGACGGACGGACGGACACTCAAAAGTCTTGAGAGCGCCAGCGCGAGCTTCGGCAGCTGCGAGGCGCAGGCTTTTGGGGTTACGGCCAGTGCGCGCTGGGCCGACGGCAGCCACCGTCACCAGCAGCAACATCAACAACAACAACAACAACAACACTAGAATGACAATTACAACGGCAACAACCACGGCAGCGACGACAAATCGAACGAAACCACCACACATTGATTTAAATTGACGATTATTTTCGTTTTGTCTCGTTTTCGATTTCAGCGCGAATCGCGGCCGTCCGTCCGCCTGTCCGTCGGTCCGTCCGTCCCTCGTGGAATGCAGCGCTGCGCTCGTTTGCGCGTCGGGCTGGTTGGCAACGCTACGCCGCCGGCGCATGCAGCGGGCCCGAGGCGGCCGAGGCGACATTCGTCATGTCGATCACGTCCGGAGCCCGCGGCGCGGCGCGGAGGCTTCGACGAAATTTTATGAATTAATAAATCGTTGTACTCCTGATGTCGCCATCACTGCTGAAGTAGTTGTTATTCCCCCGCTCCTCTTCTTCTTCTACTTCTGCTCCTCCTTCTTGTTGCTGTTGCTGGTGCTGGTGCTGCCGTGCGAGCCGCCGCTGCCGCTGGCTCTGCGCGGCGGACTCGCCGAGGTTGGGCCGCGCGCTGTATAAGGTATTTTCTGGATTCTCGGCCCCACCGCACCCGCACCTGCACCCGCACCCGCACGGCCTGCGCCCCTCCCGCGCGTCCTCGGCGGCTCTGGAGCGGCCGCCTTATTTGGGACTCGACGCATGTCGCATAAATTCCCCGCTCATTAGGGAGACGTCTTCGTTTGGCACGACTCGGATCGCTCGGATCGCTCGGATCGGCCCGGCTCGGTCTGGCCCGCCGCGGGCAGATGTGGCCAGATCGGCGACACGACGCGGCCCCCGTTCCCACAGCGACCGACGCGGCAAACGGCCCTCAAAATGGCGCCCATCTCGGGCCGGAGGCTCAGCTCGGCTCGGCTCCGGTTTCACTGCAGCCGGGCCCCGGTGCGTGGGACGGGGCGGGCGAGTCGATCGAGTTTCACGCGGCCGCCCCCGCCCGCCCGCAGTCTCAGCAGCGCTCGCGGACGGACGGAGGCCACAGGATGTGAGTAAAAGGCATTTTTCTCGCTCGATCGCACCCGATCGCAGCGCATCGAAGCAGCGCGCAGGGACGGAGCCGCTCGATCGATCGCTCGCTCGGTCGCCGGCCCGAAGGTGTCGTCGCCGTCGCCGTCGTCGTGACGCTGTGTGAGTGTCAACAGGGAGAACAAAGGCCTCTTCGGGAGAAGCGTCGGCCATCGGAGTTGGCCGGGTCCGGGGTCGGAAGCGGTCCTCGGTGCCTGGCGAGAAGTCGACGTCGGGGCCGGCGTCTTTTCCCGAATTCAAAGAAAACTAATTACTTTTTCGACTTCCTCCGGCCAGCGACGCTCGCCGGGCGCACGCAAGCCGTCCGGTGTCCGCCGACGTCTTCGCCCGGGCGAAGGCACGAATGACCCGCAACGAGCCGGGCCCGTTGGAGCAGCCGAGTTCGGTCCAGCAGGGCCGCGCGGAGGCCGAGGGAGGGGGGGGGGATGGCGCGTAATGATGATGATGGCCGGAAGAAATTAACTTTTTCGTTCGTTCTCTCGGCGGCGCGATCGATTGGCCGTCGTTAGAACGCGCCGGGTCCGCGGCCGCCGGTCGGGCGAGCGTAGATGCTTCAACAACAACAACAACAACAGCAATATCAGCAACAGCAAGATCCACCTAATGAGTCCCCGAAATGCTAATGATCTGTCGACGGACGCCGATCGATGAAAAGTGTAACAAGCGACCGTCCGTCGTCCGCCGTCCGGGTCGCCGCCCGGCGCGATTTCTCCACGCAGCGGAGGCCGGCGAATCCGCCTGGCCGCGTTCGGAGCGGCCGCCGTTGCCGATGCCGATGCCTCGTGGCAGCTGCTGCCACGGCACAGCTCGCGATCGCGAATCGCGGCCACCACATGAATGGCCAGTGGCGACGCAGCAGCCGCCGCGGCCGCCTCCAAATACAGCGGCCGCGGCCCAAACCCGGCGGCCGGGCGCATCGCGCCCCATTTGGTCGCGTCCAGAACCGCTCGACGGATTTGGCGCTGCCACGCAGACGAGTCCGGTCGCCCCGACGCCTGGCGACTGACGACCGGCCGCGGCCCCGGCCCAGCCAGGCCCCAGTGGCAGCCCCGGTCTCGGCCCCGGCTCCGGCTCCCGTCCAACTGCTGGAGATGCGCCGCTTAAGGAAGGCTGCTTGAAATGTTGCGCTTTTTAATTAAGCGGCGGCGATCGACGGCGATTGCGGCCGAAGACGAGACGCGACGCGGTCCCGGCCCGACGCCGGCCAATTGTCCACATGTGCGCCCGCGCTGACGTCAGGCGCGGCCCACTTGAGTCGAAGGGCCGCAGCAGATGGTCGTGGCCGCCTCGGAACCGGCCCGGGCCCAGGCCCAGGGTTGCCTCCAGGGAATCCGGACCGCGGACGGTGGAGGACACCGAACGGCTGTCGAATTTCTCCATCTCTACTCTCGGAAACCCCCGGAATCGAATTTTTAAATGCGACTCCGATCGACTGCGCACTCAGTGCTGTCGAGATTCCTTCGGTTCACTTGAGTCCGGTTCTGGCGAACGTTGGCCCACGAGGAGTCCAACAGACGACTCGTTGTGCTGCAGCTGGACCCGGGCCGGCGCGATCGGGTCGGACCCACAACGACCGCCGATTGATTAGACGTCGATCGCCCAGCTCTGGGAGCGACTGCGGCGCAATCGGGGCCGTGCGGCCGGAGTCGCTGACGCGGCTCGGGCGACGCCACTCGAGCCGATAACATTTGACTCGCCGGTGGAGCCGCCGCTGATAAGGCGCGGTCGCCGCCGTCTCTAACGGCGCATCTAAGCCCGCCAGCGGCGATCGCGGGTCGCCGGCGGGTCGCGCTCGCTGCGCTGACAAGGCCCGGCCGGGGCCGTTGGACGCACCGGCGATCGGGAGCTCGCTCGGCCCCCAGTCCTCGGTGCGGGGCTGCGTCGAGCTGCTCAGCCCTCGATCGAGCGGGGCTCGCGACCGCCCTCGCTCCGCTGCCTCGCGCCCTCCGACATGAGCGAAGTGTGTCCGCAGCCCTCCGACGATGCTCGGATGATTTGTTGATGTCTTCGTCGACGTCGCACGGTGGGTCGAAAGCGAGACCCAGCACATTTTCTTGTGTAAAGATGTTCGTTTCTCGTATTAAATACATTTTAGAAACAGTCGCAGTCTTGAAATGAAGAAGGAAATCTACACGATTTTACAAGATATTCTTCCAACAACAGATCACTCGAAAATATGGCATTTAAATTCAAATGCCTCATTCTGCAGTTCTCATTTCAATAAATTCCACGACTTTACACTCATTTTACAATGCTGATCAAATCCTCCTGCGATCCTCCTGCTGTCGGCCCGCAACTGTTGCGCGGCGTCGACCACTGTGCGTCGTCTTCTGCTGCGCTGTTGTTGTTGTTGATGGTGTTGTTGTTGCGCTATAATTGCCAATAATCGCCTGGGCTCGACGAATGGAGTTTTCACACCCTTCGGCCGTCGCTGCCCCGTCCCTCCGTCCACCCGTCGGTCCGTCCGTCCGTCCGTCGCCGGCAATTGACGGCTTTCCATTTGGCGTTGATCCCGAGCACCAGGCGCCCGATCATTAATCGCGATTCCGCTGTCAGGCCGCCTCCCCCACCTCCGCCGCCCCGCCCCCGTACTCTGGTGATGCTGTTGCTGCTGCTGTTGTTGTTGGTGTTGCTGGAGTTGCTGGAGGGTGCGCACAGCCGCAACTCTTTCGGTTTGTTTACGCTGCGGCCGCGATCCGATGGCCGACAAAAAACGGAATTAAAATTGAAGCGATCGCCGCCCCTCCGACCCTCCGTTCCTCCGCCCTCTCGTCCACGTCCTCCTCGTCGATGGCTGCTTCCATATTGTTCATATTTTCGATGATGATCGCGATGCTGCCATTGTTGTTGTTGCCGTCGTCGTTGTCGTTGTCATTGTTGCTGTTGTTGCCGTTGTCGCAATGCTTAAATGCTGGAAATTAAGAATGTTTGTTGTCTTCGGGTTCGACGTGGTCTCCTCTCCCTCCTCTCCCTGTTTCTCTGCTGTGCTCGTGGTGTGGCCGAAGCTGCTCTTGCTCTTCTTCCGCTGCTGCTGGCTGTGTTGTTGTAGCTGCTTTTCCGATAACAACAGCAACAGCAACAGCGCCAGCCGCGCCCCGTCAGCGCGCGCGACCGGATCCGACCCGGCCGCCGCCCCAGCGCATGGGGCCCGGTTGGGCCCGGATCGGGTCCGCCGTCCCCCGTCCGCAGTGGTCGCGAATAACGAGCTGTGCAACGACGGCCGAGGGGTTCGCGGCAACAGCAACAACAACGTCGGCCATTAGAGCCAGAGCCCAGCGCGTATTCAAATTTCAGATACGAAAACAAATTTAACTGGAACGCCGAGCGATCCGATCCGGCCAGATCCGGCCGCGCCGAACCCTCTCCAGCCACTCGAGCCGATCCGATCTGAGTCGCGCTGATCCAGATGCGTGAGAGTTTCCCAGAGCTGGTGGAACCTCGTCGCGACCCGGTCGCGCCGTCTGCGCGGCTTCCTCAGCCCGCGGGCTCTCGGCGCGCTCGAGTGGCTGAGTGGCTGAGTGGCTGAGCGCCGAGTCCTGCGAAGGCCCTTCACGCGGGTGTGGGAAGCGCTGCACATGTTGCGGGTCCCTCGGTGCACGTCCCCTCCCCTCCTCCCCC